>VYXD01004795.1:265791-325179 GCA_013397195.1 Hylia prasina | reverse complement strand
CGGGGTGCGCGGCCGGGGTGCGCCCCCGGAGCGGCCGCCGCCGGGACGAAGGAGAAGGTCGTGTTTCCCTGGAGAACCGGCCCTGCTGGCAGCATCCCAGCACAGCGCGGAATCTTGAAGCGAGCCTATCATCCGTGTGAAAAGCTAAACACATACATTCTCCCCCCCTGTTCTCACTTTCCCATCACTTAATCTGTTGGTTTTCGAAGGGAAGGCAAAAGTTTTGGAAGTTAACAGAACTCGGTTCCGTTTTTCTAATGCCTCTGTGAGTGTTCAGCGCCGGCTTCACAGTCTGCCTGCAATAAATTTGGGCCCAAGTCTACATGAAATTAAGTAAAAAGGGGAACCTAATGTGTTTATTTTTTTTTTTAAGTAGATTGGAAATCTCTCCCCCAACTTTTTTAAGATGTTTTAAAAATCGTTTATTTTCTAGTGTCTATGCAGTGAAACAAAAACACTGTGGTTGTATAAATTGCACCCTTAACACTGATATTTTCAACAGAGTATAAACGAACTTGACATTGGTTCTGATGGGCTAGTATGATAATAGCTTTTGGTAAGAAAGCAATGTCAAGTTATTATGTACTTTGGGTTTTTTAAGGCTTCTTTATTGGCAGACAGCATGTGCACTGTCTCATGAGTGAGAGGCCTGTAGTCCTCTGTAAAAATTTGGGTATTTCCCATGGAATGGGTAAATGGTGTTTGAGAGGAGAGGTGAGATAGACATTTAAAGAGGTGGTTTGTGGAATACAAAACACCTTGCCCAAGATTTTATTCACAGTGGGTATTTACAGAGTTTCATTACATGTTGGTATTATATAGCCAACATAATTTGGATCCAAATGAATGTTTATAGATTTTAGACTACCTGCTGGTTTTACAATGAAGTTTTAAAAGTCTGTGGTTTTCCTATTTAAATTTAATCAAGTAAATAAATCAGTTATTTTAAGGCTGGCTTTTAGGACCCAACGCTTCTAAATAACTGAAAATTTAATTTAGTTCACTTTACTGGCCACTCACTGCCAGCTTGTTTATCACAGGGCATGGTAGGCTTGTTTGTCATTATGTTTTGAAATAGAGCAAGGTATCCTTAATCTGTGCAGGCTGCTGATGGTTTTATCCAAGTAATCAGCTATCACAGTCACTAAAAACCAGCTACATACAGTTTTGTCTTTTGAGATAACAAAATGGCCTGAATTAAAGTTTAAAAAACCCTAACACAACAACTTGATGAGATCAAGTCATGAGGATGGAAAAAATATGGACATGTAATAATTGCTTTTCAGTGTTCAGTTGGTCTTCATTCTGGGAGAGGAGTGAATTTATGTAAAATTCTGCTTTATTGACACCCTGCTTAAGAGGAAAAGTTGTAGTTAAGTTGTAATTAGGTGGGGTGATGGAAAAGCTAACAGGGAAAATGCTTTTGGTCATTATAGAGTGCAGGGATAACAAATATGGGTAAAATGCATTGTAGGTGGTTGTAGGGAAATTGCATCTACCCATTGTATCTAAAACATGGTAAAATATGTTGCATTTTCTTCCTGTTGCAGCTTTGTACTGAGAAACTAGTCCTTAAAAACCTAGTATGTCTGGATTTGCTCCATTCAAAAAAAAGAGGAAGGTCAATGTTTTCACTATATGACACGATGACCCAAGGGTAAAACATTTAATTTCCTCTTCAAGTCCATATCACCGTTAAGCAAATGATGTGAGATCTCTTCAGAGGTCTACAGGTGCTGTTTAGTTCTGCAGGAAGGTTGAGTTCTTCCAGATTTTGTGTATTTTCCAGAACCAGTGGCTGGTAGCACAGAGGTGTAGCAGTACCAGTGTGGAGCGCTGTGCCACCTTTTCTGGCATTCCACATGGCACACCAGTCGTGATGGTCTGTCTGCTCCTTGCCGTCGTGAGTTGAAATTCACAGTCACAGAAGGTGAAGTGGTTGCTGTGAGGGCAGTGGGAGACAGTGGGAGCAGAGGGTGACTTATGAGGAAGTTGAGCAAGACTAGCTTCACCCATCTTGGTGTGCTGGAGAAGTGGTGTCAGCTGGTGAGGTGCAGGTACAGAGGTGAAGGTGACCTGCTCCCCTTGTGGTTGGCACCAGAGGAGAAGGTCCCACCTGGCTCTGTGCAGGGCCTCTTCACCATCCAATGACTCGGGAAGAAGCGGTGTGCTCTGGCCCAGACTGTGCACTGGCACACAGCACCTCTTGCAGAAGGAGCCTCTGACCCTCTGGAGGCTCCTGGGAATGAAAATAAATGTATCAAATGTCATACTGTCAAAAAAAAAAAAAGTATCAATTTAATATGTTCCATGTCCAAATACTTCTACAGCGGGGTAGAGCTATGAATATATTTTAAATGGGACATATGTGTTAAATTTTGTTGTTTGCAATTAAGTGGTAAAAAGAAGCCCAAATACTATGGTGGGAATTCACTCTGTTAGTGACCCTAGTTTTGTGTAGTGATTAGGAGTTTGTAAATCCTGTAATACCTCCCAGTTTAACAAAGGAGAGAAGTAGTTGTAGGAATTCTTCGGCCGATCTGGTCTAGTCAGGTAAGGTAAACCTGCATCTTCAGTTAAATTCCGTTCCTGAGGAAGAGGGCAGGGCCATTGGTTGGAATTACTAAATCCTGCTCTCTGTGTGTGAGACCACAAAAATGCTTTTTCAAAATGATCCCTTTAATATCCTCCTGCCTCCTTGTTTTTCGCCTTGAGAATCTGTCTGTTGCACTTTATCCAAACCACACTCGAAGGAAACAATAGTTGTATTGAATTGTAAAGTAAGCACAAGGAACTCTGAAATTTTTAATCCCATAGCAAAGTGTGCCGTTTCTCTCTATAAAACTTTCTGTTCACCAAGTAAGAAGGTTTGTTTTGTACACAGGTCTTCTTTAGAGGCATTCAAGAAATGTTATTTCGTAAGTTTTATTTGATAATTTTTGGCAAGTTTGTAATTGCTTTCCTGTGGATTAAAATTTCAATTAAGTCAGAAGACCACTGCCTTATAATCAGATTTTATTTTACTTTAAAATTACACCAGGTGATGCACTTTGATTTTTTTTTTTTTTTAGGCAATTCTCGTGGTTTTAAAATTGTAATTCCTATATGCATATATATGTAGAGGTAACTTACTGACTCTTTTCTCATGCACAGTGCACCAATAAAATATAGGCTAGGTGCTTTTTGTTGTTTTTCCTACTAGTGTTTCTTCTGATTTTGTCAATCTTTGGTATGAAACTCACAAAAGGTCCGAACAGCCTTGTAGCTTTATCACAGAAAGCTGGTTTTTCTGTGCCTAATTGGTGACAGTTGTTCATTTTAAACTGGCGGTGAACTGTTAACGAAGCTGCTTAAGGAAGATGCTGCAGAAACAGTAGCTGCTTATCACTGTGATCAGTTAGGTGCTTAGACCTTAGTTTCCTTGGGGAATGCTGTTGCTGCATTATTTGTGTGAACTGTGGAGATAGAAGGAGTCATAGCTAGCTTGGTCTGACATAAAGACTGCCTTCTATACAAGGTAAATATGAACAAGGTAAATGCTTTACTGTTAAATGCACGTTAAAAAAGAAGGCCTGCTCTCTCTAAACATGGAGTTATTCTGTTACTTTCTAGCATTTTGTGAACTGTATCTTTTTTCTGAGCACAGTTCTTAACAATGTAAGGAGGGTGGTTCTAAAAGGTTCTTGCATAATAATAGATGCGCAGATGTCATGTATGAATTAACACAGAAAGAAAAATCACACCACTCATACCTAACGTAGAACTATAGAGAACATCATTAAGTGCTCACAGTGTACTCTGGAAGAAGATTTTTGTCTTGTAGTATTTGCTGAGCTGACGCTTTGCAGGGTTGATACCCAAAAATATTGTGCACCAGGGTCCACCAAAACAAAATGAACTTTATTTGACCAACAATATAAAATTTACCAGTGCATCTTTCTCCCATAAAAGAACACCTGAAGAGCCCAATCTTCCTGAATGCACATGAAAATGTGGTAGGTTTTATTCATCATTCCAAATGCCCTTGTGGAAAGCCAGTCAATGTTAAGCTTAAAAATGCCCCACATATTAAATAAAACTGCACAGATAACAGGTAAAGGACAGACATGCATTGTTAGTGGTAGAAGGATATTTCTCACAAATCCAAAGCTTGCTTCTGACCTGCCAGCCCCCCCTATTTAAATGAAACCAGTACAATACCTAAAAGATTTCAGGAGGTAACACTCGTAGCCTATGGAATAATAAAAACTAGCTATTTTGACCTGTTGCTGGGTTACTGTGCTCTGCCAGATCTCATCAATGCCTCTTTTTTCTGCCTTTCATCGCTGATTGGCTTGGATGATCTTAATTCATCTGAGGTAAAATCCTTATGTATTTGTTTTCGAAACAGCCTCTCACCAAACAGGCATGCAAGTATTTTGTCTTCATACACTTCCTCATACTATACTGGGTGAAAAGGTTGCTCTGGTAGGAGCCAGCAAAATTAGAAACATTCACTGTCTTGATGTTGATTTTGTCTGTAGAAAATTAATTTATGACTCTTTGGAGTCAGTCTACATTCTGAAGAGAGGTTTCTGGTAGCTATGCCTAATTATTGCTTGAAAACATCGTGGTTTATCAGTTGGCAGCCTTGTCCTCAAAGGAAGTTGCAGGTTTGCTGTCAAGAAGCAAGCCCATGTCAGCCTTAACAGAGAATGTGTTGATCATAATAGTAATAAAGGCATCACTTTGTGCAGCAATATGGATTTCTGTGCAAGTAGACAAGCAAAATGTTTCCCTAATGCTGCTGCAGCCAGCTTTCCTTGTCGTTGCTCCTGCTGCCACTTCGAAGTCCTGGTTTTGTAAGTTCCACTGATCTGCTTCACATTTTATTGTCATCTCATAGCCTACAAAAAAATTACTTTAAAAAATAAAAAGATATGTTTTGGAAGCTTTGTTTGATGTCATTTTTCTGGTAACAGAGTAAGCCATGTGAAACTAATACTATAGAGTTTACTCTGACTTTTTTTTTTCTATCAGCAACAACCTTCAGTGTCACCGGAGTGTCTTCATATCTGGTTGCTGAACACATTGAACTCCTCCCTCAGCCAGTTATCACCATGACAGCTCCTTTGAAGGAGGCAATGCAATGAGTGTTTGCTGGTTCCTATTTTCTCAAGTAGTCAGCATTTTAAAAGAAGCAGAAAAAGAGCAGCCACTTGGCAACTGTGCTATTTTCTAGTTGGTCTGCTGGTATAATTAACGAGAGTTTCAATTAGGGAACCTTATTTTGCATGTGATTTGTGATTAAATTAATAGAGACACGTATGTTGCTTAGTTCAGTAGTTTTCAGTTTGCTTTAGGTACTAGTATTTGCTCTTCATTCAGTTAAGGTTGTTGAAAGTAATTACAGTGAAACCCGTGCTGTTTGAATGAAGAAGAGCTAAAGATAAATTCAAGCCACTAGACAGAAACATATGGGGGGTTTAGCTATGCACTCCTCTTCCTTCTGTGAATATTTATATGTGCAGTTAATATGTACTGTTCCATCCATAACTGAGAATTTGTCTGGACTAATGGAGACTGAGCTGCTGTGCAGTACTGTGCTTATAATCAGTGCTTTTGTCCATCTCCAGCTGCCTTGGAGACCGGCCAGCTTTTCCTGACAGGAAATAACCTGGGTTTTGTTGGATTTTTCCCTGCTGCTTCACAGCTAGAATACACCAGTGCTGCCAGCCTGTTAGTAAGGTCATCCATGATTTTTTAGCTAATAAGTAATATCCTTATGAGATGTGCCTATGGCATAGATCAGTAAGTTTGCACCAGAAAGTGTTTTACTTGCTCCTCTGGTTTCTTATAGTTTCTATAGCTTCAAGTTAAAGATCCAAATCCTGTATCTTTCACACACTCGCTGGCCTGACTGTAACAGAAGGGAAAGACTGCAAACAAATTTTGACTAAGAAGCACAAGGCTGCAGCTATGCACTTTTTGTACTCTGAATTCTTCCTTATAAATACACATCTGTATTTACACTTCAAGTAAAAACTGAAACAAAGCTTTCCACGTGTGTGTGAAGGCGTTAAGAGGCATCAGACCATCTGTGTCACATGTTAGAAATACTGCTTACAGCAGTGTGCAATAGGAAGGCTGGCTGCTGTCTTCATCATAGAAGTGATGCAAGAAGCTCAGCAGAGTGGAACTAAACTTCAGGATTTTCAGCACTGTGTACTTTTGTCTTCAAAGGCATTATTTGCTAGTAGTTTTGCAGCAATCCTGTGAATGGTTGCTTTACGTGTGTGGTTGGTTCTTGGAAAATGATGCGCTATAAATGTCATTGTTTGTTGTGGTTCAGTGGTTTTCATATCAAGTTTGTTCAGTTTTCAATTAAGATGTGGTTTTTTCTAGCTCTCAGCCTTCCAAACTTGGCTTGCTTTTTTGGAATTAAGCTCTGTTCTTTGCTAAGTTCAAAAGGCTAAGTTTTGGTCCAGTGTGATTTTCATACTTTGTAATACACCTTCAAAAAGCTACACAAAAAGCTACAGGGTGTTCCATGGGTGGTCCTGCAACTGGAATTCAAGAGCTCTTGAATTTGCTCTCATCAGCAAATGTACATCTAATTAAGACTTGCACTATTTTTCTTTTAGACCGGCGATAGTAAAGAGTAAAACAAAATGAATGTTTATAAATTTTACCAGTTAAGAAGAAATCAAATTTGGGGTGGTTTTTTTGGTTTCTCATTGTTTGGGGGTTTTTTTCCCTCCAATAAAATTGCATGGCTAAATAGTTCTCAGATCAGATCTTTACTTCAGTCCATTGTTATCTCAAAAACAGACAATTGGAAGCTTCCATACAGTGATAAGCATGAATAATAACACCCAAACAAAACAGGTGTTGAAGGATTGTATGTGAGAATTTGGTAACTCTCAATGCTCTCTAAGGGTGACAGCTGTGAAAAGTTAACCTTTTTGGATGGTGCTGTTGAAGATTAGACAAGAGAAGTGATTCTAGGACTGTGATTGTATATAGAGGCTTTTCAGAGTCTTAAAATGTGCATTGCCTAAGTTAATTTGTACAGTGGCTTAAAATACCCCATTTAGAGCTGGGTGTAGAAGAGAGCTGATTGTTTCAATTGCACTTGAAAGCTTAATAGAAGTTTCAAGTGAAAAATCGTTTCATTTATACTATTAATGATCTTGTAAGTTCAAAATAACTTTCCTTTCTCTTGTTGATTTGCAGCTGCTGTCGGCTTTCTGGCAGTTTCCAGTGTCATTACCATGTCAGCCCCTTTCTTTATGGGGAAAGTTATTGACATTATTTATACAAATCCCAGTGAGGATTTCACTGACAGCCTGACCAGCCTGTGTGCCTTGCTGAGCGGAATCTTTTTATGTGGTGGTGCTGCTAATGCTACTCGTGTCTACCTCATGCAGACTGCAGGTAAAAACTGAAGCAAAAGTGGTCCTGAGAGTCATCTTGTTTTTCACAGAGTCAGGATATCTAATGAACTTAAACAAATTCTTGGCAATGGCCAAGAGATGATTTTGGAATCAGTAGCTTTTTTTAACCAGAGCAAAGGTAAACTAATAATGCAAAGATAAGTTTGCTTATCTAATAATGCTGGGATGATTGCTCATTTTGATTTGCTGTTAGGTGAGATCTTAAAGATCTCATCTAACACATCTTACCAGACTCTCTTCCCTGTAACGCACCTTGTTCAGTGCTGTGATATCCTATGACTTTCATATTGTTGGTGTCTGTGTAAAGTCTCTTGTGTCATGCTTGACTGACTTATGTTTTTGACAGGACAAAGAATTGTGAAACGCTTGAGAGCAACCATGTTCTCCTCTATTGTGAAGCAAGAAACAGCTTTCTTTGACAAGACCAGAACAGGAGAGCTGATAAACCGCTTATCTTCAGATACAGCCCTTTTGGGCCGCTCAGTGACTGAAAACCTTTCAGATGGGCTCAGGGCAGGAGCACAAGCATCTGTGGGGGTTGGAATGATGGTATGGTGGTCTCTTACTTGCTTGACACTTCTTGTAGTTTCACATTTGTTTCAGTTCTATTAGGTGAGTGTGAGTCAGTCCAGGGGCAATCGTGTTCTCTTGGGCACAAGTGTATTTCATTGGTTATCTACAAGAGATGCAGAGAATATTGCAATAGGTGATGTGCCTGTAGCCAGCCACTTGATGTTTACTCACAAGCAAAATTTGGAGGATGATGGATTGACATTAACTACTGTTGCTACCCAAAGTTATCAAGCAAAATGTAGTAGGCAAATTGCTGAATTCCATTCTTACTGAAGATACTGAAACCAGTGATAACGTTCCCGTGGTTGTAGGTAAAATATGGTAGGAAGGGCCTGACAGAAAATCATTAAAGTTGGCTGATTCTGGTTAAAGCCTAGGTGAGCAAAGGCAGCACTGCATGTCTAATTAATGCTGAGGATTTTAACAAGCATTAGTATTTCTGCTTTAGTCTGTCAATAAAGAATATGCTTATGTAGGAACCTTGTTAATGAAGGCTTCAGTTCAAGGCATCTGTTAATATTCCTTGGTGGTCAGTTGGATTGCATGAATATCTGACTTCTCTTGAGAGTTTTTTTTTGTGGCATTAATTTTTTTATGCTTATGCGCTGGTTGCAATTATCTTAAATGAAGGTGTAGTAATTTCTGCTGCCTACCTGGAGTTAAAAACAGATAGCAAATAGTCTCGTCATAAAAATAGGCATCCAATATTGTCATTATCAGAAACTGTTAAGAGTTTCCTCTATGAAGCTTTAAATTTTCACTATTTTGTCACTCATAAGAATTGCTGATAAGAATGGCTTTCTGTGCTCTCTTACAAAGGGAGTCTAAAGTTTTATCTTACCATATATAAAGTGAGATAACTTCATAAAAGGCATTCTGCTCCAAAATACTGCTATGAGACAGTTGTAAGAGGTGTACTATAAAAGCTTGCCAAGAAAAGGAGATATTATTATGAAATAATTATAAAGCCTGTCAATTATGTTGATTTTGAATCTTTCTGGAGATTTTTATTTTCAATACAGAAAGCAAGTTCAAATTAAAACACTTTAGATCTAGTGTCAGTAAATCTTATGAAGAGAACCTCATTAGGTGCTTTGATGATCATCATTACAAGCAATAAGTTTTACAGCAATAAATTAAATACCTTGTTCCACCCATTTGTGGGTGCTAGGGAGTTCTGGTGACTCCATCTGTTTGTTCCTCAGTTACCCAGAAGTACTGTATGATATTTCTCTACTCAGAGTTTCTGTATTACACCATCTATTTAATGGTTGTGAAAGCACTTTAGAAACTGTGTAATAGCTTATATCTTTCAGCATCCTCAAGAGATTTCCTGGTAAACCTGTTTACTGGCAGGTTAAGATGCTTGACTAAGACCACACAGTGAACCAGCAAGAAAGCTAGAAATTAAATCCAGACAGCTTTGTTTATAGTCCTTTGTTCTAACCTCCCAAATGCTGTGGAAGAATGGATATTTTGCCTAGAAAAAAATTAAAACATGAGAAATGAAAGCATGGCAGCACTAAATCCCTACTAGTTTTAGAAAAGTAGCAAGGGAAGTTGCACTTCAGTACTCCAGGGATTATTTTTAATCGGAATGCTAAACTCTGACAATACCTTTTTCTTCTAGTTTTTTGTTTCCCCTAGCCTTGCTGCATTTGTTCTGAGCGTTGTGCCACCCTTGGCTGTCCTGGCTGTGATTTATGGCAGATACTTGCGAAAGCTTACTAAAATGACTCAAGATTCTCTTGCAGAAGCAACACAGGTAACCTTTCTAGTTAACTTTAAAGTTGCTCTAATGTGTTTAGGTTAATATCTCTAAAAGTTACAGATCTTCTGAAGACAATTGTACTGTTAGTTCTGACCCTGTAGTTTTGCACCTGAGTAGTATCTAAGGTGAGTGTCAGTAACACAAATCTCAAAAACAACCATGCTTCCTTTGTCCACAACAATATAATACAGAGATATTAGGCCTTGAGAATCTGGAAATGTAAGAAATGGCAAGGAGCTTAGGCTTTAGCTTTGTGGGGGCATAAAAAAATTGGCCTATGAAGTCCTGTGTAAGTTGGTACCTGGGTCTGAAAACCACTTTTCTTGGATTACGGTTTTGAGCTTGAAGCTATCAGGAGCATCCTAGATGATGCTTCCTTTGCTAGCAAATCTGTCTCTCAAATGCATCCCTGATGCTTGACCTTACTGTCAGCTCCTAAATGTTTATGGGGCCTGTTTCTTAAACGTTTTCCTCAAAGGCTTAGGGTGGGAAAACATTATTATAAAGCATAGAAATATGATTAGGAAAGCTCTAGTTAAAATAGTCACAGTTGTCAGCTGTTATAGACTTGGGATGTCATTTGTAGAACTGTGCAAAAGGAAGATTAGCCCTCTTCTGTTTGTATTCCTCAGCTTGTGTTGGTGGGAAGCTCATGGAAGCTCACACCAACCAGGTGTGGGACTTCATATGAACAAGCAATTGTTGTGTTCCATTCAAATTTTCAGGTTGAATGGGAGATGGAAGGAGAATTATATTTTTGTATCATACTTCTACTTACAAAAGGGGAACTTGTTTAAGACCATCACAATGTCCATTAATGACTTAGTGTAATTGGTTACAGCTGAGGTATTTTAGAATTAGTACTTTGCTGTTTAGAAGTTAAAATACCGAGTTGAAATGCGACATTAGTAGTTGGGCTAAATTAATCCCCAGCATTGCTTTGATCAAATGAGTGGAATTGTTTTAGGAAATAACTGCAGGCTTTTTTGCATGACTTAGTATGGAACAGAATATTCTTTAGTTTTTCCCTTCCCATGTTGTTATTGCATATTGTGAATAATAACTTCCCTATGGGTGCTGTTCGCACCAATTTTTTTCACCCAACTTCTATATTTTTCTGTCTCTGCTAGCACTTAAGACAATCTTGAGGTTTTTTTAAACTGCTTGGGCATGCAGTTTGCTTTTAACTTAATAAAAATTTTTTAAAAGGGAGTTGGGGTGGGGAGAGGAAGGCATGAGAAATTTTCCATTGCTATCCAAAGATATGTAAACTAGTGAAGTGATATTGGTTTAACTTTCAGATGTTCTATAATGTGAAATTGTGTGTCTCTGTGGATCTGTGTTGTGCTTTGCTTCAATGCAGTTAGCTGAAGAGCGTATCGGGAACATCAGAACAGTTCGAGCTTTTGGGCAAGAAGTGGCTGAAATGGAGAAGTATACAAATAAAGTTGATTATGTGCTCCAGCTGGCTAAAAAAGAGGCACTAGCTCGGGCAGGCTTCTTCGGAGCAGTAAGTATATTTAATGAAAGTAAGCCAACCATGTTATGCAAAGTGTCAATTATTTTAAAACTCCCGATGATACTTAAAAATCTGCAAGTAAAAGATTGAGAGTAAATTGAAGCTACATAAAACTGTGGGAAGACTGGACTTAAATCATTCTAAATTGTTGTGAAACTGCATCTCAAGATAAAACAGTATGATAAAGTCACTTTAAGCCTCTATTTCTGCACCACGCCTGGGGACTGCTTATCTGAGGCCACACCTTTTATTCAAAGAATTAAGCCAGTGGAAACCTTCCCCTAACCTTAGCAGTTACTCCCTAATGACAGGAGCATCAATGTATGGGAAGGTGGGGAGTGTGCAGGTAGGGGAGGGAGGCTTGGATTTTTCCCATAACTGTTTGTCTAATTGAATTCTAAAACTGGAACATAACTGCAGACTATCAATTCTTCCTTGATAACGATGGTTGAGAATAATGTTTAGTGTTCCTTTCCCCCTTGGGAAAAAAAAAAAAAAAGCCAAAAAAGAGTTGCTTTCTTTTTGAACACTTGTTGGATAGCACAGTGCCACAGGGTGTCTGGCTGGCTGTTGGCTGGCTTTATGTTAGAATTGTTGAATTTACCTCAGTCCTCCAAAAGCCTAGATACCTATGGTGTGAGAGTTCTTTCCATTACAAGAAAAGTTCTGAAACATAATTTTAAAGGATGAAATTTAGATGTATGTGACAAAATCTGCCTTTTCCTTTTTCCTTAGACTGGCCTTTCTGGGAACTTAATTGTCCTCTCAGTGTTATACAAAGGAGGACTACTAATGGGCAGTGCCTACATGACAGTTGGTGAACTCTCATCTTTCCTAATGTATGCTTTCTGGGTTGGCATAAGCATTGGAGGTATGGAATGGGAAATTAGATTTTCTTCACTTCAAAGCATTACAGTCATTATAGGGGTGGGAGGGAAGAAGCTCTTAAAAAAATCTACCTTTCTTATAAAGTCTTCCAAATTAACTTCTCAAGAAATCTTTTTTTTTTTTCTGAAGAGTTAATGAAAATAATAATCTATAACTTAATATAAGCCTTCTTTTTCCCCAAAAGAAAGGTCATTTTTTTTCAATGTGTGCATGTGACAGTATACATTACTTTAATTTTCTTCAGGCCTAAATGAAGATACTTGCTGTATTGTATAAAGCAATAAAATATGTGGGTCTATGTTAAGCACACTCTATTTAGAAAGGCATGTAACATTTAGCTGTAATTCAGTATAGAGTGTCCTCAACTGGAAAAGTAAACAAAGTGCCAGCAGGATACTGCACTCAGTGCTAACCTTCTGGCTTTCCTTTCTCACTGACTCCTCTTGGAAGCCCACACTCTGTAATCTTCTGGCCCAGCAACAAGCTGTTCATCTTTTTGACAGAGCTGTCTTCATGGCTGCATGCAGGCAAAAATGAAGATAAGTTGCTCAGAAGCTCTACAGCTTACTGGAAGCCTTCTTCTTTAAAATGAGTCTGTTACTTGCGATAGACTAGGAGGGCAATGCAGCTTGCCTGTATTTTTCTTTTTTAAGACTAGGCCTGATATCACAGGGAGCACAAAGATGTGCTTGAGGGCAAAATTTAACAAACCTGCTTCCTTGTATATCAAAGTTCCAGTGGCACCCATTCCAACCACCAGCCCCCTTTCTTCTCTGCTTAAATCATTGAAGTTTGGTCAATGGACAGATACCTGGCACTTTGAAAACATGGGACAAGCTAATATTAAATAAAAGATTAGAAACACTGCTAAAAATATCATTGAATTGAGTTTTATTTGCTATAAAACATATTTTTAAATTCTAGTTCAGATTATTGCAGAATGTAGTTCTGCACAGAGCTCATTCTCATGCGGACTCTGAACTCTGAAGCAGATGTGTCTTGCTGCAAGAGACCGGCCTTCCTAGATGCCTACAAGGCATTATTAAATCTTCCAAGTGCTAAGCCTGCTCTGTATATGTCATCAATACATATAGGAATCAATGCAACAACTGTGAAGTTCACTGCATAATCTGTGACTTTGCCCCTCTTTGTTGTAAGTTTGCCCTGTTTTCTTCCAAACACAGAACATGGGTTATGAGAAATAAAAACATTTTCTAATTTGTATTTGCTATCCATATTATATAATGTTTTTTTAGGAGTGGTTGTGAATTTGCAAACCTCAGTGTCTGAGTTTGAGGTTGCTCTGTGAGGCTTATGCCTTCCCCTGCCATGCCCTGCTCTAGGATGTGATGCTTTAACTCTTTTTTCCAAGCAGACAGCTTCTCACCCTGGCTAGTGTTGCAAACTTTCAGATAGTCCTCAGCACCAGCATGATGAAACACCCTGCCTACACTTGCAGACTTGTGACCTTGAGCTGAGCTTCTTGCTCTGAAAAAATAAACCAGTAAATCCATTTTATAAATATTTAGATATACATATTGTTATATACACCTTGGTTTTTCTGCCCTCCTGAAATAACTCTTAGTGCTGTAAGCACTTTACATATAAGTATGTTTTTTCTCTTGGAATTCAAAGATCATTAAGTCAGTTTCTTTCTTTCTTTTGAAAGGCACATAAAAATTTTAAAAATTGGACATTTTATATCTATGTGCCACTCAATTTTTAGTTCTATGTTGGTTTCTGTGTTTAAGTCAGCTGGAAAGCCCTTCAGCCAGGCTACCTTCAAGATGATTCACACAGCTGCTAAGAGCTGGGACCCAGTACCATGTGCAGGCCATGTCCTTAGCTTTTGCTTTCTTCAGTACTGTTTGAAGTATTGTGGCATGGGAGACAGATCTCTTTCCATTGTCCACTCTCCACACACCTTCACAAGCATCACTTCAGCCTTAGGTTTTGTGCCCTCTCTCTGCTGTGGCTGACTCAGTCAGGCTCTCCTGTATTAGTGTAAACCTATCTGACAAAGAAGAGCATTCAGAATGCTCAGTTCTACTGAATGATCTGGGAATATAGCTGGTTGAATGCAAAGCCATTTTCCTAAAGTTGGATGCTGTTCTACTGAATGATCTGGGAATATAGCTGGTTGAATGCAAAGCCATTTTCCTAAAGTTGGATGCTGTTCTTCCTCACAGGTGAATGAAAAAGGGCATACATAAGCTGAAGTGTATTCACATTTTCTTTTCTTCAGAGTGATTTGTTTTACAGATACATTAAGAAAGTGCTCAAATGAGACTAGATAGGATTTAACACGTTTAGCAGTTTGTTGGAATAAAAGATCCCCTACACATCTGATCCTTCAATGCTGCAGCTGAAAAGTATAATGCTAATTTTATCTCTTCTGTGTCTTCCATTGGATGCATAATACTGTTCTGCTTTTTGTTTAGGTCTAAGTTCCTTTTATTCTGAGCTAATGAAAGGACTAGGTGCTGGTGGACGTCTTTGGGAACTTATTGAAAGGAAGCCCCACCTTCCATTTAATGGTGCGTTCTTGGTTTGTTACTATTTAAAGGTTGATTTTTTTCTTATGGGTCAGCAATATTTTAGAAGGGTGTGTGTAACACTTAAAGGTAGTACTGACTTACATTCTCTTCAAACAAAGTAGATATAGTCATAATCCTTCTGACTTCACCTAAGTATGAAAGAGATGATGAAAAATTCCTTTAATAAAAAAATTTAGAAGCCAAAAGTTTGGCATAATTAATTACTTTTTGTTTAATTATTACTTATTTTTTAATTCAGAGTATGATTTTTAAATCATATTACTTTCTAATTTATGTGACTGAGGACATGGTCATTTCTAGCTTTTTGGAATTTTTTGTTGATGTCATCGCTACCTCCTCTTGATTCAGCTTTAGAGCAAAAAGAGTGAAATGAAGAAAAAGGAGAGGAGGGAGGAGCTCTGAGGTGGCTGTATCTCATATTTCCACTGAAAGGTTTACCATGCTTGTCTCTAATGGCTAAGAAATTATCAGAGAAGCTTTCAAAACCAGGTGGTTTTCATTAAGAGTATTGCAAGCTTAAACATTTCATACTGATCCAGTGAAAATCAGCCCGCAGTAAGACATGTTGATTAGAATCATAACTTGCAAACACACAGTTTGAGGCCTTTCAGCAACACATACTAAACTGAATTTTTGAGTTGTTCTGCCATAGGAATCAGAGACTGAGGCAATACTGGGAATAAAAGGAAGTAAAGGGTAGTGCTGAAGGGGGACTCCTGCTTCTTGGGATAGTGTGGATGTGCAGCTACAGCAGGTGTTGCTCTTAGGTGATTTGCACCTTTCTTCTCGCAATAATACTACCCACATTTCTCCCTTATTTGGCGGGGCAAGATTTTATTTTTGCAGAACTCTGTTTGTTGCTGGTGACAACAAATATCTCGAGAACAAATAATAATGTCTTTTTTCTTGTGTCTAGAATCCAAACAAGAGACAAGTACGTAGCTTTTAGGTATTTTTACAGTGATATATAGAGGAAGGACTTGTGGTAGCAAACTTCCTGTATTGCAGTAGATTCAGTGGTTTGGGCCATGGATAGACTGTGCAATAACTGGAACTGAGACTTAAGATAAGTGATTACTTGCTACCATGGTAATAATAAGCATTATGCTGCTAACACAGGATTTAGCAAATACATTTCTTTTCCCAAAAGGAGGTTTACAGGCTATTGTAGAAACATTATTCATGTGTATGTCCATAGGTGAAAGTCAAGGAAGGAATCTAGAATTGTGTGCTCTTACCTTTTCCATTCCAATGCTGCTATTATTAAACTGAAATAGAAATGGAGAATGGAGAAGAAATAGAAGCATGGAAAAAAAAGAGCAGAGCTAGTGAAATCTTGATTGGTCCTGATGGGTGTCTCTGTTTTCTATCCAGAGTTACTGTTTAACCAAATATTGCCATGTGCTACAGTGTGCTGTGGCTGGTTGGGAGTTACTGGTGTGCTGCATCTGAAAAGAATTAGGGGTTTGGGCTGTGCTTCTCTGGCACAAACAAACATGACTCGGGTATTGCTCTAGTACCGCCGGTTTTCACAGAGTCGGTGGGAACTTCGTCTTTTGGGAATGCAGCCCCACTGTCCAGTTAATTTGCTTTGTATGGATATGTGTCACTGGGTTTTAACAGAGCTTGAAGAAATTTTGTTTCTTTGTCTTAACTATTTATCAGCTTTTTCTTGTAATGATATTAAGATACTTGTTTAAGTCAAATGCTGTGTTCCAGAAAGAAGCTGGTTTTATTTAACTTTGGTAGTTGTTCATTCATGGTGGTTTCATTCATTGAAAATTTCACAAACTGTATTTTTTATTTCAGTGAACTGTTGCCTAAGAGTTAGGCCTCTGATTGGTATTTGAATTTATTAAATAAGCTTTCCACTGAAAGGAGAAAATAAAACTCAAAATTGTCTGTTAGCAGCAGCTTTATTCCAGTGACAGGACTTGCTCTTGTTCAGAGGAGGGTGCTTCAGGTGACTTTTGTGGCTCGGTGAAAGGGCAATAAATTATTTGCAATGTTTATCTTTTTGTGTTCTATGGTAACGGGACTTTGGCCTTCACTAATACCTTTTTATTTCATTGCTCCCAATTGACAAAGCTTAAATTGTTTATAGTATGTTCACTAGTTCAGATAATTCTGTGAGAAGTGATTGTTGTTAGTGGTTAGGTATTAGCAAGATGCAAATTCTCCCTCTTGTAGGTAGCTTACAGGGTCACTGCTGGTGAGCAACCTGAAATTGCATTCAGGAATGATTGGTATACCACACTGATTCACTCATGGCTGAAATATAACCACTGTGGTCCTGAATTTTGGCTTGCAGTTATCCATAGATTGAATGTGGGGATAGATATTTCTGTTGAGTGTCTGTAGAACAAGTTCTAGGAGGGCTGAGCTAATTTTTGTTTCTGTTCACATTTCTGTATTTTATTCTTTGTTAAATAGAGGGAATCACATTAAGCAAAGACGTATTCAGAGGTGCTTTGGAATTCAAAGATGTTGAATTTGCATATCCAACACGTCCAGAAACATCAATTTTCAAAGATTTCAGCCTTTCCATTCCAGCTGGCTCTGTTATGGCTCTCGTTGGCCCAAGTGGTGCAGGGAAATCAACGATTGTATCCCTTCTGCTGCGGCTGTATGATCCTATCTCAGGTATGGTTTGTGTGTTGCTCTCATTTGCAACAATTACTGCTTAGCATCTCAGATAAACCTTATAAACAGTTGGGGTTCCTGTGCTTGAGGTCCATGTTTCTTTCTGGGGTGTATGGTTACCTTGTGGTGGTGCCTGCATGGCTTTGGATTTCTGATCCACCAGTACAGTGTGTGATTCCCCAGGGGCTGTCATTGTCAGCTGTTCCTTCAGACTCTTTTCAGTATGTGTCAAACACACTTGACTTCACTGTTTCCTAACTTCAGGTACTATCACTGTTGATGGCTTTGATATCCGTCAGTTAAATCCACTGTGGTTCAGGACAAAGATTGGAACAGTAAGTCAGGTAAGGAAGAAAAAAAAAATCCAAGTGGATGAAATAATTTTGTGATCAACTAGCTTTTCCTCACTTTCCTTCTTTTAAAAAAGACATAATGTTGCTTCTCAGTGAAATCCTTCCATCTCACCATAACTGCTGTTGCACATGCTTTGTTCTAAAAATAAGTATTTAGAGCTAGTTCTAGTATTCTGTAGTCTGTTTTTACATAATCACAGAGATCCAAAATGTTAGTTTAGAAGAAAAGTGTGCATGTGGAGACTGGAAGGTAAATCGATGTAAATTGTGTAGGTATGAACAACCTACTGCTTGCTATAATTTGTTGAAGAAAGTAACAAAAATCTTAACACTTAATTATCTTTTGTATTGACGGAAGTCACACAATCATATTTTACACAGCCATTTAAAAAACTGACCTTCTGTGCTCTGAGTAGTTTCCAGGAAAACATAATTCCATTAGGAAAGCATGAAAATACAGCATGGTTGGCACTTAGTTTTATAGTGCCACCTTCCTAGCAACCTCCAGACTCTGGAAGTCAATGGTGTCTTAAAAATAAACTATTTCATCAGTTAGAATGTTCATTCCCTCATCTCCTCAGATACTTCACAGTGCAATTAACTGTTAGGCTGATGTTCTGGTTAAAACCATAAGAGTAACTGAATATTTGTTGCATTTCAAAACAACTTCTTCATGTGATAATGCCACCAAAATCTTTTGTGCAAAAATGATTTTCCTGTTGGCACATTAGCACTTTCGTTTTTGAAAGAATCTATTCCATTTAAATTACCAGTAGGAGGTCAATACTGGTATTCAAAGAACATTACTTTTTAAACAGAGCTCACTTACCTTGTTTCAGACGTTTTCCCATTGTACATCACTTGTCCTATCTCACAGTTCTCTGTTGCAAGCTTGAATACAAATTAAATGCTCATTATGCCATAAAATCTATGTAGAGATTAAAAAAATAATCAGCATTGTTGCAAATCATTGAATAGTTTGGGTTGGAAGGGACCTTTAAATGTCATCTAATTCAATCCCCCTGCACTGAGGAGAGACATCTTCAACTAGCAACTGTGATTGCTCAGAGCCCCATCCTTGGATGAGCCTGACTTAGACTGTTTCCAGGGACGGGGCATCCACCACCTCTCTGGGCAACCTCCTCCAGTGTTTCACCACCTGCCCTGTAAAAAAGTCTTCCTTATATCTAATCTGAACCAGCCCTCCTTTAGTTTAAAACCATCACCCCTTGTCCTGTCACAACAGGCCCTGCTAAAAAGTCTGTTTCCATCTTTCTTAGAGCCCCCCTTTAAGTCCTGAAACACCACAATCAGGTGTCTCTGGAGCCTCTTCTTCTCCAGGCTGAACAGCCCCATCTGTCTCAGCCTTCCCTCACAGGACAGGTGCTCCATCCCTTCCATTATGATATGTGCCAAAGTACAAAGGAAGGGCTTTTGATGTTTGAATGTATAGCTCTTCCTAAACTCTTCTAAAATATTAGGAATTGAGAGTTATGTTTTGTCAGTTAAAAAAGCAACTTAATTTTTAATTGGTTTTCACTGTCCATTTTCATGTAAGGGGAGGAGGTTTTTTATTAGTCTTTAATTCAATTAACTCTAGCTTACGTATTCTTTGTATGGATATTGCAGGTGGGGTCTTCTAAGTGAGATTTATGTTATCTGACATAATAGATAGCACACACATACAATTACAGATCTACCATATTAGTTATGTGTTTGCATTTGTTAGGAACCAATTCTCTTCTCCTGTTCTATTGCTGAAAATATTGCCTATGGTGCAGAGGATCCTTCTACTGTGACTGCAGAGGAGATTCAGAAAGTTGCTGAAATAGCTAATGCTGCTAGCTTTATCAGAGATTTTCCAAAAGGGTTTGACACAGTAGTTGGAGAAAAAGGCATTTTGCTTTCAGGTATGTTTTCATGTTGCTTATTTTAAAAATCTTGAGTGATGTAAAAATTCCCTTCTCTTTTGTTACCACTTTTTCCTCCAAGGTGTAGCCTGCCATAAGTATTGAAAGAATCCACTCTTCACCTCTATTCCCCACTAAAGTACATGGGCCTAATTCTGCTCAGCCCAGCCATTCAGTTAAAATTACCAGGCATCTGTTTTCTTATTTCAGTTTACTGGTTCTTTTCCCCTAGGTGGACAGAAGCAACGAATTGCAATTGCTCGAGCTCTGCTCAAGGTAAGCCAGCACCCAAACAACTATTTAACTACTTCTTGAGGGGCAGGCAGGAAGGATTAACAAGGAGGAGGTATTTCAATGGGAGAGGTAGGAAAATATTTTTAAAAGGGAAAACTGTATCTTTTATGTAAATGAAGTTTGAAAGGGCTGAGCGGGTTAACTGATGACAATTTACTTAATGTCAGTGCTTCTTCCTATCTTTCAGCCATGTTTTTTGGTAGTTCTTGCCAAGATTGATGTTAAATCATTGTATAATGGCCCACTGCCATAAGATGAGGTCAAGGATGAAGGAAGTCATGTGGAAGTGCCACATAAAAAATGTGGTACTATTAAACACATATATTACATGTCTGTGTTCAGATCTCTTATCATTCATGGGTTAATTTTTCTGGGTTGCAGTTTACTAGTACTTCAGAAGCTTTGTCTTAGCTTTGAGGGGAGGTGGCCTGGATTTGGGACAAGGTGCTATTTCAGGCACAGTGCAGTGTCATGTTTTTCTTCAAAGGTTGGTGTGGGTCTGGCTTCAGGGCAGGCTCTGTGCTGCACAAATTTGAGGGGCTTCTGAGGATCAGAACAACAGAGAGTTTGGTTCAGGGACAGCCACTGGGCCTTGCAGGGAGGCAGTTTGGTGCTGAGGCTCAGCTGGAAGGTTTGGTCGTTGCTGAACAGAGTTTACATTCATGGTAAGTCACACAGGTGTCTGTAGCAGCCTGGCATGCCCAGTTCTGGCTAGATTATTAGGAATTTCATTAGATTTCATTTCAGTTCTCTTCTACCACAGATGCAGGAAAGCTGATTGTATTTCAAGCCATGCATTTTATACGGTTCATGAGATTAAAGACTTTATTTTGTGGAAATAAAAAGGTTGTAAAAAATAAATGAGTAGTTGATATACTGGGATAGCTGGGGGTGCAATGGAGTCTCATCTGTCCCAGATAAAGTTTAAAGCTTTTACTCTCCACTTTATCAGGGAAGTTTAGGTTATTTTCTGTAATTCAATAGTGAATTCTTTTAAGGGATTTGAGTGCTGGCAATTTTTTTTAATAATCTAACTGGGAGAAGTTCTTACATGCTAGCTCTTAAGTACTGCGTGTTTTCCCTGTGAGTGAAATACTGCTTGATGGTAGGGCTTTGTTACTTTCAGTTACTAAGACAGTTTTATATAGTGGACTGACTGCAAGCAGAGGGTAGCTGAGCCTCTGTCAAAGAGCCACATAAGAATGTAGAACTTTGGACCACAGTGCAGCCAAGAATGATTTAAAAATCCTCTCCCCTCTTTAGTTTGTATCTTTCAAATGGTTATCCAGGAATAGTATTCTGCTATATCACTTTGGAAAATTTGAAAATGGAGGGGTGTTGTTTCTGTTTTGTCCCCTTAGCATTTAGATTTCTTAGAAATAATGCTTTGAATGATGCTTAGTTCTTTTGATGAAGTAGGTACTCTTACTTTGAGTTTTAAGTTATATGAATCCTGTTCTCTATTGATATAAATATTTGGATCTTGTTTAATTGTTATTATAACCAATTTTACTTTCTTTTTTAGAATCCTAAAATACTTCTGTTAGATGAAGCAACAAGGTAAGAAGAAAAAGAAATAGAAACTTAGAAATTATGTACCTGTAAAACTCAGATTTGGGAACTCTCTTCTTTATTTCTCTCCATGTTGTTATGTATTGTCTAGCCTCTTACTGCTCTCTACTCACAAAAAAGAATGCGCCTTCTAGAACGTGTGACTGGGTTAGAAGACCTATAATAAAATCTGTTTATGCAAAGCAGAAAGGATAGCTGGTGCATTGTGATTTTTCATAGAGTTAAATTTGTAATATGTAACATGATTTTGAAACATTTACTTAAGACCTTTTTGTATCTTTAGTTTAAACTTAGATCCTAGTATAAGAGATAGGATTATTCTGCAGTGTAATTTTTTTTTTCCACTGACTTAATTTGGTGTTATTTCTCCATGCTTATTTTTCCATATGAGAACATGTAATGCCTGTTACCTGGATGTGAGCACTGAGCATGTTCACAAAACTTTCCTGCAGTTCAAGTGGGAACACAGAGAGGGTTTGCAGTTTTGGCAAAATAAGCCTCATGTACACAAAACCAACCTGTCTTGAAATAACAAATATCCTCCTCTCTCCTGTCCCCACCCCATTTGTTACTAGTGCTTTGGATGCTGAAAATGAGTATCTAGTGCAAGAAGCTCTGGACCGGCTGATGGAAGGGAGGACAGTCCTAATTATTGCTCATCGTCTGTCTACTATTCAAAATGCTGATTTCATCGCAGTCCTTGGCCAGGGTAAAATTCTTGAATGTGGGAAACATGAGGAACTACTTGCAAATCCAAATGGACTTTTCAGGAAACTAATGCAGAAACAAGCTTTTCTTCAGAATAGTGATAATTTTGCATTAGATTTACAGTCCGGAGAAAAAGATATATTAAAAGAAAATGTATGAGACAATGTATGAATAATGGAAACTTACAAAGACTATAACTTATGTGTCAGTTATGTAAAGTAAATGTTATATTTTTCCAAAATGTACAAAATATTCTTTTGAAACTTAAATGTGTTTAAACTTTTTATTGAAAGCTTTTTAATGACTATTGTAACTTTTAAAAATATCTGTCACACTGAGATAATTTCAGTGCATAGATCTTTCTCCATGTGTTACTTTGAGACTGTCTAGAATCTTGTTTGCTGTGATGCACTGTATGAATATGTGCTCCATTCTCAAGTTCAGTATTCTAAAGGTAATTAAATGACAATCTTATCATTTTCATATCATTGTCTCTCTGTTTCCAAGGAACTTTTGTGTTTTATGCTTGTCAGTAGTCTTAAAATTCTGGAATTCAAAAATGCTTGACACTAACACACTCTGAAAGTTCTGACTTCCACTGCACTGTCCTTCCAGTTACCGTTTGTTCCGAAATGTCATTGTGTGCTCTGAACTTGACTATGATCCCCATCTACAGTTCCTGTAGAGAATTACATACTAAAACACGCTAGAGAGTGTGAAAGGATGAGTTGGAGGAAAGTTCTTTAATAAAACAAACAACCCAATGGGAAAAAAAGGCAACCAAACAAAAAAACTTGACTTTACATAAGGACAAAGGAAGTGTATTACTAATGAAGTCACATAGGAAAATCTAAAATTTGCATGCGTTTTCTTCCCTTATCTATTTTCCCATTTCTTTGGTTTCACTTCCTTTCTAAGATGACATCCGAAAGAACATGCCCTCCCATATATGTTTTTGTCCTTTTTAAAGGCATATGTAAGTTTTGTATTGTTAATTAAAATTTCAGTGATAGAAATCATGACTTTTGCCTAACTACTTTATTAGAAAAAACTCATAAACAACCTTCTCAAGGAAAACTAGTAAAATAACAGCATTACATTAATCTGAGTAACTGCAGGGGGATATGTTTGGCAGTGAAGTGTTTGCCTCATGTTTCTGATTGAAGAGTCTCTTTCAATAGAATCTCTGAAGATGCAAAACCCCAGAAGGAGATTTAAAAAGCTAGAAACTTCCCAGATCACATTAAAACTCATCCATGCCAGGAAAATTTGTTACTGGAAGACCTTATTGGCAATAGCTGAAACAGCTAGTGCTGGGCAAGCTTAAAATGTTGTGCATAAATCCCATTAATGGCACCTTGTGAAAGATAGTCGAAATATTAGAGAATGAAAATAAAATTACATCCAGATGTGATTTTATCTTCAGATAGAAGCATATGTTGTACTAAAGATATGCAAAAAATACTCCTGACCCAATGTTTAATTTTAAAGTTGATTGTTAGTTAATGTATTGAGAGGTTTGCATCTTTAATCCTCACTCATGTAATTTCATGAGATCCAATGAGCCCCTTTATTCCCGTATTTACACGGGTTACAGGAATTACTTGCAGCTGAGCTGAATGAGTGTTTCATGTCTTTTGTTCATTAGTTGTCCTGGCAGGTATTGCAGCCGACAGAGAAGTGTGAAAAGCTACACAAAAGCTCTAGTCCATGGAAACGCAAATGTTTGTCGTAACAGGTACATTGTTTAGCAGATTTCATTCGAGTTAGAAACACTCAAAAACCTCCTTGAGATATTTACGGGACAGTCAAGAACTGGTTAAGTCTCTAACTGGTATCAGTGAAAATTATTTCTGTGTCAAAAATGAGATTTGAATGTTGAATTGTATCTCTCTCCTGAAGATGGAGCTCTTACAGGGCTGGGACAGCAAAAGGAAGCCGACTAATTCCCTGAGGAAGTGTAGCTGCGTATAGATAGGGTTCAATCAGCAAAACACAACCGTTCAGGCTGCATAATTTTAGATACTTTAGGCATG
The DNA here is from genome assembly GCA_013397195.1 of Hylia prasina. Taxonomy (NCBI): domain Eukaryota; kingdom Metazoa; phylum Chordata; class Aves; order Passeriformes; family Sylviidae; genus Hylia; species Hylia prasina. Next base: position 300,918 of record VYXD01004795.1, on the reverse strand, counting down.
AGCTGCGAAGAAGATCTTTCAGTTTTTACAATAATTTGAATGTCACCAATCGTGAATGTTGGGAAATGTGGATGTCAGCTTGAATTTTCTTCCAGATTTTTCTGTTTGCTTGTTTGTGTGTGCATTTCCTTGTTTGTTTTAGTTTGTTTTTCCTATAAAGTGACAGTAACGTGATGATTTAGCATCATACGTATAAAGAAGGCTATATGGAAGGATACTGTATTATTGTAAATATAGTGATGCTCCACTAAATTTTGGTATTTTGCTTTTTGCATAAAATCAAAGCCAAAAGAGCTTACTTGAATGAAAAAGACAAAGCACTGACAAGTGCCTCATACTTCAGTCCTGCCAGACGAACCATCTCATGTTTTTCTCCTCTGCATTTGGGTTCAGTCATGGGGGACCACAATCCACATGGAAATCCTAACAGCCCTGAATCCATTATCAAAGAGTGTGTTTTTGAAAAGTTATGTGATTTTTTTATATATATATTCTAATTTTAGTTAATTTTATCTTAACTGATTTGCTTTGTTGATAATATACATTCCACTCAACTTCTCCCCCAAGAGGGTGGTACGTACATACCTTCTGAAAGCTTTTTCATGCAAACCGGTGCCATTGAGCATTTAGTCCCCCTTCAAGGCTAAAATCTATTTTTATACCATAGCATAGCTGTAGTGCATGGTTGTTATTTACCATATATGTGCCAAGGTTTGCACGGACTACAACACGTTTTGTGTATTTATTTAATTAGAAATTTGGGGACAAACACCGGCTATTTTAAAGATAAAGCAACTCTTAGTGGAAAATACGTCCTTCCAAATGGTCTTTGAACAGCTGCTTTTTGATCATATCGAGCCTTCCCTGCTCCAGCCGGGAACTCAGTGAGGAATGGTACCCAGACCCTGCCTTGTGACTCCTCCTGGGAAGGTCCCGAAGGTCCAAGCACGGCTTCAGGAATATCCGAGCCAGAGGACGTGCTTCACTCTGGCGCTGAGGAGGAGCCCGGGTCCCATTCACCCCCTGGAAGTGGGGCGGGCGCCCTGCACGCGCAACCGCACGCCAGCCGCGGGGGTTCCGCCGCTCCCCGGCAGGGGCGGAGCCGCGCTCGGATCCGCTCGGCTCTGTTCGTCTCCACCCGGTCTCGTTCGGCTTCTCCCGGTCGCGCTCGACTCCGTTCGGTTCCCGCGCGGCCCCGCCCCGCGGTGACGCGCTCAGCGGGCGCCTGGCGGGAGCGCGGGCCCGGCGCCGCTCCCGCATCCACAGCTATGTTCCCGTCGGCTCCCGCCTCTCCTCGGACCCCGGGCGGGTCGGCCCGCAGGACCCTCGGCAGCGCCGCCCCCAGCCCTCTCTCTCGGCCGGGCGGCAAGAAGGGCCTGCCCGTCGTGGCGGCAGCCGCCTCCCCGGGGCTGTTCTCGCCGGCGGCGCGCAGGAGCGGCTCCCTCTCGGCGCGGTGAGTGCCGCCCCTCGCCGCAGCGCCGGCCTCGTTGTTAGGTGCTGGAGCCAGTGTGGGGTACATTACAGTACTGTACATTGAAGCCGTAAATATACGGTACCAAGTGCGCAGCGTTGTGAATACCTCTTACTAGGTTTTGAATTCGCGGGTTCCTCAGATATATCCCTGTGTGATACAGGTATGATATATGAAAATAATAAGAGCTCCCCTATTTAAAACGAAGATAAAATAGTCAGAGTTCAGGCATTTCACACCCAGCTCTCTCCCCAGCTTCTTCCCCTGTCTTCTCCCTTTCATATGGATCAAAACTCAGATACTGCATGAGCTCCAGATCAGTTTCAGGCTTCATAATCTCGAGCAGCTATCTGTTGTGTTGTTGAGATACAGAGTATTGTCCATGTTCAGTTTGGGAGAACTTTTACTTCAAGTCTGCTTAATAATTTTTGCAAACTGTGTGTCAGAATTGTCTATTAGCTATGTATCATCTTTTGCCATTTCACACGGGGGAGGTCTGAGACATCATTTCACTTGTGAGGAGAACTAAAAAGAGAGCATTAACTTCTATAAGCGGAGAAATTTCCCCACCTGGTTGTGTTTAAAAGACAACACAGAGCTGTGCTGTTCCAGAGAGAGAGAAGATGGGGAAAGATGCAAAGCAGCTTTTATAAATGATATTGTGAAACAGGTAGGAAATGTGGTCTCCACAGCAAACTAAGAGTGGTAGAAGTGCTGCTGGATCCAAGCTGCCGTGGGTGTTAAAAGTGTTGCACAGTGTGTACTGCCCAGCAGTGCCAGAGCTAGGGATGGAAGTAGGCCCTGCAGTCAGGGAAGAGCTTCTGCTGAGGTTCTCCTGACATTGTGAATGTCTTTACCTGTAGATAACCAGAGTATAGAGAAGATGAGCAGTGAGTTTGTTGCTGGTGGAATAATGCATGTTCAAAGTCAGTTCTTCAAAAATAAAGAATTTGTTGACAGCTAGCAACTTGCAAGGAAGCCACCACATTATTGCTTTAGGTGGTGTTCCCAGAGGAAGCATGTTTATTTTTGTTCTAAATAGATACTCGTGAAGTAAATGTCTGCTGAAACTGGTGAAGAAACAATAAAAAGTTAACTCTAACTTCGTTTTGTTTAAGAGCGACTCCTACTAGAGTTATCCAGCTTCCTACAGCAACGGAGACTATTAACTATGATGTTAAGGCTTTTGGATCCTCTCTGCCTGTTAAGGTTATGGAAGCCCTGAAGAAGGCTGATGGTAAGGATTGATGTTATTTTTCTCCATGAAAATTGACCGGTGAGAGAATTCTTATTGTGTTGATGCCATTGAAATGCTGACTTTGCTGAGGAAGCTAAAATGTCTGTGCCTTGCTTTGAATCCAGCCTGGTTATTTATGTAACAATAATTATAATAATACCCATGTTGGTGTGAATGCATGGGAATATCTTTCTGGTGCTGCTTATGCAATTTATTTTAAAAAGCCAAGGGTATAAAGAAAGCTAATTGTAGGGTTTTAGTAACTTTTATGTATTGCTTCTTTCTCACCTTTTTTCTTGTTTTGATTTTACTATGTCCTAGAGTGGATGCTTAATTTTTTTCTTTATTTCATTTCCCTTTTTTATCTCTTCCAAAAGCCTAATGATACAAACCTTTCCCTGAGTTCAGGAAATTGGTCTCCTAAGCAATTTTTTTTCTGTGGATAAGTTTTTCCTTTATAGTAGATATAAGAGGAACCAAATATGTATCTTCAAAATAATGTTAAAATTGTTGAGTGATTTACAAAGCCATTATAATCTGCTCTAAATACATGGAAATGGGTTTGAGGGTTGTCTTTTCATTCTCAGAGGTTGAGGGTTTATCAAATGGATTTTTAAACTAGATGTAGTAATTCGATATGTTAATCAAATAGATGGAAATTCTAACATGGAAACTAATTAATAGAAAATATTTCTTATTTTCATATAAGAATGGAAGTCGATTTGTTTAAAGGTTACTCTGTGGTTTTTTCCAAAATCTGAATGCTTAAAAAAAGTTACTTTTTTATGTAGCTGATGACCAGCTGAGCGTTCAAGTGGATGAAAGTGGATGGGCCTGGCTAGTTCATAAGGAGAGGCTGATTATTTGGAAGATTGGTCAGTCTGCAGTAGCTAAGGTACCTGAAGGGTCAAGATTGAAAGTCTGTATTTTATGCTGTTTGAACTGGTTATGCAGTTTTGGGGTTGGGCTTTTCTTCTACTGGAGTTTGTCTGGTTTCCCTCAAAAGCAGCAGGATTGATATGAAGTCATGTAACAGTAACTGAAACTCAAGCTTTTGAGAGAACTTAAAATTTTTATATTCCTGTCTTCAGTTTTGTCACCTTGACACTAAGGTTAATTCTTTATATTTTAATGGGTGTGGCTCTTAAGTTACTCTTGATGAAGCTTGATAATTAAAATCTAGTTGATATGTTACAGTTGGTTTAGATTATTCTGGGACCAATTTTCAACTTGCAACAAACCCCAAAAGCATGGTTAATTGCAGAGGTACTGAACATATGTTTCACCTAGATTTCTTAGGTCAAGAATTTTTATATGCCCTCTGGACAGTGTTTCTTTCAGCATTGTTTCAGTGGTGGTGTGAGAAAAAGTGTAGTTACAAAATCAGTTTCTTTCAGTCAGGACAATGTATGTTAATTATACAGGTCCTGCGCTTACAGGGGAGTGTCAGGTATACACATTCTGGCACCTGGAGAGATTTTTCAAGGGATTAAAATTTTTCTGGTTGTTTAACTTCAAGGGCTCAGGGGAGTGAGGAGCATTTCCCCTTTCTAGCCTGTTAGCACCTAATAAGTTTTCTCAAGTGTTTCTAATTTAATTTTTTTAGAATATTGTACTAAGAAAATAATCCAATATTATAGTGTTGTGAGAAACACTCAGAAATAACTAAAAGAAACCAGTGATATTTGAAAATTTGAAGATTTTTTTAGCCGTTTGCTGGTTGTGACAACCTTGTTGAAATTGTTTCATGACCTTTTTTTGGTTCCCTTACACAGTCTGGGTTAGTTGAAATGTAGTTTTTAGCAGGGTCAAAAAGTCTAAAGATTTTGTGGCAGAGGAGTAAGTTCTTCCAGTCTCATATTTATTATGACATCTCTTTCTTTCTTCCAGTTATCTCTGTGCAAGGAATTGCAACTTCCACCCAGTGACTTCCAATGGAGTTCTAGTTTAGCAGCTATATCATGCCTCAATTCTTCAGGTGAAGCACCTTCTCTTCAGGTGATCAGATTTTTAATTTTAGTGTTTAAAAGAGCCTTAAGAATAACTTTGAATATATCCATTTTATCAAAAGGATAAATTCAAAGTACTTGAAAACATTTGGTGGTATGCTGTCTCTTCAAAAGGTCAGGATTGGTAGCAGTAAATACCTTTGAAGTAAACAAACTTTTGATAGTCCTTTTAAATTACACCATGTGCATTTTATAGGATCAAATTATATAATAGTTTTTCTAAGGATTACTTGACATGCTTCCATGACAAACAAAAATACAGTAAACTAAGAGCTGTTGTGTTAACAAACACCAGGGCAATCAAAAATGTGGTCTGACCTAGTGCTGGCTAAAAACATTGCTCAGTGGATTAATTCCCAGTATCCATAGATGAGAGGCAAACCCCAGCACCCTCCCGTGGCTGGTCTTTGTAAGGAAGCTGACTCTGGAAGGACAGACTGAATCTGTCTTGACTGATTGGTTTCCTAAGTGGCATTTTGTAAGTTACTGGGCTAGAGGGTGAGGTTTGAAGATCAGTTTTGTTCTGAAAGTGTGTAAATGTGCCTGTTACTATCATTCATGAAAAGAACCTCTCATTTTCAGCTTAGATTTCAGTTAATATATGTGATGCTCTGATAAAACTGGCTAAGAAGCTGTCCTTGGAAAAAAGCAGCAGCACAGAATATGTAATATGATCTTTTCTTCTTATTTGTTGTTGTATTACTCTTGCAGATTATTCTTAGTATTTTGGGATTATCTCATGAAACCTGAAATGTTCTGACTTAGTCATATCCAAAGATGTTTAACCTAACCCTAATAATTTATTTATTGTATTTTTAAATTTCATAGTTCTTTAGCTTGTGAAATGAAGGTCAGTGTCTAGTAAAAAATTGGTTGGAAAATTCCAAGGAGCTCAATAACAACTCCCAGCTACAGTTCTTCTCTTCTTCTGTGATTTTTACTTTTTTTTTTAACAACCAGTAGATTAAGTACAACGCTTTTCTCTCAATTTCCACCTGAACAGTCTCTTGCTTCACACTTTTAATTTGGTATCTGTGATTTCCTGAGTTACACTGTGCCTTTGAAAAGAACAGCCACCATGTGATTTGATATTTCTCTTAAAGACACTAGAGCAGTTTCTTTGTTGAATTAGAGTCTGCATTTGAAGTTGTCCATAGTAGCTTGGCACCTGAAATTCTCCACAGGCTCTTTTCTGTTTTACAATTCTAAGTTTTGTTGACATTTCAGCAGCTGACCCTGAATTATCAGGATCAAGAACCAGAAGAAAATATTTATTAGGAAAATAAATGAGTATAACATTTCCTGCACGAATTAAGTTGTGCTGCAGAATGTTTTTGTGATTCAGCTCCATGTTTGTCCATGTGCATCCACATGTATTTACTACTTTCTCTTATCTTTGTCACCCACAATCTTGATATGCAAAATAACAGTTAAAGCTGCAATCTGGTTTAATATTATTGTTATTATCATCATCATCTTACCTGTTCTCTTAATTATTTTTTCACTTCAAGTCTCTGGCAATAATGGTTGCTACCAGTGAAGGTTCTGTGCGCTACTGGCCCAATCTTGCACATGAAGGATCCTATACAGACACTTTCACAGACTTTGGAGGCTCTATGTGCAGTTTCCTCACAGCAGTAAAGGTAAAACAGTATTATTTATATTAAAATACCAGTTTTACTCCTAATCTAAAGGTGGAAAAGTATGCTCAACTTTATTAGTCTTAAATCTGTAATAAATGTCCTGAAGGTAACATTATTTTTTGTCATTAGATTCCAAGGATTATGTTTAGTTCTATTAGAGTTTAGTTCTATTGTTTAACTGAAATTGAGTTTCATATATAAAAATGTCACACAAAATTAAGAAAATTAGTCTCTGCCAGTGCTAAATACTTCTGAGATGTTTGTTTTTTTCTAAGGATGCCTTGTGTCTTTTTCAGCATTTACCCATATGAGCCGACATAAAGAATTGTAGCTGACAGTAGAGTTTTCTAGAATATGATTTTTTTTTTTCTTATTTAGTGCTTTCTTCTTTTGTTAGGGAGGAAGCTTTATTTTATCATCTTCCAGAGGTCAACTAGTCCGATTGACACCTGATAGTTCTGGCAAGATTCATCAACATGCCCTGCCACAGGGGCAGGGCATGTTTTCTGGAATTGGTAGGAAGGTTTCTTCTCTCCTGGGTATATTGTCTCCTGGAAATGATGCTGTGGTAAGCTTGAGAAACATTCATCTTCTTTAATTTCTCTTTGTAATTTCTAGCCTGTGTTTAAGAAGGGAAAAAGAAGAGATTGTATAAGGATGTGTGAGGACAGAAAAAGACAAGACTCGGCTCATTTATGTTACATTTCTTTGAAATTTGAAACAAAGAAACCAAATAAATCTCTATGTTTTGTGAAGGCAAATTCTGGCTTACTCTTCAGCTCTGAATAAAAGGAAACTTTGGAATAATAGTCCTTCCTATATATGCAGTATATAGAGGAATATGCAATGGTTGCATGTCCTGCCCCTTTCTAGTGATGGCCTCGTTACTAATTGAAGAAACCAGCCTGTAATTCATCTTTTCTCATTTAGCACTGCCAAGGGTTGATGACTGGGTTTTGTCAATGAAATGCACAGAAGTTGGCAGGAAGTACAAGAAATGTATTTAGTATAGATGTTCTTTTATCTGTAAAATAAGACTTCTCTTGGAAGTTATCATAATGCTCATCTGGGGTGCAACTTTTGTAGAATGCCCAAGGAAGTGACTCTTTTTGTGGACTGAGAGCAGTTTAGATTATTCTATCCAAATATTCAGGCTTTCCTTTAACCTTTTTGGCTTTTTCATTTTTTAAATGCAGATTTCCAGTGTTCTTTGGGATAGGGAGAAGTCAAGCTTTTACATGCTAACAAGTTCAAATCTAAACAAATGGGAGATTGATGATTTGTCAGAACGTTACATTCTCAGCTGGGATATCAACAGGATCCTGAAAGAACACGTTACAGATGCAATTTGGGTAAGAGCCAGCCCAGCTGGACAGGGTTAGTGTGTTTGTTTTAATTGATAGCCTGTTTACATACAGTTACACAACAGATGTATTTCTTTTTTTAGGGATCTGAAAGTAACTATGAAGATATTAAAGGAGGAGTAAATATACAATACATGGATTTGCAGCAGAATCGGTAAGGGAGTACACTTGCATCTGGTAAGACCTTCATTAATGACATAAATTGGTTCTGTTTTCCTGCAAAAACTTCATGAAAGTAATTGCAATTTAATTTTACTGGAGTGGAATATTAGGTAATTAGGTTATCCTATATTTCATGCTATCATCTTTTTAGCATTACAGATCCTTTACCTGATAATAATTCCCTTTACTTTTTTTAGTGTTGTTTTATCAGGATCGTGTATTTGTTTTTGTCTTGATTTTACAAAGACAAAAAATAAGCAACTGTAACTTGTTCCAGCAGATGCAGAGAATTTAGTATTTCTTGCATTTAACTGCATGAAATTGCTTCCGCCTTGGTTCAGTTTTGTACTGCAATATGAATACTGTTAATACAGTAACTTGGAAGAACAAATAGCATAGTTTTTCTTTCTAAAAGAATAAAAGATTGAACAATATCTAGCTGAGATAGCAGTTAGTTACCTTTTTTTTTTTTGGGTGGTAGTGTTTGAGCAAGTAAAATATGTAGTAATCATCTCTCAATGGTGTGATGTCTGTTGTTGAATAGTGATGGACTGGTCATACTTGCTGCAGCTTGGCATCCTGGAGATCGTCCATGTCTTGTCTACTACACTCTGATAACAGTAGAGGATAAAGGCTGTCAGATGTCTGATGATGTTGTTGTGGAGGTCACACAGTATAATCCATCTTTTCAGGTATGCTAATGGAGGTTCTGATACCAACTTAAGAGAGTTCAGTGTTTCAGAATATTCCTGTACATAAGTCATGTGTCAGGTTTTTGTCTAAAGGAAAATCAGTTTCCCTTGGAAACATGTATTTGTAATACTCTGAGGAAAATGTGTACCAGCATCTCTTAATGTTTAATACTAACTGTATGTAAAGTTTATGCTTTGCATTTTAAGGTAAAAGATAAAACCCTAAAAAATAAGTCTAATCTGACTCCTACTGATTTAATTTTTGTGCTGTCTGTGAAAGTTTCTACAGAGTGATTTTATCATATGCTCTTGTAATCCATTTAGAGCAGATCTCAAATTCTGGGACACTTATTGCAGGACGAGGAATTGTAAGATCTGTTTTTTGGTCCTTGCTGGGCTTGCTGGGAGGGGAGGACGCATTGGTTGTCTGTGGAATATATTGTCTGTGCTGTGGCTTCTGGAAGCATAAACCTGGGGATTAGATTTCTTTGGTGAACTTCTTCCACTCTTCCCCTTCTCCTCACTGCCTGTAGTGGCATCTTGAAGCTCAAAGGTGGAAGAAGAGTGTAAAAACTGTTGAATAATTGATCTGTTTACTTACCTCTCCGTGTGAAATTAGCAAGAATATAATGCATATGGAAGGGGAAAAAACCCCAGGATCCAAAATTCTAGGGCAAATGAAAAAGCGATTTTGTTTGGTCTTTCAGGTTGTAAGTTACATCCATACCTCACTGTTAAAGATTTAAAACAAGTTCAGGCAGCATGGATTATCGTGTTTGAGGGATTGATTATATAGGTGATATTGTTTGTATTCAACACTTTCAGTCAGAAGATGAAGTCTTGTGCTGCCTGGTAGTCCCAGATTACTTCAGCCATGCTGCTTACCTTTATAAGGAAGATGAGGTGTTTGCATGTTCCACTGGAACTGGCAGAATTTCCTTACCACAGGAAAAAATCATATTTGGCATACAAGGTAAACTTGCTGTGGAGGGAAATCACATTTTGTTGGTACCTCCAAATTCAATATTTTTTCCAGTATTTAGATATCTCAGAGAGCAGTGTCATACTTGTGCTCCTTTATTAAATGTTTCAAGTTGAGAATTTCTCATGAGTGCATGGAGAAGTGCTGATGTGACATCCAATATTGTTACTCTGCAGTGTTTAAATGAAAATTAAGCAGATCCCAGTTCTTGGTGTATGAAAGAATGGGGGTTTTGCTTGTGAGCCTTTTCCTTGGTTTTTCTCTTTACTAACATTAACTGTGGGCTGATTTTTTTCTTTGAGGTTAACTTAGTGCTGGATGTCCCTAAGTATGTCATTCATGACCTTCAAAAGGTGTTTTGAAATTTTTTTCTTCTTCTCTTTTCTTCCTTTTCTTCTTTTTTTTTTTTTTTTTTTTNTTTTTTTTTTTTTTTTTTTTTTTTTTTTTTTTTTTTTTTTTTTTTTTTTTTTTTAAACACTTGCAGTGTCTGGATGTCTACATCTAGAGTATCAAATAGTTCCACAATTTTTCTAAGTCAGATGTAGTTTCCAGTTGCTGTTGGTTGATTAATGACAAAGGTCAATAATTGTCTATGAAATTCTTATGTTTTGTTTTTAAAATAAGTGGTATTTATGTGCTTGCCTTTTGCTTATTTTAGGAGACAGTATTTTAGGAGCAGGTTCCTGTAATAGCCTTCCCATCTTCTTTGCCAGAAAAAGTGGACTTCTCACTATCTTGTCCAGGGAAAATATTTCTGTGCTTCCTGAAGACCTTGAAGATGCCCTGTCCTCTTCTATTGCTGGACCAAGGAGTGAGGTAATGGTTATTTGCTTGCCTGGTTGAAAACAGGGTACAAATAAAGTGGTTTCTAATGTTACTTTTGAATTTTCACTGTAGAAATCCTGGCTTATTTGGGTTTAAGAGGTTTTTTTTAAATAGAGACACAAACGCTTGTAATGAAGGCAGTATTCAAAACAAAAATTTTTACATCTGCCTGTTTGGGTAGCTTTTTTCTTCCCCCTTTGTTTCACAGTTGAGGTTTCCATGAAATTTGCATTTTTTCCTTGTAGGTGTGTTGCTGTCTATCACTAGGCCTAATATAACACTATAGTCAGTTATTATTAACTTGTATTTTAGTGGAAGGAATCATGTGATTGCTCTGATGAAACTGTGTTTTCCTTAACAAACTAGGTTCTAGTTAAGTTTGTCTGCAATTAAACTGTTTCTATGGACAATAGTACTCAGGAATACCTTTTAAATCCTGTCAAAAATGGTGGGCTTGAATCTTCAAATAATTATCATTAAAAATCTGGTGGGCAGAGTAAGTTGGTGTAAGTTCCTTTGCAGATGGTGTTTTTTGGTCAAACCTCTGTGTGACTTTCATTGTAACATATCTTTGAGGTTTATGTTTGACTTAATTAACACAACAGCTACCAGGTGGTGATTTTATTTTAAGTCTGTGACATTACTACTTAAAACATTTCATTTCATAATGAAGATTAATATTTGTCTTTCAGCTGGTTTTTATTTTGCATTTTCAGAGTCCTGCATTTGATGCAACCGGTAGGCTAGAAATCATAGCTCAAGAAGATAAAACCAAGTTACTGAAAGCTGCTTTTCTACAGTACTGCAGGTAGAAATTGCATTTTGTTTCTGAGACTTTGCTTGCTGTTTTTGAAGGCACTCTGGTATTTGAGTAAGAGATTGTCTTGGTTGGGATATTCCTGTGCTATTTTAGTTGTAGCTATTTTAATGACACACATCTTTATTAGGAAAGCATTAAGTACGCCTTGGGCTCGTGAAGAAGGGATGTGTGCTAGAAAGGAGCAGACTTCTGTGATCTCAATCACTTGTCACTCTATGTAAATTCTGTGGGTGCATTTGTGCCAGTGAAACAACTTTCAACTTTGCATTTTGACTTCTTTATTCTTTAGTAAGTGTTCTGTTGTTGAAAAAACTTTTTGATCCTCATTTTTGTTTGTCTAGCTGTTTTCAGTAATACTTTTGAATATACTTATGGCCATGAAGATTAACTGGTATGGCAGGCTTTGGGCAGGATGCTATTTTATTTTAGATTGGCTGATATGGAAGAATAAATGGAAAAAAATACCATTTGTCAGACTGTCCTGATTAAAACAGTTGGAGTGTGAAGAGGCCTGCAATGCTCCTAAAAGGTTTGATGTTGAGATGGGTGATGTAAACAAAGGAGGAAAAGAAGAAGAAGATAAAGAGATCTGTAGGGTTAGATTAATTATATTTAGAGGGGATTGTTTTCAACATTTAGGTATTTAAAAAACAAAACAAACAACCCACAAACCCTCTTAGGACTAATCTCCTTAAAGAGTTAAAACTTGGAAAGAACAGGTTTAGGATAACAAGAGGTAGGAGTGCTTTTGCCAGAGAACTTCATGTGAGGATTAGGCACAGAGAATAAAGGATACCAATACAAGACCTGTAAACAGGCACAAAATTTAGACAAATTCTGCATGTGTTCAGAAGTGTCATTAAACAGAAGTGCTGCTGAAGATGGCTGGAATAGCTGTGGTCTGAGAGCATGGTTAAACATGATGTCATTGAGCATATGTACAAGGGGGTTGGAAACAGAAGGAAGTGGGAGGTAGTAAGGAAAACAGTGTGAAACAGTATGAAAGTTGGAAGTTATTTCAATAAAAATCTGGGTTATATTTTTGAAACTAGAAGGAAATAATAATTTTATGTATATAATAGTTATTCTGATTTTTTTCCCAGAAAAAATAGTCTGGTAAAATGAATTGAGCAGTCTTCCACAGAACAGATGTAGCAGTGGCCTGCCCAGATGGCCAGAGAGTTGATGCAGACTTAATAATGGAAGGTTGTGCAGCCACTGGAAGTGTAAAATGTTCCAGCTGTAGAGTGAGCTCTGGCAGCTTTACAGACCTAGTGATCTTTAGAGGGGATAGGAAGTCCTATGGAAAGATCAGGTTGACCCTTTCTGAGGGCACTTCATGATTTGAAGGAGCTAATCAAGTCCCATGTGATTTCCTTAGAAACACATCCTGCTGTGTAGTAAAGATGGGAGTTTCTTTTTTAGTAGAAGATCCAGTATATTCCAGTTTTTCTATCCTTTGCTTTAGTTTACCTTTGTGCAATTTCTGGATGCACTGCTGTGTTGTTGGTTTTTTTTTAAATTCGTAGACATCTTGGACATGTAACTGTTCAAACTGAAAGTTTCATGAAAAATATAAATACTTCTAGTATTGGACTCACAATATCCCTTTTCATTTGGAATACTACAATTTCTTAGTCACAAAATCAAATCCCTGGGTTTTGTGTATATTGCATAATTCTTTACACAGAGGTACAACTTCATACCTTGGAGGTCTGTGTTTGGTTGCTTCTTATTCTTTTACTTACTGATATGAATAAGAGAGGATTCTTTGAAATTATAGGTAATAAAAATATTGCATTATATTTGCTGAAGCACTTTCCTGAGAGCTTTTATGAGCTTCCCCTTTATTGCCATTAGTGGGAGGGATTGAGAAAACGAGAAAATTTTAAAGCAAGCAATAGAAATTTAGTGACTTAACTACCAGATATATCCAGGCTTAGCTCTGTGTCTTTTCTCTTAAATAATAGTAATAGGGGTAATAAAAAAAGTGTGCCTTGACTCCTGGCTTGTGCTTTTTTGGTTTATAAGTTGTACTGCCTACTTTTAAAGAATTGAAATACATTTTATCCACAGTTAGTTCATGTTAGTTTAGAAAGAGTACAAAAAATGCTTGATGTATATAATCTAAAGCACTTCACAAAAAGTGTGTCAGAAAATTCTGTTAACTGAGGTATTCTTTTTTCTGTAATCCTGTTGGTTGATTTTATTTTGCATACTTTGTTTCTTTAATTTCAGGAAAGATATAGTCAATGCACAAACCATGGTAATTGAGCTCTTTCCAAGTAATGCAGATCTGGATTCTGATGTTGAACTGGATAGAGCAGTGACTCAGATCAGTGTGGACTTAATGGATGATTACCCTGCCTCTGATCCAAGATGGGCTGAATCTGTACCTGAAGGTAAATGTAATGTGTTGGGTTTTGAGCTTTTTGGTTGATTTTGGGGTTTTTTTGTTTGTTTGCTTGTTTTTTTCTGAAATAGTATCTATAATATTGTAGATAACCTTATACTTTAAGCTTTGCAAAGAAGGCATAGGTGTCCCTTGCTCTCCTATCACCACTAGATGCATTTCCAGAAAGACTTAAAGATGCATCTTTTGATATTACCAGGTAAACTTGCAGTCTGTTGTGATTAGTTCTTGACTTCATACAGTAAACACAAACAGCAAGGAAAGCATATTTCTGAGAAGGGTACTTTGTACAAGGGTCAGGTGGTGTCACTTTAGTATTTCCATGATTCCTTGTGTAGTTTTGAATCATTTTCCAAAAAAATAGATGTGTTAAAAACCACAGCTTATTTGTTCATCCTTAGCCCTTTTGTCAGTGTGACTGCACAGCTTCTGGTCACCTTGGATCCTGGGTAGAGTGAGCTTGTGTTCCTCTGGGGCTTTGGTATTTATGTCTGCCTGAAAGAGGACTAGAGAAATTGGTTTACAAGTCTTTGTTGTACATAAAGGATTAAAGCAAATATGTTTTCAGCAAGAAAATTCTTTGTTCATGTTTTGGTGTCTCTTACAAGTTTTAATTTGGACGTGGCCTCAAACCTCTAGGTGGTAGCTGCCAGTTACAGAGTAGAGGCCTAATTTGAAAGTTCATATAAATAGTTACAGATGGATGATATTTCCTTGTTGTGTGGGGCAGCCAGTTGGAAATTGTCAGGCATCGGATCCTTACTATTTTCTGATTCAACTTTATTTTTAATTTGGCATCCTGTCTGTGTTTATTCCTGACTAAAGCCAGAAATGAAAATTGATAGCTTCTTGGAAATCATCTTGCTAATTTTGCTCAGTGATAGCTTCTCAAGTTTATCTTGATATTATAAGCACACTTAGTTTATACAAAAAATCTGGATGCAGAGTCAATTAGATCTGAATGCCTGTTAAAGCTGTAGTTTCTAGTACCTGTGGTCTAGGGCATAATAAATCTAGCAATAGCTAGTCCACCATGGGGATAAAAATATGAGTCTGAATCCTACTACTAAAACTAGAATATGCTCGTGAGCTGCTATATTAGCAGTATAATTAATTGAGTATTTTGGAATAGTACTGATCTAACGATACTTTATTCTTCCTAAAGTTTTACCTCAGCAGTGATAAGAGTTGAAAAAAACAGATTAAAAATAGCATGGTAAGCAGTATATAAATTTGTGCATATACTGGGAAAAGCACCAGTGTGGTACCGCTATAAAAATTGACAGATCAGTTTACCTCAGGGGGAAAAAACATAGTTATCCAGAAATGAAGATATCAGGTGCTCTGACCTAAGATTTTACTTTTTTTAGAAGCAGCTGGTTTCAGCAACACATCTCTCATTCTTCTTCATCAGCTAGAGGATAAGACAAAAGCACACTCCTTCTTCATTGAGTTTCTTCATCAGGTAAGTCCTGCTGTTCTTTTATTTTCAGCACACACAGTTTATTACTTTGTCTTGTTTCCTCTAGAACACTGTTTGAAGTGCATGGGGTGTTTTGTTTTGTTTTTTAATAAAAGGTTGGCGTGTTTGAACGTCTGGGCAGTTTTCCAGTGCGAGGGATGCCGATGGCCACTCGACTGTTGCTCTGTGAGCACGCAGAGAAACTGGCAGCAGCTATTGTTCTCAAGAATCACCACTCCAGGCTGCCTGAGCTGGTGAATGCTGCCATACTGATTACATTAAACAAAAGGGAATGTGATGTTCCACCAAGCCTTACCCCTGCTGATGTGTTCTTCAGGGAGGTGAGAAACCTGTCGTTCCTGAATTACTGTATAGCCTTGCATGTAGTAAATGTCACAGTGATTTGAAATGTACGTTGAAACTTCTCCCTGTGAAACTGTAAAAATTAATTGAACTTTACACAACTACCCTTTAAATAGGGATAATGTGGTAGTATTTTCCTCACTTTAGTGTCTGTATCTTTTGTGTCTGCAGCTGAAATGTGAATTCTGACAAATTTGATGTAGCAGAAGTACAGTTGTTACAATTTCCAACTACCCAATATGGATAAGCAATGAAAAAGACAACTGAAATTCTTTGACAGATAAGAAGATGCATGCTAAATTGTAACTTTTAAGGGATGAACTGAAGAGTATGAAGCTTTCCAGATAGGAGGGTTGCTTTGATGAGCTGTCCTGGGTGGAATTATATTAATTCAGTCACTTATAATTTTAGTCCTCTCTAACATTAGTCAAGCTAAGTTAGTTCTCAGTTTATGCTGCGTTCCAGTCAAGTGCTCTGTCTGTATTTCTTTCTTCCTTCTTGAGAAGAACTATGCACAAAACATTTATTCTTAGGAAGTTTTTTACTGCAGAGAACAATAGTTGCTAAGGGAGAAAAATAAATATAGTCTACTATTTTAAAGCAGATATGTTATCCAGTATACTTTATCTAACAAAGATTCTGCTGCCAAATATGCCAGAAGATGATGGAGGAATATGCTTAATGGAAGTGTATGGAGTTGTCTTCAGAAATGAGGATTTTTTTCTTTTCCTTTCAGATCGAAGTCCAGAAAGAAGGTATTTTTTTGTAGTTTTAAGCATTGTATGAACCTTAAGCTGGTGATCCTATTATGCATTAGGGTAGTTGATACCTTTTAATATTTTTGGCTATTTATATGGTTTATACTAATGTACTTATTTTTCCATACAACTCTTGGCTTTCAGGTATCAGCTGACAGTGGATGTGTTTGTGTTTGTTGTAACTTTTCTTTCTGTCTTCAAGGTATCCCAGATAGATTCCATCTTTGAATGCTTATTGGAAGAGGAGGAACAAATCCTGAAAGATATGCCTATTGAATCAATTGAGTGGGCCCAGATAGTTGTCAATGTGAACAACATCATTAAGGTACAGAACTGCCTTAACCAAGATGTTTGTGGGAGGGCAAGATAAACATTGGAGAGCACAGCGCAAGCTGAGTGTAGAACATCCAAGTTACTGACATGAGAAGAAAAATGAATGTGCTTTTCACATGTCCAAATACAGTAGGAAGGAAAAGACAGGCTTGGGCAGAATTAGGGACTTTCCTTTTCCTCCTGAGCCACAGTTAAAGATGATTTGAGAAGTTGCAGCTTTGTTGGAAGTTGTGAAGTCACGAATTTGTAGCAAAGAGTGAAGAGCTTGTGTTTGAGCACTGAGGTTTCTTGCTCAGTTAGTATGTCCCCTTCTGTCCAGCTGAGAAAGTGTATAGAAGGAATGTGGACATTAAAAGAACATTTCAGAATTACAAAAGACAACATCCTTTGTGGTCTGTGTATATTGAGGTAGACTTTAAAATACTCACATCCTTACCTTTCAATAGGATATGCTACAAGCTGCCTGTCAGTATCGTCAGTCCAGAGCCTCGTTATATAAAACAGGAGAACTTCCAGAAAGAGAACCTGAATATATTCCATGGACAGGTGAGAAAATACTATTGTAAGTTCATATGTTTCAGAACACATGAATTGCAGTCTGAATTTTAAACTTACTGTTCAAAGCAGCTACAGGGTTGTCAGTGAGAGTAAGTGAAAATGAAGTTCTTATTTGGGGAATGAAATGGGGTGAATCAATGAACACTTAGTTTGTCCAGTACTGAGGATGTTTTTTTAAAACTTGCATTGCAAATTTGGCTATAAAACCACAAGTTTGGGAAACAAAACTAATTTTAGAATTTTTATAATTTTTTAATGCATTCATCTGATTGGCAGATCTGTGGGGTACATAACATTAAAATCATAAAATATGATCTATAGCTGTTTTAAAAGGACTGATGATTCTCTACTTGCATAAATGTTTTCTGTTTAGATTGTTTAATAGTGTGAAAAACTATCAGAACAAATGTTCTCACAAGCAAGCACTTTCCATTTGGTGCTTAAGTTCCTTGTAGCCTCTACATATAAAACACATTTGTTTAGCACTTCCAAAAAAAACGTCTTGCAATCCATATTCCTCTTCACAGAATCAGGACCCATGCAAACTCTTAATCTTGTGTTTTGATGACTATATCAAAATATTTAAATCAGGTTAACAGAAGTTGCCTTTTCCTTGTATGTATTCTCTTACTTTGCTTAGAAATAGTGCAAGTAATTCTTTTCTTCTGGAGAAGGAGCTGATGTTGGTAGTCGGCAGCATAGATCTGCCTGGTTCAGGCTTTTTGTTTTACCACATTTTGGCCCAGTTTAATATGTAAAAGCAGATGGGAGTAGTTGTTTATTGTGGGGGTGGAGTGATGACGGTAGTACTTCCATTTTCAAAAAGAAAACATTTATTAGCTTTTTTCCCTTGCTTGTTTTTTATTATTATTATTATACATAGTGATATTTTCCTTATGCTTTGCTGTGCTGCGGACTGCTGCGGTGATGGGATTATTGCTTTCATGTTCCCTGTGTTGTTTTCCCAAGCCTCCAGTGGCCTCCGTGCAGCCATAACGCGTCAGCACGGGATCATCCTGAAGGTGGTGTATCCCCAGGTGGACAGCAACCTCCGCAGCGTCCTGACCGAGCAGCTGGTGGCGCTCCTGGACTGCTTCCTGGATGGCTACGTTGCTCAGCTGAAGTCCGTGGATCGGCTGGCCGATCAGGAGCGGTACAGCAGCGTGGAAATGGAATACGTCCAGAAAAGATCCGAGCTCTTGTCGCCTCTCCGTGAGTGCTCTCCGTGTTCTTGAGCGCCAAGGGTAATGGGCCGATCGATGAGGAAATGGCAGCGGTTTGATGGAGTAAATGGCATCTGTGTATGAGTTCTGCTTGCTTTACACAGTTGCTTTCCGAGTATAAATGGCTGGTTTATGATTTAATGAGGTAATTACGAAATAAAAGCAGATTACAAGTTAGCATCCAGGGCTGCACTCCGTATGTACCTCTTAATAGACGCCGGGGTGCTTGAATTTGTGTCTGCTAACTTGTTACATTTTTATCTTGGGCTGCTTGACAGAAAGTAGCCTGTAAGTGGATTCCAAATGTTTATATTGTTGCCAGTTGAGATAAACCTGTATGCCTGAAAGTTTGTTCCCTGTTTATCAGTGAATAGTTACTTTTTGAATACCAGTTATTTAATAATGGTACCCATTGTTTAATGAGTTGGATGTGTTTAATGTGTTGGATGTGGTCAAGTCCTGAATGAGTAAGCCATAGAAAAGCTGCCTTTTAAAATGAAAATTAGTTGTTGTAAATGCATTTTAGTAATTTCGGAAAGTTTAATTTTTTTTTACTTAAGTCAATTATATAAGTAGAAC
Organism: Hylia prasina; assembly: GCA_013397195.1. Taxonomy (NCBI): domain Eukaryota; kingdom Metazoa; phylum Chordata; class Aves; order Passeriformes; family Sylviidae; genus Hylia; species Hylia prasina. The sequence goes on along the minus strand of VYXD01004795.1, from coordinate 282,024 downwards.
AATCTAATGATAATTTTTGAGCATTCTTAGGAAAAGCTTAATAAAACTATTATTGTCCATTTGCCTGACATTCATGGGCTCTGTTAGCTTCTAAATACATTTTATATCATTATGTTCAATCTAAGATTCATATTTCCTTACAAACAAAACTAAGTCTTTTGCCAATTCTTCTGTATTTAACTGAACAAAAAGAAAGATTCTAAGTAGTTTCTCTTTAATGCAAGCCCAATTGTCCTTATTTGTCCTGTTCTTTTTCAAAAGCCTATGACTGCTGCTTTTTTGCTTTGTGTACTTAAGTGACTGTTATTGTAGATGTTAAGTCATGGGTGGAATTCCCTCCCCCAGTGCAAATAGCAGATGATGCTAACTTCCACAGGAAATAGAAGTCATGATGCCATTTAGTGTTCCCTTTTTCTCTCTTGTTCCGTGTGAGAGAGGTGGTAGGTCTGTGAGTGTGTGTGTGCACAGGAGATGTGTGCGGGAGGGGAGTGTTCCTTTGGGAATGTGTATCTCCTCGATGGCAGCACTTGAAACTTGTTTTCATTTTTTCTAGTCTCAGACAAAGGTGAGCTTGTTTGATAAAACTTATTTTTCTTGGTTACTTAGTTGCCCTGGGACAGTACCAGTTGGCAGCTGCTTTAGCAGAGAAGTACTGCGACTTTGATATCCTGGTGCAAATGTGTGAGCAGACAGACAACCAGGCCAGATTGCAGCGCTACATGACTCAGTTTGCAGATCAGGCAAGTCTCTTCTATTTCCTTTAGCTAATGTTTTATAATAAATTTGCATCTGAAATGTTGTAAAATTTATTATTTCTCTCTGGGGTTTCTTTTTCTGTTTTTTTTTTAATGTGCGTGTAATTATGTATACACTTCAGAGTGGAAAACTGAAGTTGATATTCACTGTAAAATATTCAGTGGAGTACTTCACATTGGGAAGACAAAGCTAGCCAGCAGAAATAAAGGTACTACCTTGTATGGGCAGTGCCTTTTCAGGGGACCTTTTTGTGCCCCAGACATGTTTTCTCATTCATAACATTTTTCACCATTTTGTGACTTCTTCACTCAGGTGCTGTTGTCATTACACTGTTTTATTAAACTAACACAATATAGAATTGAGGATAATTTCCAAAAAAGGTTAAATTGTTGAATGTATAAATAGAAAAATAATTAATCTATAAATGTAAAAGTAGTTGGGAAGAGTAGGAAGGCAGGGCTGTTGCTTTGGGGTTTTTTGCATAGTCCTGCGTATTTGTTGCACAGTTTTTCCACTGTCTGTTAAAACCTAGTGTAAAATTTAAGTGTGCTGAAATATTAGAAGGCTTAAGGAAAAGGTGGTAGAGATTACTTGAAATGTGTGCAACTGGAACAAAAGGGTCTTAATTTGAGAATTGGTGAGATGAATTTGTTTAGCTTTCCACAAGTACTGGGGAAAGAGAAATCCTGCAGTCTACATGTTTCCTAGTAAAAGAGAGTACATAAAGTTTGTTCTAATAACAAAAAAACCAGAAGTATCAGTAGTAGAAATTATGGCAAACTTTTTAAATAATGCGTCTTAAATACTCAGCCTGACTGTCAAAGGGGATAAATTATCTTTTTTTTCCCTCTTCACGTGCTTTATTTTAAAGGGGAAATGTAAAAGTTCCTGAAAAGAAGTTACTGTGGCAAATGTAGAGCTGAATAGATAAGTCTGATGGATGGACTGTCAGACTGATGGCCTGCTCATACTTAATTTTTGAATTGCTAGTGCAATTAAAATTCAATGTTACTCTAATATTGTCCTGAAAAGACTAAATCTCTAACAGAAATCCTGATTAGTTATTTCACGTTCAAGCTTTTAAGGATAAAATAGGGTGGGTTTTCTCTTAAAAAGATGGGTTTTCTTAAACAATGCCTGAGAGAAGGAAAGTTGCAGGTTAACTTGTGTGTAGGAGAGAATGTTTCAAAAATAGTGACAGCTGAAGTAAACTTGTTTATGAAAGGAAATAGTAAACATCGAGTTTCAAGGGGGGCAAAGGGACAGGTATGAAAACAAGATGAAAAGAATTGTGATTAGTGTCATACCTGTTCCTATTCTTGTGTATTAATGTGAAGAATTTGGTTTTGGCACTTCCTTTGCCTTAACTGAAGGATTCTGTATTTTTCAGCACCTGTTGCAGAGAGCTCATGAACGCTTTAAACACTTTCTTTCAGGACTCTTATGAGGATTTTTCTCAACACTGTATTTTGTGTCGTGTGTGTCTGGCTTTATCAAGCAGGTTCTTACTATTTTCTTACCAATTGTACTTTATAAAGCACTTAGAAGGCAAACCAGATACTGAAGTGTGACTTCTAAAATTTGTTCATGTTTCTGTTCTGTTCAGAACTTTTCAGATTTCCTGTTTCGCTGGTATCTGGAAAAGGGAAAGCGAGGAAAGCTGTTATCTCAGCCTATTGCCCAGCATGGACAGCTGGCCAGTTTCTTGCAAGCACATGAACATCTGAGCTGGTTACATGACATCAACAGCCAGGATTTGCAAAAGGTAGGGTTTCTTAAATACAGCCAAATGGAAATACCACATGTTGAACAAGTCAGGTACATATTCAGGTAGGTAATTTACTGAGTCATGACTCTTGCCCATCAAAAGACAGCTTATCCAGATGAATTAGGGGAAAGATGGAAGATAATTAATTTGGTACTTTTGGAGTACCAAAAGCCTCCCTTCAGGCACCATCTAGTACTTCATGTAAGCCACTGCACCATGTAATGGAAATTAGGGCTGGTTTTCATCCCTGGCTGGCAGCTGCTACTTTCTACCAAGGAAGTTTGATTTGGCTACATGATCACTGCTTTGTTGGAATTGGGGATTTATAGTGAGTATCAACAGCATTATAATATTATCATCCAGCCAGGGAAAAACTGAAACTTCTGTTTCAAGACTAACATGTTAAAGCTAAGGAATTTGGAGGTATCATGAAAGTAAAAAAGCTGTTGATAACTTTCATCACTTTCATACTTTAAAGTGTCTTTAATAGCAAATGCATCTGTGGATAGATTAATGTGACATTGTTTTTAAACATGATAATTTGTTGCCTTCTGGGCTTTCCAGTTACCTCTCCTCTACTTGGTGGTCAGACTTTCCATCCTTCTGCTAGACTTAAAATGCATTTCATTTAACAGTTCAAAATATTTCAAATCAAAAATGGCTTCTTTCAATCCACATGTGCCTTTGTTAAGCATAAAACCCATGGAAATATTTATCCTACTCCACATTTTAGGTTCATAATGCCATATCCCTCTTAAACAAACAAAAAGTCCTACCCACCAACCCCAACCAAAATAAACAGCACTCTGAGAATATTGTAATATTCCATTTGTGTCAATTGACGTTTTCTGTGTCACAGAAGCACTTTGAAGAGGGGGTAAGGATATACTGTAAAGTACACAGTTAATTCAGTATAGATAGTTTATTTCTGAGTAACAGCTCAGAAACTGTTCCTTTGTCTGATAAACAAATTCTTGCCTTTGTATTTGGTTACTGCAGCAGTTGTACACAATTCTGTTTTTTCAAATTCCCAAATTAACGGGTAAATCAGTCTGCATGCAAAAATGTTCTGTCAAAACATATTTGCTTGGCTTTTGTTGCAAAGTATTGAATTAGATCCTAAAGATCCAGTGTGTGAAGTTGCAATTTATCCTTTGAGAATAAGGTAGGATTTTTTGATTAGCAATGAGAAGATTTTTTAAATATATTGTTGAAGGCGAGAGCCTCTTCTTGAAGAGTGTAATGCAGAGTTTCACTGTGCCAATTGTACAACTTCTAAAATTAAGGGTTATAGTATTACAAACAGGAAATAGCTGTGAGACTTCTGTTCAGGTAAAATTCTTGTCTGTTAACCTTCTGATCCTAATTTATAAAACTAATTTCAAACATCTATATTAATTGTAGGCCCACAGAACATTGCAGACTTTAGCAAATATGGAGACACGATATTTTGCAAAGAAGAAAACACTTCTTGGCTTGAGCAAATTAGCTGCACTCGCATCAGACTTCTCAGAAGACATACTACAAGAGAAAATAGAAGGTAAGAAATAAAAACAGGGCAAAGTGAAGAAAAGACTAAATTACCGAATTAGAATCCCATTAATTTTGGAGATTGTTGATTTTTTATGCTGAGGGTGATGACTTAGTGTGGTAAGGATAAATGGGCTGATGATGTTGCTCATTTTAGGAGGCACAAGAAGACAGCATGAGGCACTAAGCTCTGTATTCACTTTCTCGTGAGTTAGGATGGTAAATCTGTACCTTTCCCCTTTTTCTACTAACATGTAAGATACTGGCAAAAATAACAAGCTGCACTTATACTTTGAGAAGTGGCTGAGAGTTGTCAGTCATTCACACTGAATGTATTTTAATGAATCTGCATTTTATATTTCAGATGCAAGGTAAAAACTAATTTCTTAGAGCCTGTTTGTAGAATGGCTTTCACTTTTGAATTCTTCCCAAGTCCTGAGGCTCTTAGGCTGTACAAGGAGATCCTGTAACTGTGTTGTAGTGCAGTAATGCAATTGCTAATACATACTGTTGTGATCTAGAAGTGCTTTCTCAAAGTTTTGTGCTCTGTATCTAGGAAGGTTACCATGGCAGTGTTTCATTGTACTCTATCTGAAATGTTGTAAACAGGAAAAGTACAAATATATATCCTGCTTCATCACCAAATGCAGTGGTTCCACTGCTCTGCCATTCCTATCCCCTTGGAAAATATTGTTTGTGCAGCACATGAGCTGTGAGTTTAAGAAGAAGCAATTTTGCACTACTGGTTAAAGGATTCTGGCCACCAGGGGGAAGCTTTGGAATATGACTCAGGGTTGCTGCTCAAGCTTACTTCTGTTTATCTGTATCTGTATCCATATATGTAATGAATAGTTCTTATATCCTGTTGAAAAAGCCTGATAATAATTAGATTAACTAAGTAGGCTTAAAAATTATTTTTAGCTCATAATAATAATGTATTACCTACCTTTTAAGTTGTATAGCATTGCTTGAAATCTTGAAGTTTAAATTTGGTTTTTTATCACTGTGAAAATGCTTATGCTGATGTGAGGAATCTCCCCTTTAAATAGGAAAATTTTAAAATGACAAATGAGATAATCAAAGCTTTGTTTCAATGGCTAGAGGACTCTCAAATTTTTTTCTGGACTTCATTCTGATACACATTTCTGTGTGACACATGATAGTAGTTTTTAAAGCTTAAACCATTTGTGCATCACTTTCCTATTGATAAAGAAAGACTAATTATTTCTGCCACATTTTGCTTATTCCTCTAAGCAGATAAAATGCTCCACGGAATTATTTTCCCCATTCTAACATTCAATGGGAATTGGTGGGAAGGGCAGGGTTCATATGGTGTGATTGATACTATTCCATTTTGAATGTCTCAGACTAGGAAGTTTCTCATCCTAAAGCAGTTCATGCTGGAAAGTATAAAACAGTCAAAAATTGAACAGTTCATGAGATGGAACATGTCCATGGCACAGCTCCTTAAAGTTGCAACCAGCTCATTTTCCTGCACAGTGCAACAGCTTCCATCCAATCCTCTGTATTAGTTTTGAGGTTTTGGGACAAAATTAGGGTTATTAGTTTTCACTACAGTGGGAACATGAGTGGAAAGTAAGAACTGGCTCCCTGGGATGGCAGTATTGAAGTGGAAGTATTTCTGTGCTTTGGGAACATGGATGAGAGTCCAAATAGAACGTTTCGTAACAAACACTTGTAGGCTTGAATAATATTGTGACTTGACAGTTATTGTTGTGCCACAGAATTTATTATTACATTTTAATAACATGAAACATTCATTTCCTTAAATGACTACAAGAAATATCAGAGCAGGAGCGCTTTTTGTTACATCAGGAGACACTTCCCGAACAGCTCCTGGCAGACAAACAGTTGAACCTCAACGATATGCCAGTGCTGTCTGCATCTCAGCTCATTGATGTAAGTGTCTCACGTTTTCTTCATTACACTGGTAAACTTCCAGTATGTTTTCTGCCCCTTTGTGATGAATGAGAAGGTCACAGCTGCCTTCATCCCTTATATGACTTGCTAAGCACCTAAAGATCTGATGTGTGAATGAGTTTAACTTCGCTTAGTTTCTACCAGCAAACGTCAGAAGGATGGGTTTAGTTTTTTCTGTTGAATGTGTGCTTTGGAGTGCTGCTACAAGAAAAAGCAGATCAGTGCCAGAAGTTGATTTACTGGTCTAAAGCAGTTTTTGGATGTGCGACAGTTTTTACCTTTCTTTACATTCTTGGTAGGGCAGAACTTGGAAGGCAGAATGAACAAACAGTTCTATCTTAGTGGAGAATGATGCTGCAAGATAGAAAAAGGAAGTACTAGAAGCAGGAAGAGGCTTTTGGTCAGCTGTTGCAAAGAGGCACCAGAAGTCTTTCTACTTTTGTTTTCTTCTACAAAAATGCAACCCATAGTGAAACAAAAATTTGAACTGTTCCAGCACTGGGATAAGTAATAACGCTGACTCCTTTTTCACACTCCTTCCTGGTATTAGCCAGGAACCAGTAGCCTTACTGGTTCTATCTTGTTTGCCACATTTTTTTACCATCCAGTGATGCACGCAAAAAATACTCCATGAATAACAGCATTACATTGTAAAAGTCACTTATGTCTGGGGGTCAGTTTTTCTGTGTTTTTCTGTAATCCTGTGGAAAATCAAAAGCTACCATGTAAACAAGCATGCTTGTTTACAGTCTCATCATTGTCTTAGAACTGTGCTAATAGCAGATTGTGAAGTCCTTACCTGTGTCTTTAAGTAAAGCTATCTGTGAGATTAGGGAAGGGTAGGAAGTGTCAGTCAGGACTTGGCAAGTGCTGGCACCACAACAGTTTTCCTTCGGAATTCTCTCTTATTGTCAAACCAGTGTTAATACTTGCTACTTGCAATGCAAAAATGAAACTCAGAAAGTGTAAATTAAAAGAGTGTTGATGTTAATTTTTCTTTGAAGTACTAATATATAATTGGGGGATATGAAATGGTGAGGGGAACTTGTTGTTTTTAAGGGGTGAAAGGCAGCACATGTGCTGAAGTACTGCTTTGAGCTTAATTACCAAAATAATTCAGAGAGCTTATTTGTGGAGCTGAGCTCTGGCTACAGTAGTCCAGGAATGTTGCAGCCTTAAATGGCACTTAAATTTGAAACCCAGCAGCCTTGTATCCAGTATCATTTGTCCACAGACCATTGTCACGTAGATGGAATGCTGCTCTAAAACCTTAAGTATATTCCTTACTATAAAAATACTAGCAGTTGAATCAAGACATATTTTCATGAGAAGGTCAGGTAAGTAGAAAATACATGGTGGTCTTCCCACAGTGGGTTGTCCCTGATACTGGTTATGTTAGTTTGTAGGCTAAAAATAATTCTCCATGTTAATTCTCCGATTTCATAGATGTTCATCTGTGATGAGAACAGAAGAGCCAATGAATATGACTTCAAGAAAGCACTTGATCTGCTAGAATATATTGATGAGGTAGGAAAACTTTTTGAAGGACTTCTAACCTAGAGACTTTTATTTTTATTATTATTTAAGCTAGGGTGATTAATCTGTATTAATAGTTAATTTACATATTATCTTAGTGTATGGTAATTAAAGCAACCCCTGATATGTTTTTTCAGTTTGTTTTCAAGTCACTGGAGACGTAATGCCAAATGTGGCTTAGATAATTTAAGAAAAATTACACTCTTCGTCTTCACTTCCCATTTATAGTCTATAGTTTCTTTTTAGAGCCTTGCTTCCCTACAGGCTGTCTCCAAACAGGACAAAGATCAGCTGGTTTTAGTAGTTTAGTTCTTGTGACTTCCCTCTTGACAGTTTCACTGATTGTGAGGTAATGTAGGATAGTCACCACTTTCTAACATGTAAATAGTGTTGAACCACAGATTTGCCATCCATTTTTTTTCCAACTGTTTTTTTTTTCATCCCTATAAAATAAATGTTATTCTAAACCCATGCAATTTCAAGGGTTTTTCCCCACAGATATTAAAGTTTCTAACATCTTGTGTAGAACCATTCAGCACAAATCAGAGGTGGTGGTTTCTGTGCAATGAAGAAACTGCCCTTTTCAAACCAAATGTATATCTCTGAAAACATTTACTAATATGTTCATAAAACATATATCCTAATGTGGACACTAATGCATGTTAGTTAACTTGACCATACTGAAAAAAAAGCTTTGACTCCACTTATCATTTAGCACGTGGTAAAATAAAATTTGCCTAGAATACAATGTTTTATAAATTGGTATTTTAAATGTGCCTTTTACAAACTGTGTTAGTTGGTCTTCAGCAGTCAAGTGGTGATGTAGAAAATATGAATCCATGATAGAAAATGTGAATCCATGATCCATTTCCCTACAAATGGAAACAAACAGTGTTTGGTATTTCAACAGTCCAATCAGATCATCTGTTAAACAGCCTGTGTTAAAAATTATGCTTGGTGATTGAAGAATCTAATTCATTGGTGCAATCTGGGTGACAGAGTGATTATTTCTTTGTTTAAAAACCCGAAAATTTTCATTTGCCTGTCTTTTCTCCTTATATGAATTGAAGGAAGAAGAAGTGGATGTAAATGATCTTAAACTTAAAATTCTCTGTAAGGCTCTCCAAAGAGATGGGTAAGTATAAATATAAGTTACTGAGACACAGCTTTTCCAGAACTATATTTTAGTGTACTATTCTCTAATTCACCAGAAATATTTAATTTCACGGGATAAGGTTAGTAAAATATAATGTGTCTGATCAGAACATGTATTCTTACTTGTAAAGTGAAACCACAACAGAAAAAAAAATCTGCAGTACTTTGTTGGTTTATCTCACTGGCAACCTACTGTGCAGTCCTGGCACCTGACACAGAAATGAACCCATGCAGCTTTTGTTCTTGAACCTTTTCCTGAGGTAAAAGAAGTGACCTTTTTTTTTTTTTTGTCCTTTGAAGCATCTCCAATAGAAGCTTTTTAATAAGATAACATAGGCAGAGGTCACTCCTGCAAGCTTTTGTTGCACTTGGGTTTTGCCATTGAACCACACTGGCAATTTCCTGACCTTTTTGAGTTAAAACTGGATTCTTGGCTGTAAGACATCAAAACTAAATCGTGCTTAGAAAAGCCAGTCTTACAGATGTTCAAAACCAAATACTGGCAGGGTCCAGTTGGTCACAAGAATCTTCTCATCAAACAGTGGTACTGTTCTCTCCCAGGTTAAATAAAGCAAATAGCATTTCCTCCCTCTCCTTTCTAACTTTCAGAAGTCTTCCGACTTTCCTGACTCCCACCTGTGTTCCAAGAGGGACCTAAGGAAGAAAAGATGAGGAGAGAATGCATTCCAAATGCACTGTGCCATTTGTGATTAAAATGGAAATAAGCAGCATTTGGATTCACACTTGTGCATAGGATAGATTCCAAAGGGCAGTGGTGTCTAGGAAATAATTGTGAATTCCTTGACTAAATTATGTCCACATATAACGCAAATAACTAGAAAGAGGTTCACACTATTCCAAGTGTTTTCCCTTCCTGTTATTTTAAATACAGAATTCAGAACTCCTACATGGCACCCATCCAGTTATTGGTTTATGTTCTGTCTACCCTGGATAAGCACAGGGTTTTGAATGTGGTATTTTTATGGTTCAAACACATACAATGCTGACAAGATTGTGGCCACTCTGGCAGCTAACCAGGGCAAATTTGAGATGCAGACTTTACACTGAATAGTGGGTAGAAAACTTGATGTCCCAGCTGAGTTTCCAGTTTCCAGCCTTCCAGTAAAGGCTTACAGAGAGGTGGTGTTAACTTCCATCTGTGTGCAAAAGTGAACATTTGAGATGTGACAGTACCTACTTTTAAGGATGGCCTGTGGTTTCTAACTTGAGGGCTACAGATGGTGGTAAGGTTGTTGGGTAGGGTGGAGAGCCTTGCTGAGTGTGCTCCTGATGCTCTACTAGTGTCCTCACTATCCTCCTCTGTTCCCCCTTCCCTCCCTCCTTTCCTCACGTTCTTCCCAGTGGAATTAAAGATGTAATCCTAGACATGTAGGAGCTGAAGAGACATCCAGGGTAAAACCAGTGAAGTACAGAGGATTTGTCAATAATAGGTTCTGGATCCAGGTCCAGATCTGTTACAAACATCTCCCACGAGCCCGTGGTAGTTTAGGGAGTGATATGATGAGAACCAGTTTTGTCTGACAGCTTAGCACATGCAACAGGAAATTTTAACAACTGAAAGGTTAGAACCACAGCAAAACAAGCTGCTTGGTGTTGACTTTAAACTGGTGCATATAAAGCTCTGCAAGGATGAAAAATTGTAATTTAAAACGATCTTCCTCTTAGAAAAATGTGTTTGGGATTTTTTTGTATCACAGATGACACTGGTATTCATGAGTCTTCACACTTAATCACTAAGTAGATAAACTATTTGTTTTGTGACTGTGTGCTGTTACGGGCCTGCAACTTAGATTTTGCAGATTTTTCCCCATTTCTTTTCTCAGTATTTCATTTTTGTTTTGATTTTTTCACGTTAGAGAATTGCTTCTCTTGCTTTATGCTACCAAAAAAATAAAATACCTTTTCATCACCTCAGCTGTAAAATAGAATTATAATAGGTAATTGTAGAGAATAGGTAGTTCTTATGTCAATGGATAATACTTTTATTTTTTCAAAGAAATAATGTTGTTTGGTTGGGATTCTTAATGGTTTAGAAGATGGGAAACATTTCTATTCTCCTCCCAACTAGATTACATTATAGCAGTGCAGTTTCATTCCAGTTTTACTCTTGGAATAAAGACTAATTAACACAAGGTAGGAAAAAACCTCTTGCTTTGAGCTGTAACCAAGCACATAATGCTTCCATATGGACATGCATTAATCACCTTTGATAATTTATCTAATCTTCCTGTGGTTTTTTTTCTTGTTAGTTTTCCTATTATTTTGTCTGTAATTCTTTCCCAAAATTATTCTTTGACTTGCAGATGGTCTTGTTCAGATGGTAGAGATGATCCAATTGAAGCATCTAAAGATAGTATATTTGTGAAAATACTACAAAAACTATTGAAAGAAGGTAAAGTGTACCTAAATATAATTGGATGTCTTGAAATTGTTTCAAAAGCTGCTTAAGATCAACAGTAATATAAAAAAGTAGCATTATTAAATTTTCAGAGTAATGAAAAAATCATTTCACTAGGCAGGAAAATTCTGGAGCTAATTCTATCTCTGTGAGCTGTTCAGGGGGATAAGAGATGAGCAGATTTCTTGGTTATAATCTTAGTATCTTTAAGTTATTTGCTGTGTAGGGCACTCAGCAGATTTTTAGCAGTTGCTTACTGTACAGTAAAGTAGGTCTTCTGGAGGTAAATACGTCTCCTCTCTAAGATACAGGATAATAACTGACTGTCACTCAGTAGAACTTAATCCATTTTAGCTTTTTTTCTCTTTTTTTCTTTTGTTTTCCCTCTCCAAAAGATAAACCAAAAAAATACACCTCCCATTCCCCATTTAAAGCTGACCTTAGGAAGTTGTGGGCATGGAATTTACAGCTGGAGGAGGAGGGAGAGAAGGGAAGCAACTGAGAGTCAAAGTCTGTTTTAAATATTATTGCATGGGAACTTTTTGCAGAACACATAAGGCTTCATGTGAAAAAGATAAAACTTAAGTTCTTCAGAACAGTTCTAGTTTTGTGTCCGTTCCCTTGCATTTGTAAGACTTGCACACCCTGGGCTGGAACTGTTGCAACTGATACATAGTTATCGTATGACTGAGCTTTCTTTTTTTATTATTTTTTTTTATTTGGGTGAAGTGTTATGTCAAGACTTGGATTTTTGGTTTAATCATTAAATTGCTGAACTCTGTATTAAAAAATCAAACTCTGTTTTACAGGCTATTTAAGCCTTATTGTATGTCTTGATGTGTATAATAGAATCAGAGCTTCCCAATTCCAAAAGAGTAATTAAGCTGTGAGGCAGGCACAGGTGTTTACTTAAAAATATTATCTGCTGATGCAAAGTTCTTTAATCAGTGTTGTAATAAATGGTTTTGTTTTGTAGGAGTTCAGTTAAGTGAGTATTTACCAGAGGTGAAGGACTTGCTTCAATCAAATGAACTTGGCAACTTGAAATACAATGCTTACTTCGAATTTGTGTTAAAAGCAAACTATGAACTCTACGTTCAGGGACAAGCTTGATTCTCACTGGGGCTTTTAAATATTTTTTCTAAAGAATTGTTGAATTCATGTTTACTTTTTTATATTCTGTTTGATTTTTTGCTAAAACTTTGTGATAAAGTCTGTATGAGTAATATACTTGGTCTTAAATGCATAAACATTGATGCTTTAGTCAGAGGACGCAGAGTTGTGTTTTCAGGCGAAGTAAAAATAAAGTTTCCATTTTCTGTGCCTTTCATAAATTTGTTGTTTTGTTCTGTATCCTGATTAGAGCATGTCCTATCTGAGACTAAAGGATACACAGACAGGCAGGGTGAAATGCAGAGACCCACTGCAGAGGGTGGGAAACTTGTGTTGTCACTGCTGGGGCTGTGACAAGTGCTGAACATATGAATGCAGAGTCACCGTGTACATTACTTAGGGAACAGCAGGTTATTCTGTCAGTAACTCCACTCTTTCTTTGTACAACACTTCTTGCTGTGGAAACTAGATGATTTCTGTTTTGCATTAAAGGTTACTTGCACAAAAAGGATAACTGGCTTGTCACTGATCACTCAGCTTGTCTGTGACAGAGAGGAATACAGCAGATCTCTCATTCAAAGCCTTCTGGTCCAGTAAATACTCCTTACACTTCATATCTGTTAAATTAAACTTTTTCCAAACATTTTAGTATTGTATCCATTTAATTTCCCTTTGAGCTATTTCTAGCATATGTGTAAAATGGGATTAGCAGCTCACCATGAAGTCATTCACAGCAACTGCTTGTGGCTAGGCTCGGAAGAAACCTCGAAAGCAGTTAGGAAAGTGTGGGAGTTACAGCATGATCTTCCTTACCTCCATGCCCTGGTCTCTACTGGTAGGCACTACTTTTTTCCTTTTTAACCCCACTGCCCCAGTTAGTTATCTCTGACATGGGAATAATAATAATAATAATAATAATAAATCAATTTCTCAGTTATTCCGGTTAACAGCAGAATTTATTTCAATAGTTTTTCAATAAAAGTTACTACAATCTGGTATGTTGCACCTTTCTTTTGCATGTAGCTCAAGAGCCAGAAACTGACTGCAGAGCAACTTGCATGCCCTTGTGTTTTACTTGTCTGGCTCAGTGCCTGCTGCAACAACTTGATCTAACAGCTGAGAAGGTCAGAAGTTAAATTGGTTGAAGAGAATCCAGTTTCTAGTTTTAAAAGCACAGCTCCCCTTCCGTGGCTTCCCCTCCTCCCCGTACTAATACAGTAGGCTGGGCTGAGAGTCTGAACATGTTTGGAAGAATAGATTTATGTAGAGAGGTTCAAACTAATATGGGAAAGAAATGCTCTAGCAGTCATCTTCTAAGATTGTTCTAAGCAGCGAACTTTGCTCTTCTGCAGTCTTGCATGGCTGAGAAGTGTGAGCGTAACTCCCAGCTCTGGCTTCAAAGGAGTCACTCTAAAGCCTCGGAGGAATTCCACGTGTTCGCCTGAATGTCACTTTGAGGGTGGTTTCACATCGATAAACTTAGCAGGGTTTTGGGACAAAGGGACTAATGGAATAAATGATTGCTGGCCCCTGCCAAAATATGTTCTGCCTTAACTTTTCGTAGACTCTTAAATTTTGTTCGAAGAGGAATCTCTTTAACTGACTATCCACCATAAATCACTTTGGGGATATCTCATCTCTTCCTAGACTGTTGGCCAGATCTCTGTATTCTGTCAGGAGCAGCAGGGCAAGCCCTGGAAAGCTTGCTCTGGGTGCAAGCGGTTCTGATCACCCTCATCCATTGTTTCCAAGTGCCTGGCTTCTCTGCTGGGTCATGTTTATCATGGTTGGCGTAAAAGCATTCTCCAGGTTTTTGGGAAAGGATGAGCTGTGTAGGGTTTTCAGCCGTTTTACTCTACTGCTGGGTTGGGAGGCACTTGGCATTTATACAGTGGCTTTTCCATCTGACTATTGCCAAAACAGAAGGCTACTTGCAATGAGTTTACTTAAACAAAGCCTCATTAAAATAACTTCCATGTCTAAACAGATGTTTAATGTTCTTGTACTAGTAGTGTTGAAGTGGTTCTCTATGCTGTTGGAAAGTTTGAAGAGTCTGGGATTCAGGGCTATTCCTCCTCTCTGTCCTCTGTTTCGTTATGTAATAAACTGTGCTGGTGCAGAACTCCTGTCTCAGATTACTGCTCCAGGAGGATGCCTTCATTTACCACTGCATATGGAAGGTGGCAAATGCCACAGCTCTAGGTTGTTTCTAAGTGTAACAAAAACAAACTTGTGACAAAAAGTTGAGGGTTAAAACTGCCTAAGGCAGATGGATAGCTCCTCTTGAATAAGGATATACATTGTTTCTTAAATAGTTATTTTCTCAGTAATGAGTACAAGAAGTAGAGGAGGAGGTATACATTTGCATTCTTTGTTGTCACCAGAGCAGCAGGAAAGTTTATCAGTTGTCATTTGTGATCAATTTCAGAAGCTATGCATGGTGGATAGTGAGTTCTTTGTGCCCCGTACTGGAAACTAACTCCAGCTGCTTTCTGACTTGAGACAAAAACCACATTCATTTAGTGAATCTAGATAAGCATCAGATCTACCTGCAGAAAATGATATTTTACTCAGAAGTGGGAGAATTTAACATTGCCATTTGGGCACTTTGCTGTAAACTAGATCGGGATAGAGAGAAAATAAAAGGGAACAGAAGGGATAGAGTGGTTTTATGCTTGCATCATGTTTCATTGCAGGATTAAGGATGTTTATCTTTCAGCGACGTTAGGGTTTCTGTTATGAGATTTCTGATTCAACACAACCGACCGTATTTTGGAAACCACAACGAAGCACTACAGTTCTGTAAATAGATTTGGTGGCTGTGATGCCTTTAAGTGCTTTCAGGCTTCCGATTTTTGTACTGCCCGCTGTTGATGACAGAACTGAAGAATAATTGAAATAACTGAAAAACAATTTGAGGAACAGGGCAAGAGAAGAGCACATTTTAATACACTAACTTGACAGGAATTCAAAATCTATAGTAGAAGGAGTTAGATGGCTGCCAGAGGTAAAGAGGAATGCTGCCAACCTGGAGGATGCAGAAGTTAAACAGAGGAGAAGAAAAGTTGTCTGCTTCTCCGTTGAGCTGTCTTCTCTGTCTTGCAGTGGAGGAAATCACCTGCAGAAATACCTTCACTCTCAGGAGACTCCTCACAGCACAGTGCTTCTAGCCTACTATTCCTCTTCCTTCTTGCCTGACTCCCTAAATTTTCAAAGGATTTACACGTGACCAATTGTGCCTTCAGAGAAGATCTTGAAAGTTGATTTGCATCAACACAGTGTCAAGGCTGCCAATCTGCTTGCATTACTGCCTCTTCTTTTTGTTGGAAACCGAGTATCTGTAAAATCTTCCAAGTGTCCCACAGGGAATCTCTGCTTAAATACCCATAGCTGAAGGAGGTGAACTGTTCCTTTTCACTTGCATAGTACCTTCAGCTCGTCAGAGATGACTTGCCTGTGAGACCGCACTCCTTTTGGAAAGGGTGAGCCACAGGGATAGCTGGAGGGTTCCCGTGTTGCCTGGCCGAGCTCAGCGGCCAACAATGGGCGCTCGTAATGGCACCAGCATTCACGGCTACGTCAGGCTTCTGGGATCAGACCAGGATTAATCCTTTACCGGGCTTCTCTTCAGGCATTTGGTCTGACAGATGTTGTCCCGTGCATTTATTTTCCATTTTTAAATCACAGCAAGGAAAGGATGTACGGCTTAACTTGGTGTGTAAAGTTCTGGGTTTTGCACTGGCTGTCGCCGTGTGCCCTGCAAACCAGGGATCTACCTTGTCACTTCTTCTCTCCCTGTTCCCTTTCTGGCCCCGGGCTCACCTATAGCTATGGGAAGGACCCGGGAGAGGCGCGTTTCCCTTCGCAGCCCCGAGCCTTGGCACGTGGTGGCCGCGGAGCCGATGGCCTCTCGCCTCCTGCCCCGCTGAGCCCCGCGGGGCTCCCGACCGCCCCCACCTGCTTTGCCCTTAACGGGGCCGGTGGTGCCGGGGGATTATTTCGGCCCCGGCTGCGG
>VYXD01004795.1:239798-265748 GCA_013397195.1 Hylia prasina | reverse complement strand
GAGCCCGCAGCCAGCCCAGGTAAGCCCCGGCCCCGCCGCCAGCGCCCGCGGCTGCCGGCCGGCCGTGAGGCTCACCCCGGTGCCCTGTGCCCCCGCAGACACAGCCGAGACCATGTGTGACGAGGACGAGACCACCGCGCTCGTGTGCGACAACGGCTCCGGCCTGGTGAAGGCTGGCTTCGCCGGGGACGATGCCCCCAGGGCCGTGTTCCCCTCCATCGTTGGCCGCCCCCGCCATCAGGTACGGCGCACTCCCCCTCCGAGCCTCCCCGCACGCCCCGACACAGCCGCGGCTGCGGATCCCTGCTGCCTTCCAGCCCTCCTCATCTGCCTGTCCTGCTGGGGAGCCCCGTGCTGCTGCCCGTGGAGAGGTTGCTGAGCCCCCGCTTTCCTCCCCTGCAGGGCGTCATGGTGGGTATGGGTCAGAAGGACTCCTACGTAGGAGATGAAGCCCAGAGCAAGAGAGGTATCCTGACCCTGAAGTACCCCATTGAACATGGCATCATCACAAACTGGGACGACATGGAGAAGATCTGGCACCACACCTTCTACAATGAGCTGCGTGTCGCCCCAGAGGAGCACCCCACCCTGCTCACTGAGGCCCCCCTTAACCCCAAAGCCAACCGTGAAAAGATGACCCAAATCATGTTTGAGACCTTCAACGTCCCTGCCATGTATGTGGCCATCCAGGCTGTGCTGTCCCTGTATGCCTCTGGCCGTACCACTGGTGAGTGCAAAGTCCCGCTGGCCCCTCTTCCCCAAGCAAGGACACCCAGGACTGGGCCCCAGACAAGTGCTCTGCCCCGGGGGCAGGACCCTCCGTGGCCACGTCTCTCAGACAGCTGCTTCTTGTCTCCCCAGGTATCGTGCTGGACTCCGGTGATGGTGTGACACACAACGTCCCCATCTATGAAGGGTATGCCCTGCCCCATGCCATCATGCGCTTGGATCTGGCCGGCCGGGACCTCACGGACTACCTGATGAAGATCCTGACTGAGCGTGGCTATTCCTTTGTCACCACAGGTAAGCACCATTCCCTCCTCCCAAAAGTTCCCTCTCGCTTCCAACCCTCGCACTTCTAGAGCTGCTCTCACCCTGCTGCAAGCCCCGAAAACAGTCCCCGGGGGGAGCTTATGTGTGGTTGGGGGTCTGGAGTCCCAGCAGACCTATGGAGGCAGTGCAAGTGCTCCCTGTTCCTCCTCTGCAAACGCTGATGCCTTTGCTTCCCCCCCACAGCTGAACGTGAGATTGTCCGTGACATCAAGGAGAAGCTGTGCTATGTGGCGCTGGACTTTGAGAACGAGATGGCCACCGCTGCCTCTTCCTCCTCCCTGGAAAAGAGCTACGAGCTGCCTGATGGGCAGGTCATCACCATCGGCAACGAGCGTTTCCGCTGCCCAGAAACCCTCTTCCAGCCTTCCTTCATCGGTGTGTGCCCCCCTCCCTCTGTCTCCCCTCTCTCCAGAGCTCACGCAGAGTTAAGTGCTCTTTGCACTTAACTTGTGCCTGCCTGTTTCCCCTGCTGCCCCCAGGTATGGAGTCTGCAGGTATCCATGAGACCACCTACAACAGCATCATGAAGTGCGACATTGACATCAGGAAGGACCTGTACGCCAACAACGTCATGTCCGGGGGCACCACCATGTACCCGGGTATTGCTGACCGCATGCAAAAGGAGATCACAGCCCTGGCCCCCAGCACGATGAAGATCAAGGTAAGGCTGGAGCACGAAGTCCCTGGGAGCACGGGGCTGTGCGCATCCCTGTGCCTGCCGCCCGCAGCAGAGTCATGTTTAGTGACCTCAGCTCTCTTGGTGTTTTCCAGATCATTGCCCCACCCGAGCGTAAGTACTCTGTCTGGATCGGCGGCTCCATCCTGGCCTCCCTGTCCACCTTCCAGCAGATGTGGATCACAAAGCAGGAATACGATGAAGCCGGCCCATCCATTGTCCACCGTAAATGCTTCTAAACATGTTTACATGATCACTTTGCCAACCACGCTCAGGATGACAAACCTTCAAGGTTGCAGGAGGCCGAGAGCCTGCAACAGCCATGTAACTTTCTATTTTGTAACAATTTCTGGTTACTGTTGCTGCAAAGCTCCATGTGACACAGTGTATGTAAAGTGTACATAAATTAATTTATTTTATCTCGTTTTGTTTGTTTTTAAAACCAACGCCCTGTGGAAGGAAACAAAAAACTTCAAGAAGCATTAAATCACCAGTCATTCTGTCACACCCCTAATGCTGTTGTTTGTCGTCATTTGCTCGCGTTCTTCCATCACTTGCGGACGTAGCGTGAGGGCAGTGGGCGGTGGGGATGAGCTCTCCAGACAGGAACGGGACTGGGGAGGGGATAGGACCCTCCAGCCAGAGGAGCCAGCTCTGTGACTCCCTTGGGGTGCAGGCTGCCCGGGGGTGGCTGCAGGGGGGCTGCCCTGACACTCCGCAGCACGCCAGTCGCAGGCGGGAAAGGGTTACCTGGAGCCTTTGCTTGCAAAATATTTCTTTTGGCTCAGCCTGCCAAAAAAGTAGCCCTGGCATGCTCCCGAGGAAGGCAAGGCCGGGGCTGAGGGCAGGTGGCGGGTGCAGGTTAAATAAAGAGCTTTCCACTCCACTTATGGGAAACCCACCTGCCATCGTCTTGTCCCTGGGGGGCTGAGGGCAGCCAGGGCCACTTCCTCACCCTGCCTGACACGCTTGCTCTTGCCAGTGGCACGCATGAGGAGCTGCCTGTGAAGGGACCACCCCCTCCTCTGCCCCCTTGGACCATCCGCCCCTCCCCGGGATCACATCCTGTACTCAGGAACTCCCTAGGAGCCCGAAGGAAAATCCCAGGGGCTTCCCCTTGCCTCGGGTGTTTGCCTGCCCTGTTTGCCGATGAGGAGGCAGAGCAGAATGGGAGGAAGGAAAGTTGCTCCTTGCCTGTCTGATTTCTCTCTTACTGAGGCGAGGGGGCTCAGGGACTCCCCTTTAGTTACACACACACACACCCCCCAGGTGTTCCCTCAGGGAGCTCCACTCCCTCTGGGAACCATCCTAAAGCTCCGCCAGGCTTGGCACACGTTCCTGTGTCAGGGCACATGTTCAGGATCAGCCTTTGGAGGAGGACTCCTGGGGCACAGGACCCTGTCATGAAAGCAGTGCCTGAGTTTTGGGGTGTTCTTTTGCTGTGGGGGACAACAGTATTAGCAAAAAAGAGATGATTTTCAGATAAACTTCCAACCCAGGAAGGTTTTTTTTTGCTCTGCTGTGGCTATACTAAGGGTGCATTTGTGTCGTGTTTTGGCTGGGTTTACTTGCATTAAAGTGGGACCCATATATGAGTTCACTTTTTTGTTTAGCACTATCCCAAAGCAAAAGCCTGTGGAAGGACTGCCCTGGTCCTTCCCTGGTGTCTGAGGGCAGGGAGGACTTCAGGGCAGCCCTAAGGGCTCTCAGTGACTGGGGATGGACTGCAAACTAGTTGCTTATCAAAAACCAGTTGTTTCTCAAAAAGCAAACACAAAATTATTGCCATTTGTGTAGTGGCACATACTCCATCTGCCAGTCCCCTCCTGGGATTTTGGGACATGCTTAACATTAAGTCCTCAGTACTTGACCCCTGATCTCAGGTTCAGTTGTGGCTTAGGTGGTGTTATGAGATGGATTTTAGGACCTGCTTCTGTTCTTTAATTAAAAGACTGTTTTAGAAGCACAGATAAATGTTAGCTTAGAATAGTTAGAATAGTTAGCATAGTTAGCCTTATGAATTGAACATTCACATGCTCCACTTTTTCACCTACAATATTAATTTATGGTCCTAAGCCCACAATGGAACAGGCTGATTTTTGAAAGGGGGAATGATGCTGAGCCAGCCGCTTTCTCCAGCCTGATCAAAATCAAAGGGACCAGGAGATGCTTACTCCTTCTGAATGAAGACCTATATTTTACAGTGCCAAACCTGGGTTTAGGACCCCTCATGAGCGCAGCTGTGGGCAGAGGTGAGTCCTTCAGCAGCTAGGGTGTTCCACAGGCACTGCCTTGCACCAAGACACTGATGCTGCCACTGCCATGTCATTGTCTGCTGCCTCTAGCAGCAGAATTTGGTCACACTCTAACCCACAGGTGCTCTCAACAGCCTCAGTGCTAATTTCATCCAGTTGAAGATAAATGCCCTAAAGGACATTCTTACAGCTGAAAAAAAAAGGTTTGTTGTTTTTGTTGCTTTATCAGTGAACAGGGATGCCCTGGGTTTTAAGCCTATGAAACCTCCCCATTCAGGTTCTAATTTCAAACTTAAACACTCTCTTGATTCTGAAACCAGCCTTTGGGTTTGGGTTTTAGCAATTGAAGACACAGATTGTTTGGAAACAGGTGAGTTGGATTTTCATATGGCTCACAAGCCCTGTTGTTGGGAAGGTGTTTTGGAAAATTTTGCTTGTGTACAGCAGTCTGTGTTTGGTCTTTGTTGTGCAGTTCTCAATAATTTCATTACCCTCCCTGCACCTCTAACAGTGTTGTTGGCAGCAGGCAAAGGATCCCCAGGACCCAAAGGATCCCCAAGACCAGCATCCTCTGTTTTGGAAAAGGCAAAGGGATAAATGGGACATCAGAAGAGTAAAAGGGGATAGCAGGAAGGATGTAGGACACTCACTTACTCTGGGAGGGAAGGCAACAAATGGGAAAGGCTCTCGCCTGCACCACAAACATCCTCTGGGGCTGCAGCTCACTGCTCCACACCCATCTGGATCCAGGGCTGGACCAGTGCTGGACAACCCTCCATAACTTAATTGTACATCCAGTGGGCAACACAAGAAGCTTCCCTTGGTCCAAATATCACCAAGGGATGGAAAATCTTGGGAGAGGAGGAGTCCTTGAAAGGACAAACATTATGTGGGGCTGTTTAGATGAGCTTGGAAGGCACAGTCATGACTGGGTTTTGATGTAAGCTTCCCCCAGACCAGCAGATGCCTGGGCCATTACCTCAATGATATAAGGAGCTAAGGGGAAGCCTGGGCCCTGAGGGAAAATCTTGAGGGAGCCTCTGAACAAAAGAGGAAAGGAAATTCTGGAGAAGATGAACACACTGGAGGGGTTTCCTAATTTTATTTTGATAGAGATTTTGCTAAAGTGGAAATCTGCGCAGAGAGCAGAATGTGGCCCAGGATGGGCTACCCTCCCACAAAGATGATGGCTTTGTGCAAAGGGAACTGGCACCCCAACATTCTTCACCCCTTGGGCTCCAAAACTGCAGAGACAAAAAGCACTTTGAACCCACAGAATTTACTGGGCTTGGCTTTGCTGAGAGGACCTGAACACCCCATCAGCTCAGCCCCACTCTGTACTTTGCTGACTGTGTGTCTCCCATGGACATTTGGCCAGAAATATTTATTCAATGAGTTTTACTAAAGAGACAAAATAGAGGCCCCTTGAAAATAATCATCACTTTTCACAGGAAACTCCTAAGCACAAAATTGTGTGGCAATCTTTCTTTGTGAAAGTGAGGCATTAAAATGAAGACCTTCAAAGATTCAAACAACTTTATTTTACAGCAAAATTTTGTGCTGCTTCTATTTCATTAATCCACAGAAAAAAATAATTGAATGGAACATTTCTTGTTAGAGTTTATTTATATTTTTTTTGAACCAAACAGGCATTTTGCTTTTTTTAAAAAAAAAAAAATCCACGAGTTACGCAGTTGTATAGATTTTAGGTTTTTATGGTTCATCTCCTGGGGCTGGAAAATAGAATGCACAAGGGTGACTGTAACCTATTGATCAGCCAGGGGATAACAGCAGGCAGTGCTGGTGTGCAGGGCTCCCACATGGGACAGATGCCAGTCAGGGTGGGCTGCCTTAGCAACAGGACCATTCAAAATATCCTCCAGCCTTGCACACTTTCCTGGGAATTGCTGGCAGCTTTGGGGATCCTCTTCAGACCCTCGTGGCCAGAACATATTTTGGAGGGACCAAAAGGTTCTGGCTGCAGGCTTTGGGAAGTAGTTGTATTTGAAGCTTGCAGAGACTGTTTTTCATTTGTCTGGGATCTGAAAAATAAAGCAGCTCCTGATTGCTGTGCAGCAAGGAAAGCTGGAGCATTGCTGGCTCCCACTAGGGCTGTGTGCTGAGCGTGATGGGGGTGAGCAGATGTTGGAGAAATCTTTCATTTCCCCATTTGTCTCTTTCTTCCCCTCTCCAGGGCACCCTGTCAACCTTGAAACTACACTGCCCTGTGCAGAGCTGGGGCCAGCAGTGTGCAGAACCCTGCACTGTGGGGACTCTGAGCAGCTCGTCCTCTGCTTGCAGGGAGCGCAGCCAAACCCCATCTTGTCGCGGCTGCTCAAGGCCACGCTCTGAAAATAAAGCTGCAGCTTGGAGGCAGCTCTGGCTGTTGATGTTCAGGGAGTGCCACAGGCAGCCCGGGAATGAGCCTCTATGTAACCCCACCTCAGGGAGCTGCGTATATATAGATCCCTGGAAGCAGTTTCCTTCCTTGGCACATCACTCCCACCCATAACTCACTCCAAACAAACACTCCCTGCTCCCCTGTGCCCTCACTGCTTGGCTTCCAGCAGCTTCTCTCTCTTCCAGGGTAAACAAGGCTTTAAAGTTGAGAAACCTACTGCTGGGGGGAGGAGGGAAAAGGGGAAAGATGGCCTTGTAAGAAGACTCACACATGCTCAGAGATGAGCAGCCCAAAGTCAGCATCAGCAGGCATCAGCCCTTGAGCCTGGCTCACAAAGGCACGAGGACCTGGGCTCTATTTGCAGTGGGGTCACACCTTGTCACATTTCTGCTGGGCTGTCCTCTTGCCAAAGCAGAAGTGCTGTAAGGCTGCAGGTAAAGGTGTGTAAGGAGATCTCTGTATGGATGTAGCTCTGTTCTTTCCCCAGGGAGGAGCTGCCCTGGTGCCTGGTGCCTGCAGGCAGGGACAAGGGTGCTGCCAGGGCAGATCGATGGTGGTCACAGGAGAGTCTCCCTCCATCTCACACCACTGGCTCCTCAAAACCCTGCACACAGACATCATCCAGTCTGCTTGAGTGCAAAACAGAGTTACAGCGCCCTTTATGGTGCCCGGTGCCGCCGCCGGGGTTGCCTTGGGTAGGTCAGCGTTGGGAAGGGACAGGCAGAGAGCAGGGGAAGGGCTGGAGGCCGGAGCAGTGCGAGAGCCACAGCACTGCCAGCCGTGCTGAGGGAGCAGCGAGCAGACAGAGCAGTCCTGCCCTTCCCAAACCTCCCTGTGCCTGCAGGGAGAAGGCTGCCTGCACAGGGAACGACGGGACCGTGCAAGCGGGAGGAGATCTGAAGCAGACCAACACAAAAGAAGCCCACAGGGTTTCCCAGGGCAGCTGTATCTGGTTGTGTAAGGCTTTTTAATTCCCTTCAGCAACAATAATCATAAAAATAGTTACAATAACAGAGGCATAAGAGCCTAAATCGGTTTGAGCCTGCTAGCATTGAACAATGCTGTCTCTGGGTTGCCTTCCTGTGGAGCAGGACCAAAGGGAACCGTGGGGAGCTCTGCCTGTCCTGCCCTGAACATGTGGAGTTCCAGGTGCTAAGGCTGCACACTTTCTTGCCACAAGTTTTTCAGAGTGATGTGGGGAGACTGAGGCACTCTTCCGAAGGCAGAGTATTTTCTTTATAAGGATTTCTTGTCATGGAACCCCTTATCTTCAACACTAGGGGAAAAAAAAAAAAAAAAAAAAATCAACTAAGAGCTACCAGAAATTCCTTAACCCAATAATTTTGAAGTAGTGATGGTGTTATTCCTACTTAATCCCAGCAGCACTGCAGCAGGTGACAGGCCATGTTTCTGTGACTGCAGGAACCAAGCAGCTCACACTAGAAAGTTAGTTTTCTTTCTCCTTTCTCCTTTCCATACCAGGCCTCCAGCACAGTTTTCCTCTGTGACCACGAGCAAGTCAACATTCATAGCTCTGTTTGTTGCCAGCAAAATGGCTATTCTGTTTTCCATCTCAAAGGAAGATAAAGAGGAATAGCTAATGCTCATGAAGGGTTTTGAGATGTTGTCATAGAAGGTGTTTGGGGAATGTGAAATACTTGCGATCCTAAATTTAGCTCTGAAAGTCATGCAGCCCAGTTTCCTGGCACAAATACCAGAGAAAGTCTTGAAATCTGAACATTTTCCAATGGCAGCCACAAGCTGGAGGCTGCAGTAGCCACAGGTGGTTCTGGGGCTCTCTGGCTGTGCCTCCTGCTGCTCCTTTGCCTTTCTGAGAGCCCAGACCTCCCACTTCCTCCCCAGCTGTTCCCACCAACAACCCAAAACGCCAGCAGTTTCTGTCCTTGTTCTGGGTGTGATGCCTCTGTGTGGGGCCTCCAAGAGCCCCTTGTGATAAGACTGGAAACCTAATAGAAGTGGCAAATTCAGGAGAATTACAGTGTTTGAACCAGACTACTCAGGAAGAATAAGAGAAATCTTTCTAGGGATAAATCTTCTGGGAGAAACATGGTGATTTATTTTCAACCTTTTACTCTGAGATTTATTCCCTCTTTCCTTAATTTTTGTTAGTCCACTGAAGACAGCCCATCCTGGCCAAGACTGCACAGTCAAAGTGCTATGATTCCTCTGTTCACATTTGGTGGGTTAAATGCCAGACAGGTTAATAAAGAAGATTGGTTCTGCTTAGACAGCAAAATATGGTATTAAGTGGAACTTGGAGCTAAATTCCAAAGTCAAATTACAAAGGGTGTAATTTAATCCTTGAGGTACTTAGCCTCTGCTGACACCTTGCTTTATTTTATTTTTTTTCAGTGCCTGCTGCACAAGTTCCTGAGTGGAGAAGCCATTGTTTGGCAGAAAGGTGATGTAACTCCTGTCACAAAATCTTGATCAGAAACCAGGTGTAGCTCTGCCTAAACTGGAGGTGCTTGGTTCCTTCACCAGTTGCAGCTTCCCATGGCAAAGGCTGCAGCGGGACTGGGGCAGCCCAGGGAGTGCACCTGCTGAATGTGCATCACCGTTTAAAAATAAAAAGGGGAGAGAAAAGAATAACGTGGAAAACATTGCAAGGTCAGCAGATGGCAGGGGAAAGGCTCGTGCAGGGGGGTTTGGGCAAGGACAGGACAAATACTGGAATGGAGGCATAGCCACGTAAAGAGAGGTGTCTGCACAGAAGTAATGGAGAAGGGTGCTGTAGTGACACTACACTCAGTGTTCATTTCTACTATTTATGCATGTTAGGTTGGCTCTATTTCAGCATTGCAGTGAGGTTTCAGCCTGTGTAGCCAGTCTCAGATGCCCTCTGCTGCAGTGCAAACGTGCTGGAGTTGATTCAGCCCCACTGAAGCTGAGGGGGAACCAGCAGATTTGGTTAATTTTTAAGTTCTTGAATGATCAGGTCCCAGATTAAGCAAAAAAGCCATAGCAATAAAAGCAATCACCAGAGGAAGCAGAAAGGAGGAAGAAGGAAAAACTAATTTTGCTGCTATAGGTCCAGAACCTGGCATGGCTTGAGGCCATGGAATGTATAAGATGTAGGCATTGAATCAGTTGCCTGCTCTGCAGAGATTTTATTGGTCATTTCGTAATTCACATCTATTTTTCTCCATTTTCTGTGGAAGAATCTGTCTGAATTAAGGATCAAATGAGGGTATAGAAAAAAACTGAGGAGCAGTAAGACCCAAGTCTGGACCACAGGTGTTCTGTAGGAGTTGTAGTTTTGACGAATAAGAACACGGGTGGGGGAAAAAAAAAATAAATAAAAAGAAGGCATTAAAAGAGAAAATGCTTTATGACATAACTGTTATGTCTTTGACTTTGTGCTGGGAAAGAGTGCTGAGTTGCAGTGCTGGAAACAATGGCACGCTCCAGCTCCAAGGAGGCATTTTCCTTTCTGACTCTGGTTTATCTCTGACCAGCGCAACGGTGAGTGGCTTTGGAAGAGTTTTGGAAAAAGTAACATAAATGCACTGACTGCATATGGGAAGGGTGTTTTTATATGGTAGGTGTAACTGTAAGGAGGGCTTGGTATTGCTAAATGAATATTTCAAGCAAATGTCTGATAAGTTCTTCACTGGCAGTTTGACTTGTGAGTCATGTTGCACAGTCCCCAACCATGCCCCTCTCTATTTATAAAGTCATGCCTTGCTATATCTGACTCGCTAAATAAGCCCTTCAAGTTGTGGAGGGGATTCTAGTGGCAGAGTGTGGGAACCAGGGAATAATTTGGAGGAGTACGGGAAGTTAGAAAGGACACGACAGATCACTGCATGCTGACTGCCCTCTGAAGAGCAGATCAAATGTGCTGCTGGGCTTTTCCACCATGAAAAAGTCCAGGAGGCAGGGGTGGATGGCTTCAGTCTGCTGGGCACAAGGTGGAGGAAGAAGAGTAGAGTGAAGGTTTGTCTGGGCCAAGCCCCTGCAGGTGTTCCAGGATGTTTGGAGGAGCAGAGGGACGTTACTCCAGGGAAGCATGCCAAAAAAGCCAACAGGTTTTCTCCCTGTGCCTGGAGGGAGGCTGGGGAGCTGCTGGAGCTGGTCCCTGCTGCAGCTGTGGAGTGGAGCCTCAGCGGGGGTCCCTGCCACAGGCGGGAGCCCTTTCCGGGTCACTGCCCCTGGCTGGCTGCGGCTGGGGGCGCTGACAGGGCTTGGATGTGCAGGACAGGAGGGACACATCTCCAGGGCTGCATCCTCCTCCCAGGGCTCCAGCTGGAGCCGCAATAAAGCGTATTTCCAAATGCTGGTAACATAGTGGTTATCAAGCAGGCACAGGACAGGGGAGATGAGGCAAAAGGATATGAGGAATGGAGTGGAAATTGTACTGGGAAGCACAGTAGGGGTGCCACTAAGGCAGAAGGAAGAGTCCTGACCTGTTTTGTCAATCTCCTCTTCACAGACAGCAGGCAAGGAGGGACAAACACATGCAAATTGCTTGTAAAGAGTGGTTTGGATGGATGCATGACCTTGTTTTTTCCCTGTCAGTCATTTTTCCGTGGTGGTCATCTGCAAATGACTGGGCAAATGAGGGATGAGGGCTGAATATGGGACACATGTACATCCTGAGTCTGCCTCCACAGAAGCACGGTCCCATCACATGTAATGGTTACCTGAGGAGACAAATGCCATCACTCCCAATGTCCCCCCCTTCCTCCTTGTTCCTTCCACTTTATATGACATGATGTTATATGGTCTGGACCATCCCTTTGGTCAGTTTGAGTCACCTGTTCCGGCTGTACCTCTTCCCAGATTCCCATTCTCCCCCAGCTTCCTCACCAGTGTGTCAATAGAAACAGCAGAAAAGGTCTTGTCTCTGTGCAAGCCCTGCTCAGCAATAACAAAAACATCTCTGTATTATCAACCCTGTGATCTGCACAAATCCAAAACACAGCCCCATACCAGCCACTGTGAAGAAAATTAACTCTACCTCAGCCAAACCCAGCACCTTGGAAAGCAGATCAGTGGGGTTACAGCATTCCCTGCTTCCAAGATTTTAGTGACTGAAGGAACTGGTTTTATTCCTGCTCACCTCTTTCCATGTGCAGGAGCTAACTGCTTTCTGCTGGACATGGGTTGGCTCTGAAGGACTTCACAGGAAGCCAGGTGCTTTCCTGTCCAGCTCAGCAAGGCAACACTGCCATGGTTTTCATTCACCTATCCTGAGTGCCTTCCTCCAGAGAGGTTTTGGAGCAGACAACGGGTCTGAGCCCCACGGGGACAGCATTTGGAAGCAGTCACATAGGGCTGTACAACTGCAAATGAATGAGTGTTTCATTCATTTGAACCAGAGGAATGTGTTTCTCTGGTCCTGCAGGGCACGGGGAGTAGGACTGTGGGGTTGACAAGGATGCCCACACACCTGTGGGAATGCCAGTGGCACAGGCCAGAGTCCCAAACTTCCAGCCTCCTCTCTCAGGAGTAAAGTCAGCCACGTCATCTGCCCCTGCTAGCAAAATGTCCTGCTCAGTAAGCTTCTCCTGTGAGCTTGGCTCAGTGAAGCTTTTTCAGTTCTGTGTCCCCCAAGTTTCCTCACAGTGCCCACCATCTCTGACCCAGGGCAAGTGGGGCAGCAGGTGAATGTTGATGCTGGGGCAGGATCTGACAAGCTCCACAACCAGTTCCTTTTCTGCTCCAGAAACAGCCCCCTACACCACCCTTGGCCCCCTTCAGTGGCAAAACCAGCACAAATTTTCAGAAGCAGTCTGGCTGATGCTTACAGTGGTGTTCCTGGACGTGGATGGATCATTTTGTGTGGGGTGGCAGGGACAAGGGGGGCACCACAGTGGATTTTTGCAGGGAGAAGTCTGGTTCACAGGAGGCTCAGGCTGGATTCCCACCAGCAGGCTGGGGAGATGAAAGCCAGCCTGACACTGCTCTCCAGAGCCAACAGGTTCCCCGTGCTGAGTGGATAATTCATTATAAACAATATATGCAGATGTCAGCACTCTCTAGGGGAGCAGCTCACAAGTGGTGCACAGGTTCAAGAGCATCCATTCATCAAAACTATTCTCAAGATAATTCCTGGTGCCTCAGAGGGATGCTGTGTTTCCAGCTGGGGCTTCCCCCTGTGGGCACAGGTTTTGCTTGCTCCCCACCCTCTGAGGACCAAAATCTGAGTGCCAAGCCATGTGACAGCAGAACTGATGTACGCTCCTCTTAGGGATACTGCAGAATCCACAGCTGCTTTTTGATTGCAGCTGGTCTTTTTGGTGACTGTCCTTGTGAGTAGGCTGCTTTGCTGGAGTGGGTTAGGATGGAGAGGGGACAAACAGGTGCCTGGAGACAAATATATTAAAATTTTAATCTGGAGAGACCTGGGGAAATGGCTGTAGTGTTTGCTTTTCTGTATTTTAAATCACTACTAGGTTTGCTGAACAGCTGGATTTCCTCCCAGGAAGTGATGAGGAAACCCTTAAGACGCGATGGGCTATTTTACAAAATGCTGTGTGATGTGAGGGGCTGCAGATACACATCCTGCTCCCCGCCCAGGTAGGCTGGTGCTTGAACTACACAGCTGGAGGGGGCTTGGGCTGGCGGGCGAGTGTCGCCTGCTGGGCCATGCAGCGGGGGGCTGCAGGACAATGCCAGACCAGAGGCCAGGAGGGCTGACATCCAGCTCGGATGGCTTCCCAGCGGTGCTGACAGGAGAGCTGAGCCCCCGCCGCAGGGCTGTCCTGCCGCCGGCACCACCGGCATGCGCCTCGCCCTGCCCAGGGTGTCTTGCTTTTCCTTGCCTTGCAGCAGCATTTCTTCCAGCTCCCTCCCACAGGCAGGGCCGGAGGGATGCCGAGGTTATTAACCCAGACCCAGAAAGTCCTTTTCCAAAAAGAAAACTGCAAAGCTGGTGAGCGGCTGGCAGTGCTTAGCACGTATGCGTGTGCTCAGGCTGCTGGCCGGGGTTGCTACCAAGGCAAAGGAAGGGGCACGATAAGACTTTAATCTCCCTCCTCACTGGGGATAAACGTACCCCGGCTGCGGTGGCATTTCCCAGCCCGGTAGCCAAAGGGTCATCACACGCCTCTCCCTAGCTGCCGAGAGCTGCTCTCAGGGGGTTTGCACATCTGCAGACTCCAAGGGGTTAAAAATAGATCCCACCCCGCTGATGGCACATTTTATGTCCATTTAAAGGTGTGCCATGCATTTCCATCCTAACAGCCCTCTGTGGGACCTGAGCAAATGCCTTCATGGTGCTGACATTTTGTTCAAGGCTCTTTCTCTTTCCTGAGCCCAGGCTGGCTCCCCACTCTGAGTGCTATTTCGGGGAGCTGCGTTTGCTCCCCGCTGTCCTGTTCTGAACGAGCAGCTGCGGTGTGATTGCTGGCGTGTCTGTGGCGCTCCTGCCGCTGTCCTGCCCCGACGCACAGTCAGCAGATAAAGGGTTTATATTTCTGAGCAAGTCACTTAGAGCTGCTCTCTAAACGAGTAAATTATTATTATTTTTTTAAATAACCCGGAGAATACCTGTTAGAAAAGCACCACCCTTTCTGCTACTTGCTCGTGTTGGCCGTGCGGGATGGTGGCGCTGCCTTTTGGGGTGGACATCCCAGCAGTGTGCCATCTGGCACACGTGTTCCTCCAAGCGTCCTCCACGTGTGCTATAGCGAACATCTGAGGCTGGACCTCTGTGCTGCAGCCACCCCAGCTCGTGTGACCCCCAGCCCTGGCCCGACCCCCTCCCCGGCCCCTTTGGAGCTGCAGGGGTCGGCTCCCGCGTACGTACCACACACATCCCTGCCACCGCTGGCAGGGCTCTGACCTGCCTACCGGGCATCCGGGTAGGTCCGGCCCTGGTCAGCGCTGCGGGTCAGGGAATTCCCCACACGTGGCACCTGGTGCCGAGGAAGCTGCTTAGGGTGTGGATGGGGTGACTACGGCACACAAAGGGGCACTTGAGCAGATTTGGAAGAAGCAAAAGCAAAGAGGAGCTGCTGCGGGTTCTGCTGTGGAGCAGAGCAGTGCGTGGGGGGTGGCGTGGTGGCACTGGCTTGCACCCTTTGAGGCATGTGCTGCTGCTGCCTTGGCAGGGAGAGGGGAGCAGGGAGCAAGGCAGGAGCCCATGGCAGGGGCATACCAGCAGGTTTCCTTCGCAGTGATGCTGGCAGGAGCCGTGTGCTGCTTGACAAGGGGCTTTCTCTGCTGGCATCCGCCGGGTCACGCACAGACCAGGCCACCACCTCATGCCATATGAAACCCAAGAAAGCCTGGATAATCTCCAAAGGGTGGATGAAATTCCCATATCAAGCAAGCTTCACTGTGGCTCTGCTGAAGTCCAGGGAGGTTTGCCTTTGTGGGAGGACCTGGGTACTTTTATAAGGGGCTCCATTCCTCTCCCAGGAGCCCCCAGCCAGTCAGCATGGCTGAGACCATATTAGGGATGCCTCTCCCTGAGGCTGAACTGCGTGTTTCCACCACATTGCCCGTAGGAAGGATCCCTGCAAGGTTCCCCCCTGCACTGTCTTAAGGAGGCAGCAAAGGCAGCACCTTTGGGGTGAGAGGCTGGGACAACAGGAGCCCATTGCTCGTCCTCCCAGCCAGCACTCATCCCAAATGGGTGTAACTGAGGACAAGCCAAGGTGCCAGTGGGGAGAGAAGGGGGAGCTGTCAGCCTCTGCCCAGCCTACTGCTTGTGATTTTCCAGCTCGCCTTTGCCTTCCCCACCACGATTTCCTGGGTTTTTTTTCTGCTGGCCCTGTGGAATTTTGGAAGAGTTTAGAAACTCAGCTCAGCAGCTGAGCCCTGTTTAGAGCTGAACCCTTGATGTGACTGGATTTATTTGGGATGAAATTTTGTGGGCTCCCACCCAGAGGCTGGGACTCCTGCTCACCTGCAGGGTACTGCTTAGGGCAGGTAAACCTCTCTCAGGAGCTCCCTGCATAGTTTTCTTCTTGCTCCCATTGTGGTATCCTCCTCCACCCCGTGTGCTCATCAGGAGCTGGGGGGTCCTTTGGGACTGCTGCTCTAGAAAGTCTGGGGAAGAGCTTCAAAAACATTGTTTTTCTGAACTGGTGCTGGAGGTGCTTCAGAAATAAATGAGATAGCTGTGGCAACTTTCAGTGAACAATCTCAAAGCACATGGTCATGGCACGGGGATCCATAAAAGGAATTTATGTTCGGATGAGGGTTTTTCTGTGCTGAAGACCCACTGGTTTCCAGGGAGGGAAACAATGAGATTAGGTTACAGGGATTTCACAAACTGAGTGAAATCAGCCCAGAGTCAGCACTGAGCTGCCAATGATTTCTGATGTTTAAACCGAGATTTGGTTATATGAATTTGAGCCAGCCTTGTTCCCAAGCCTCCCCATTGCAGAGTCTGTGAAGTTTTTTCAAGCATTACATTATTTTCTACAGATCATTTGTTGTTACCCATCAATTTACTGCCTGGGAAACTGATCCATCACAGTGCAGGCTGCTGTTGGATGCAGGACTGGCACTGGGCCACCAAATGGGGAATTGTGAGGCATGCAGGTTCCTATGCTGGAAGAAACACCCCAAAGGCATAGAAGCAGCTTCTGTCCCCATCATCCAGAGGCTGACTCTAGCCCAGCAGTGATCTTTCAGAGCTAATCATTTCAGCTGCACTCCCTTCCTGCTGAGATAGGGAGCAAATTACAGCACAGGTGTCTCTGTTTTGCCCCCAGAATTTATGTTCTCTCAGTGACAGATGGGATCTCACATGTAACCTTTAAATGGTGGAGATTTTAAATCCCTTGCTTGTGGCAAATGCTGTACCAGCCTCTTGGGTGTCATCCAGGGCCAAAAGAAGGAGAGGAAGATGTGCCTGGGATTGAAAAAGGAATATGAGCAGAAACAACAGCAAAAAAAGTAACCCTGACCAGTGGCCAGATGGCTGCCCCTGAGCTCCAGAGGGGAGTATGAGCCAAGAGCAGCTTTGGGCAGCTATATGAGCTTGAGATAAGACTGAAGGAAAGTGTGTGGGTTCAGATACTTCTCCATCACCTGTTTCTCCCTGAGTGGGTGCACAGGGGCTGCCTCCTGCCTTGACTCGTGGAGGTGTCATCCTGCAGGTGTTACTGAGAGCACGAACTCAACGATGTCCTGCACATTGCAAGTGACTGTGTTGGACTCTGCCACTTGCAGCATGATGCAGCTCTGCCTTGATGACCTTTTTGGAGAAAGATCCCACCACAGGGTGAACTGCCTCAGTCTCTGTTTATCCTTTCTTTCAGGAGAACTTCATAAACGACACGAGTTATTCCTGGCATTCAAAACCCAGGCATTTTCAGACTGGTTTTCTTTGTTTTGAACCATCCCCTTTAAGCATGGTGAAGGAGAGGTGGATGCAGGTGCCAACAGTGGCTCCAAGCCTTTAGCAGAGCCTTAAGGCTGGAGGGAATACATGTGGATTTTTAGAGAGCAGCCAACTCTGGATTTACTCCCCCTTCACTAGCCTCTAGGGAAAAAGAGATGTGCTGGGCAGCCACCTCCATATGTGCCTGTATCCCACTGCTGGTAAGGAGCTGTGGGAAACCCACGTACATCATGAAAACCCTCAGGCTGTGGCTGGGAGTGGAGTTCCTGCACTGCCTGTGGAGCTGCACCTCTGGAAGCCAGATCCTTGCCTTGGCCATGGGGCAGGCAGCTGCTGAGCAGAGACCCAGGGTCACCAGAGAGCTTGCTGGTCAGTGGGGCTGCTCAAACAGGAGATAAAAAGGGAAATGTCTCCCAGTTCTCCTGCCTTTTACTCAGCTGGCATGTAAACTTGGGCTTTTCTCAGACTGAGCAGGCAGCCTGCAAATGTGTTGCTGGAGGCAGTGCCTTGACAAGCCCCGGTTGCTGCAGGCTGTAAGATCTGTTCCCTTGCTAGGACCCACTTGACCAGTCAACAGGGGTGTGCAACCTTGCAACCTTAAGTGGACAGAGAAAAAAAGGGAAAAGAAGAGCTGATAGCAGTATGGACTTTATTCTTTGCCGCTGTGACAATTTAAAATTGGGAGCTGAGCTGTGTTCACACCATGAGGTATGAACAGCCAGCCACACTGGGTGCTCAGTCCAAGACTCAGGACTGCAGAAGCCAGAAGACACTCAGGGGTGGGAAATGCCTCTCCCTGTTCCTGGCCACATTCCTAGCACACAACCCAAGCAGCTACCTCTCTCTTCTCATCTTTTAGCACGCTGCATGGAAAGCATGGACCTTTGACAAGACTCAGAGGAGCTGCTGAGGTGCTGTGAACTCCACTGCTGTGGGTGCCTGGGGGCACAGCCACTCAGGTGTAACAGCAAAAAGCTTCAAGCTGCTTCAAGAAAAATGTGAGACTTCCGCAAATAACAGGATTTGTGATCAGAGCTGCCAGAAAGGGTTTGCAGAGCTTCCCAGCAGGTTGCAACTCACAACAGCTCTGGTCAAATTTCCCACCAGGATCACCACTCGCACCGCTTTAGGATCCGGCGGTTCTGGGAGACTTCTGCAGCCAGGTGCACTATTGCTGACTAACCTGCCCCTAAGAGCATTTGGACCAGCTCCTCTGATCCTTCTCCCATGACAGTGTTACCCTGTGGGCAGCTGGTGTAGACCTAAAAATGATAATAGCCCATGAAACCAAAGAACTGCATCTGCAGGATTAACCAGGCTACAGTTAACAGTGTGATGGCTTGTTTTTTGAGGTAGGTGGGACAGCTACCCCCAGTGTTTGGTGAAGATTCATTTTGATCTTTCTAGACTTGTAAACTCTGAAAGCAGAGTTTACAGGTCTAGAAAGACTGTATTTTTTCCCCTATCTGGCAAAATTTTCTTGCCGATTTGGAGTTTATGCTGTTAAATACTTTAAAAATGCATTTCTCTTTATGAAGCAGCTTATTCCTTTTCCCTGGTTTCTTTCTCCTCCAGACTTTACCCAACCAATCTCAGCAGCCCAGTTTCAGACTCTGACAGCTCCTGACTTGGCTGGAAGCCAGTCTGAAAGATGTGTTGACATGTAATTTTTCCACTTGTACTGCATATAAACTGTCCACTATTCCCCTTATTGCCTGGAGTTAGGGAGAGGTGCAATGGCAAAAGACTGCAAGTCAAAACCATGTGTAAACTACCTGTGTTTTTCTGGACCACAGTCTGTGAAATAACATCCATGCTCGTTTTTCTTTACCGGCTATTTTTTGCATAAAATTCAGGCTATTTCTCTGCTCTTGACTTCACTGTGGTTATTTCAGACAGAAATAAGGCTGTTTCCCAGCCCAAGGTTCCTATCCTCCCTGATGGGAATGGCGCTCCCATTCAAATGGGGGTAGTGGAAGAAACTGGGACTTCTGGGGTTTGGTATCAATGACTCATCTGTCATGGATTTGGTCAGAAACTCTTGACCTACCTGGCCACCAGGTTTGCTATGTGTAGAAGAGCAGTAATAGGGATTAGGAGACCTAAATAAGATCCTCTGGGGAAAAGTGCTTTAAAAGGAAAAAGCGTGTTTAGAATTTCAGTGTTATGATTCAAATGGTGTCTTTATTCCATTTTTTAATGAAGGCAAAAATGCAGCAAAGTATGCAAGGGAGGAAATTCTAATGTAAGTATCAGCCTCATAAATGTTGTGTTTCCTCGTTTAGGAATCATTTAATAACTGGCTGTTCTCAGTACATGGAAGTCGCTGCCATGAGGTATTGAAGCCAAAACTCATTAGGATTAAATTAATAATAATGTTTATACAGCGACACTGAGAATATCCAGAGCTGCTGTGCTGAGGACGGGGAATGATTCTCGTCTGGCACATCAAGAACTGCTTGGCTGCAGCTGGAGGGGTGAGGGAGGAGTTCCTCTTCACCCAGGACAGTCTCAGCATCCTGCCCTGCAGCTGCCGAATGTCTCTGGAGCTGCTTTGGGATGCTGGGCCCTGTTGCCTGGCAGCTGCTGCACTGTATGTGTCAAGATTAGATTGTGGCAATTAGATGGGGAAGGTGCCTGGCAGCCCCATCCAGGCTTTTGTCTGCATCAGCCTCAGGTAACGTGTGAAGTACAGGATGAGCTCTGCTGGGTGTCTCTGCACACTTCTGTCACAAGTCTTGTGACACAAGTGGTCCCCAGTCGGTTTCCAAGCCTTGCAGCTGCCCCTTCCCCTGGCACTGTGGGATGTACATGCAAACTGTTGGATTGGGAGGGTTGCACAGTGAAGGAGAAACTTGAGCAGGAGTGTGAAGGTGCAGCTTACCCTGTACCACAGGGGCAGCTGGGTGCTCCTTGTCCTGTCAGTACAAAGCCTGTGCGGTACAATGCCGAGGATGGGTGGAGGCAGCTGCTAACAACACTGTGTCAATTGTGAAACACTGACACCTTGCAGGCTGCTGTGAAGATTAGGTGCCTCCTCTGGAGAGTGCAGAGTTTAGGGGGGAAAAAAGTTGCAGAAAATGGGAAGTCGCAGAGTGTGTGCCAGGATCTGGAGTCTGTCATACTGACATTTCCTGTGTGATGGATGCATTAATGACTGGGCAGTAGGTTTATGAGCACCCCAGGAGAAGTTTGGTTCTGCAAAAGGCAATCCCTTCCTGATAGAGAAGCCATCAGAGAGCATCCATATACCTCTGATGCAACTGTGTCTTTCTTTTTAAACTTTTTCAACCCCAGCTGCCAACTCAGTACCGTGCAGTCCTTGCTCAATCCCCTCACTCCCTGGTAGGATGGGGAGGAGAAACAGGAGAAAAGAACAGGTAAAACTTGTGGGTTAAGAAGTGCTCAATAATTGAAATAAAGTAAAATCTAATAACACCAATTATAATAATAACAATAATAACATGTAATGATAGCAATAAAAATTAGAGGAAGAGAGAGATAAAACCCAGGAGAAACCAGTGCTGTACAGTGCAATCGCTCACCATCCACTCACTGATGCTCAGCCTACCCACAAGCAGTGATCAGTGGCTCCTGGGCAGCTCCACCCAGTTTAATTACTGGGCATGATGTTCTGCAGTGTAGACTATCCCTTTGGCCAGCTTGGGTCAGCTGTCCTGGCTGTGCTGCCTCTCAGCTTCTGGTGCACCTGCTGTCTGGCAGAGCATGGGAAACTGAAAAGTCCTTGATTTAGAGTAATCAGTGTATTACCAACATTATTGTCATACTGAGTCCAACGCACAGCACTGTACCAGCTACTAAAAAGAAAATTATCTCAGCTGAAACCAGGACATCAGGGAACAGAAGTCCTTTA
Organism: Hylia prasina; assembly: GCA_013397195.1. Taxonomy (NCBI): domain Eukaryota; kingdom Metazoa; phylum Chordata; class Aves; order Passeriformes; family Sylviidae; genus Hylia; species Hylia prasina. Next base: position 245,162 of record VYXD01004795.1, on the reverse strand, counting down.
GGAGAGGAAAGATTGATACTATAAAATACATGGAAAGAACAGCAGCATTTTCATAATCACAAGTGACTGGCTAAAACTGTGCAGGTTGGTTCAAAATGACATTTTGCACAAAATAACATTTTATAAAAGGAAAGGAAATTCTGCAGCTCCCAGACCTTGCCTGTTTATGTGAAATCCACTTTCATCATCTGCTCATGTATATTGAGCACAGAATCAGAGTAAGAAACCAGGGTCCAGGTTAACTGGGGAGCAATCTGCTCTCCTCTCTAGACAGCACTGCTACAGCTGCTTTCTCTAGTGCTGTCTTCAGTTACAGGTGGTTTAAAATCTATTGTTCCCTGTTGTGTTCCAAGCAATACCCTCTGTTACAGCAGGTGGTGCTGAGGACACGGCTGGACCCCAGTGGGACCACTAAGGGCAGAAGGAGAAGGCATCAGGGACAGCCCAGATGCCACTGGAGCCCTCAGTGGGGAAAATAAATGAGGCAGCTCCCAAATATAATCCTCAGGATAGCAGTGGGTGGGGGGAGAAAACTGCTCTATCTGTCTGGTTTTATCCCAGTGAAGTATGCAGGTAAGGCTCCTGCATGTCTGCCTTGGACAGGGCACTGTGAGTGTCATGGCATGGAGACAAGGAGCTCTCAGGAGCTCCTCTCTCGTTTTTGAGGTAGGAATGGTTAAGTTTAGTGGAGGTAGGTGCCCTGCTATTTCTGTGCCTCTCTTCCCAATAAATACACTGCCCAGACTCTCCTCCCCAGCAGCCCTATCACCCCCCACCCCTGAGAACAGCAGGCAGGGCTGAAGGGAGCTGGGGAACTTAGGATGGGTTTTAAAATGGAACGTAACGGGTTTATGGATGCAGATCTGCAACGTGTCTGCCTGCAGCACCAGGCACTGGGTGTCACTGTAATTGGCCTCTCCTTACTGCATTTTCCTGAATCACAGAGGGACACACTGGATTTTTCCAATATCCTGCTGCCACGGGGCTGTTGAGATAACTGCAAGTGCTGGGAGGCTGTGAGGGCTGGGGGGAGATATCCAGGTGCTTCTGCAAAGGTCAGACAACATCTCTGTCTCCCTCACTTATGCCTGGGCCCCACGGGTTTGGAAAGCCCGAACCAGTACACACAAAACCAGGGCTAAATACTGCTCGATCTGAGCATCGATTAGACCAAGTCAATTTGGTTATGTTAGCTGTATCGAGGATTGCATCACTGCCGCGCAGGCAGAGGTGCTGTGTGTAATACTCGCCCCCGCACATTTAAGCCACCAGCACTTTTGTTTCACTGGAAGAGTCTGTGCCAGCGTTTTACCACCCCGGGAATCCGTGCCAGCTTGTGTTTTTTATCATTTGCGTCAGTCAGGGGACGCACAGGGCAAGACAAGGAAAAATACTGTTCGCTTTCTTATTAGTTAGAGGAAAAAAAAAAAAAAAGGGGAAAAAAAAAAAAAAAAAGGAAAAAAAAAAAAAAAAGGAGAAAAAGGAAAAAAGGAACCGTTTCCTAGAACTGTTTCTGAAAATCCGTCAGTGCCCCCGTGTGTCGGAGCGGGGCTGGCGAGGAGGCCGGAGAGCCTCTGAGCAGAGCCTGCGCATGGCACGGGCAGTGAGGTTCGCAGGTGTCCCAAATAGGGCGCTCGCAGCGCGTCGGGCAGCGGGGATCACTCTGTCCCCTCCCAGGGGGAGCCGTGAAGGGAGCGCGACGCTGTGGCAAAGGCTCTGCAGCAAACCGCTTTCAAGGACAATCGCGTCCCACAGGGGCACGATTCTCTGCGATGCCCTAAATACGGTGCGTGAGGGAAAGAAATATCCAGAAATCGCTGAAGAGCGGAGGGTGCGTGTCCGTGCGCGGGCAGGCAGGAGGGCGGAGGGCGGCTAGAGAGGCCGCCCCGGTTTTTGCATTTGTCTCTGAAGAGTTTCGTATGCCCAGGGACGGCGGCCTCCCAGCGCAGGGCTGGATTGGGGGTTTTAAAGCAGATTAGCGCAAAATGGAGAGAGCTCCCTGCTGTTGCAGAGGCGTTCGCCTGCCCCCGGCCGGCCCCGGCTGCTGCCCGTCCCATCCTTCGCTCTCACAGAAGTGGACCGGGAGGCAGCAGCTCCCCACGGTTCCCCCGGGGCGCCGCACGCAGGAGGCGCTGCCGCTGCTGCCGCCTCAGTTCTGACGCACTGCACGGCCTCGCTGGGTTTCACTGCGCCCCGACAGGCGCCCGGCAGCGCCAGGCTGCACCGAAGCCGGGCTTTCCCGGACCCTCGCTTGGTGCAGGGATCACCCGGGCCCCAGCACTCCTACTGCTGGGCCCAGGGCTGCGGTGCTTTGGTTTATTGATTTATTTTATATTTGATTTAATTTTCATTCTCTCTCATCCCGTTCGCTGCGCCTCACGGCCCCGTCCCCCCGCTCCGGGCGTCCCTCCCCGCTCGGGGCGGGGCCGGACGCCGCTGTTTGGATTTAAACGTAGCAGCGGGAGGGGGCGGGCTCGGCCGGCGGCTCCCGGCTCCAGGCTGCGGCTCCCGACTCCAGGTCTGCGGCTCCCGGCGCTGCTCCCGGCTCCGCCATGGTGGTGCCGGCGCGCCGCGTGAAGACGGAGTACATGAAGCGCTTCAAGGAGCCCAAGTGGGAGTCGTGCGGCGCCTGCTACCTGGAGCTGCTGCACTACCGCCTCAGCCGCCGGCTCCTGGAGCAGGCGCACCGGCCCTGGCTCTGGGACGGCTGGGAGCAGGACAGCGGCAGCGGCGGCGNCTCTGCCCGGGCCGACCCCGGGCCCGGCGGGGTGACCGTGCGGGGGCGCCGGCCGCTGCCTGGCCCGTCTTACCCGCCCCCAGGACGCGGCCCGGGGGTGGAAGGGCCCATCAGCCCGGCCCCGCTGCCTCCAGCCGCATCCTGGGTAGGCCTGCGGGGAAGCCATGGCTGCGGCACCGGAGTGTCTCTTTAAAGAGCCAAGTGGTGGTAACTCTCATCCTGAGTCACAGCCACTTATGTAAACTGTTGCCATGGGAGCCGAGCATCTCTGCAATTATATAAGCAGGTTCCTCGGCAAAAGCAGCGGCAAGTTGGACTGTATGCCGGCGGCTGGCTCTTAACGCAATTGCTTTCCTGGATCTGCACATGTAATCTGTCTCGGCTGAGCACTCGGTTCTTAATGCCACCTGAGGTTTGATCCTGAGTGTGGTCAACTTCGTAGTCTGAACAGGTGCTGAGCTGGTAACATTTTATTCTCTTCCAGTACAGAATAATTACCTTTTGATGTCTCACCCTCTAACAGAGTGTTAGGCAGATAATAACACAGTCAAGCTTCCCAAGCTGGTATTTTTTTTATCCCATAAGATATATTTTCTAGTTCCTTACCTGTAGTGAAAGAATAATGTATCTGGCAGCCACTGATTGGTGTTTTGAAATGCCTTTTGAATCAGCTGTCTCTCTTGTACAGTAGCAGGGAAAATCCTTGAGCCTCATGCTGCCTGTTTGTTTGGATTTTTTTTTTTTTCTTTTTTCTCCTCCTGGTGTTAGATGTGGTTGTTTAGAGTGGGGAAACTAATCTGGTCCAATGCCCTTTGGGGCCTGAGCTTTCCAGAATGATCCATATTCTGATATTCAAGCCTAAACTACATTCATTTAAGAATACCACAGAAGATCATACAAAAGCTTTAGCCATGCTGTCATCTGTTCCAGAGGCTCAGTGTTTCAGAGCATATTAGTGGTGTGGGGCTCTGCAGTCAGCTGGGTGGGCCTGTGGTACCCAGGTCTCACATGGGTGCTCATAGCTGCTGGGGTGATACACTCCACCTCCCCAAAGCTGTTCTGATTTCAGCTGGGGTAATTTTATGCCTGGTAGCGGGTACAGTGCTGTGCCTTGGATTCACTATGAGAATAACGTTGCTAACACACTGATGTTTTTAGTAGTTGCTCAGCAGTACTTACCCTAAAATCAAGCACTATTCAGTTTCCCATGCTCTGCCAGGGAGCAGGTGCACCAGAAGCTGTGAGGAAGCACAGCCAGGATGGCTGACCCAAACTTGCCAAAGGGAAATTCCATAGCCAGAAAGTCATGCCAAGTGTATAAACGGTGGGGAGTTGCCCAGGAGCCACCAACCGTGCATCACTGGTTTCTCTAGGGTTTTATTCTTCCCTTTTCATTACTATTATTATATTTTACTTTATTTCAATTACTGAGCTATTCTTATCTCAGTCCATGATTCTTGTTTCTATCCCACCACAGAGGGAGGGAGTGTGTGCCTATGCCGTACTCTGTTGCTGGCTGAGGTTAAACCACCACAGCTGTGCAGTGGTGGAAGTGCCCCAGCTCACCAGTGTGTAACAGGGTATCAGTGGGCCTAGTTTTGCTTTCCTCAATCAGGGCTTGAGGAAGTTAGACTGGGAGCATGTGTGGAAGAGCTACGTAGTATCTCAGTGAGAAGAATAAGGAATTGCAAAAGATCAGGGAGTGGTTCCATGGGAAAGGCGATGCTCTCTTAAAGGCTTGGCTTTTAGTAGGAGATGGAAACTGTTGAAGTGGCACTCAGAACCTGGCGTTCCCAACTTTTCTGATGTACTTTGAATATGTACAAGCCAGGGGCACTTGTGGTAGGGACCTGACTTTCTTTTCATTCTTTTTGTTGAGCCTATGCAAACCTGCTACAATCTAATGGCACCTTGGCACCAGTTGCCAAGGCTAGAGACTGCTGGCCAGGGTGCTCTGTTCACTCATTAACCTGCTCCCTGATTCCTTCCCTGACTCCTCTCTAGGGAAAGATCCAGCTGGAGTTACTTAGTAGTCTGATTCTGGCAGGGAAGAACAGCTTGCTAGCTGTGCAGGCACTGTCTGTGGTCAGTGATGGTGTGGGTGATTGTCCAGTGCATCCAATTTTGTCCTCAGTCCTGCAGCAGTGCCAAAGGGACTGTGGAGCACCAGTGGCTGGCCAGGCTGCGGGATTTTGGGCAACTGTGCTTCTGTAACTGATACACCTTTGCCATGAGTGCTGTAGGGAATGCCTAAAGTTTTGCTAGGTCCTTGCTGCTTTATAGTGGGAGAAAAATCTGTACTTCACATTCACTTCTTTGCCAAATGGTTTAGGAGAAACATTTTTTAACTTCTGCAAGTATTTAAGAGCTTTGCTAAGTCTTTAGCAAAATGACTGAAAACAACTCTGCTTAGGCAGCTGGATTTAGTGGATATTTACTGTATCTTAATGCACATATAATATATAAGGAGGTGACTCAGTATTGGACAATCATAAGGATCATAAGGATGCATTTTTCTTCTGCTTAGTGGCTGGCTAATTAAGGCATGTGGAGGAGATAACGTAGAAACTACCACTCTGAAGCTTCTACTATTAAACTGCCTTTTTTTCTTTTTTCTTCCCCCCCCC
>VYXD01004795.1:33814-239770 GCA_013397195.1 Hylia prasina | reverse complement strand
CCCCCCCCCCCCCCCCTCTCTGAAAACTTAATTACACTGAAGTGCTGTGGGGGTAGCTGAGTGTGCTCATGTTGATGACATCTTTTGTCTTCTGAATCTGACATCCACCCACACACTGGAACATCCTAGCTGTTACCTGGCTACTGCTGCTTCCTGCTGGTTTTTGGGGAATCTGATTTCTGCCTGAGTGGTATTGACAGTGCTTGTTGCACTGGTCATGGCTGGTCAGCACTAATGTTGTTTAGTAGCTGAGGTAACCACAATTTGTAATGGCATGTGCTGCCCTGGTTTCCTTGTTCTCTCATTGAAATGAGCCCATGTGTGTTTGTAAAAGTTGTGAATGCTTCTGGCATGTGAAGAGGAAGTGGATGTAGGCAGCTTGGCTTTAATGTTCAGTGCTGTTGGTCTAAAGTACTGCCAGCGTGCAGCACGGGGCAGCCCGTGGGACAAAGCTGCTTTGTCACTGTGTCTTGCACTGAATCTGTGGCTGACTGATACCAAGGTGCGCTCAGAGGCAACTTTGGGTTAATTCCTTCTGGCCCTCCACTTGCAGCAGCTGTTTGTGGGATTGTTCTGTGGAACGTGCCCAGGCACAGATGTGCTTTAAACATAATCCCAGGAAATCTTGACCTAAATCAACTGGTGTAGTTGTGGTGTAGACACATCCTCAAAGCTGTCAACAGAGCCCAGTGGGCTGGTAAGTCGAAGACAGAAACTCTTGGCAGCAGTGCTGCTGTCAGACCTGTTGCTTGTGAAATGACACTGCTGCACACACATGCAGGATGAAGGCATCTTTCAATCCTTATTGCCATTTTGCCTTCAGCATTTTTGTGTGGTGGTCTTAAGTGACAGCAGCACCAAGCTGCCATCGAAGGACTTGCCTCAACAGTATTTGGAAAGTGACTGATCTGGATTAGTGGAACTAAACAGAAGATCCAATTTCAAACTTGTTCCCTGATCTTGTCTGTCATCGTGTTGCAGGTGCATTTGCTGGCCCATGTACATGGGAAGGAGCAGCTTGTGGTGGGGGAAGAAGGCAAGGGTATCAATTCAGGGGTTTATAGTACTGCTATTTAAAGTTGTTCCCATTTTTTTTTTCCTTTGGAAACAAGCTTTTCTGTCAAGCCAATCCAGTAATTACTTTCTATACTCTGCTGCAGATGAAGCTTGTGTGAATCTAATCAGCTCTGAGCTGCTGTGTGGCTGCTAGCTCCAGTATTGCCTCACGCGAGGTCTACCTTGAAGAAATGATGTTGCAATCTGTTTCATCTGTGGTAACTTACTTTCTACCCAGCTGTACTTTGTTGATACCCACAACTGGTTATGTAGCCCCTTCAAGAGGTGTAGGAGACATGCCCCATTTGGGGAGGTGTTGGTACAAAAGCAGGAAACTTCCACTTCTGCCTGCAGCAATGCATGCGCAAAGTGCTTATCCTGATGCTGGGGTGCTGCTCTAAGGAGCCAGCATCTCTATGTAGAGATAATACTGCTGACCCCTGTGACCTGCCTGTGCGTCTAATCAGAAGGCTGTTGATATCTGTAGTAAGTCATCAGGGCTTTTTGAAATGGGGTCCTGTCTGCCCCCGGGGGCACAGTGCTGCGGGAGGGAGCAGCTCCCCTGGAGCTCTTCCCTCCTGAGCCAGGAGCTGTTACGCAAGCAGGGAGATGCAGCAGGGTTTAAGTGACCTGTTCTGGGCAGGAGCTTTCAGCAGCGTGTTGGGTGGGCCTGACAGACTTGTTCTGCCTGTTAAGCACTTAATCCCCTCCTGTCCATCCAGCGTGCTCTGCTTAGCATCCATGATGCAGTTTTGAACGTTTCTCGTTTTCCCCCCTCTCCTGTCTAATCCCTGTAATGCTGCAAGCTGGTCAGTTCTGAGTTTCCTGTGTCTGCTGGAGCTGGTGCTCTGCATGGGAAGGAGAAGATGGGTAGGAGTTGTTGGTGTCTGGACTTCCTCCTGAGCATCTGGGTCTATGTCCTGCTCTCAACTGCTGCTCTTCTGACTGTGTTAGAAGTGTTGCCTAAGAAAATGGCTTTGATATAAACTGTAGATTTAAATAAAAGGCGTAAGTAATAGAGATCTTGTTCCTTCACCAGCTGAGTTCTGTGTAAATGCACTGTAGCAGTGGGTTCATGGAAATACCTGCTCTAATAGCAGGTGCTCGTAAGTGCTACAGTACGCTCTGGGATACAGCATTTACTGTAAGGCTGTGCACAGGACTCTGCGTGCCATTTACCCATATGCTTTTATTGCTATTTTGGGACAAGCTGGCTTGATCATTTCTGGACCAGCTGGAGCTATATCCTGGTGAGCAGCATCCCCAGGCATGGCTGTTGCCTTGTTTTTTTAAAGCTGAACTATCCATGTAATTGCAGAGCCCCCACTTTCCTGTATTTTTAAGTCTCTAAATGCCACTTCTGCTGTTTATGAAGTCAGTGTTGCTCCATCCCCTTTTGCAGAGAAGGAAGATGCCATTTTCCCTTAAACAGCTTTCCAAAATGAAAGCACTCTTGTTGCAGAATTGACAGCAATATGTTCCCTTTCAGAGTTTAATTTTCTCAAAACAGCACTTCCTTTTGATAATGGACCTAGGCAGTCCCTCCTTTGGAGTGGCTGCGTAGGGAGATGCTCAGATAATATTTTGTAAGGGGATAACTCTGTGCTGCCTGTTTGCAGCCATGATGAATGAGCTGCCTTGTTTCAGAGGTGAAGCTATGTGTCCCAGAGCCCAGGGAAAACAAGCAAAACAAGTCTAACACCACACTGAGCTCACTGCTGCTTTTACCGGCCTTGTCTATAATAACTGAAACTACATCCAGACAATATTTAGGTATGTAAAATTCATCTAGCCTTTTTTTTTAACTCTCAATATGCCACTACTTTGGCCTTGGCTAATTTTTTGTTGTTGTTTTGTGGCATTCATTCAACTGAATTCTTAACAAATACAACTCTAAATACTTTAGCATTGCTGGTCACTCTTTACCAAATACTCAGCTGTACTGCAGTATCACCTGTAGATGAATCCAACACTTGCACATCTTGGAAGATGTGTATAGGCAAACCTGAACAGGGCCCAGCACCAGGGTGTAGAAATGGCGCTGGCCAGGCTAACAGCTAGCAAGAGAGCATAAGGCTTGGCCTACGGGAATTCTGGGGCATGGAACAAGCTTTGATCTCTTTACCTTGCCAACATGAGGTGAGTGCTCGACCAGTGTGCCGTGCAGGTAACTTCTGTTTCATCAGAACTGGATGGATGCAGAATTGAGTTTAAAGCAGTGTCGGACTGGGCATGTACATGTTTGAAATCAGAGCAATTATCAGGAATGGTTGCTATTTTGTCACAGGATGGGCAAGCCCTTCTGCTTTTAATGATGATGGCACCTGGGTAAAAACTGCATTACTTGTCCATGGTCAACCTGTCAACATGTAAGCAAGCCCTAAACCAGAAGAACTCCCTATGACAGTGAAGGAATTCCATCTGTCCATATGAGATGGGTGGTGGTGGCTGAATGTGCTGAGACTTGGAACAGAGGTGGCCTGGAGCTGGTCCCCACCAGAAGCAGAAATAGATGGTGTGGTAAAAAAGTTGCAAGTTTATGTCAGCAGAGTTTGAGTGATCACTGTGTGAGTCTAGCAGAAGAGAGTGTCTAATGATCAGACCTGAAATGAATTGGTTACTAGTGGACTCCTATGCTCTTAGGTGAATAAAAGGCTTTACTTGCCTTATGCATAAAAAGCATGGCTGGCCTAAAAGTCACAGAGATGTCAGATTACAATGTCTGTTTGTGCCTGCCCACAATATTCAGGGGCCATATTCAATGTCTAGCATACACTTCCAGCTTGTCCACATTACTGCTGGAGACTTGCTGGATGGAGAATGAAAACAGGGGTTTTTGTATGTACTTTTTCCATAGTCATATTTCACTTATGTAGGTAAGCTGTATATTTGATTAACTTGCTCATTATAGAGTAATGGAATTGTTTTGGTTGGAAAAGACCTTTAAAAATTGAATCCAACCATTAACCCAGCACTGTCAAATCCACCACTAAGCCATGTCTCAAAGTGACTCATCCACATGTCTCTAAATATCTCCATGCATAGGGACTCAACCACTTCCCTGGGCAGCCTGTTCTAGTGCCTGACAATGTGTTTAGAGAAGACATTTTTCCTTATATCCAAGGTTAACTTCCGCTGATGCAACTTGAGGGCATTTCCTCTTGTCCTGTCACTTCTTACCTGGAAGACAANTCATATTTCACTTATGTAGGTAAGCTGTATATTTGATTCACTTGCTCATTATAGAGTAATGGAATTGTTTTGGTTGGAAAAGACCTTTAAAAATTGAATCCAACCATTAACCCAGCACTGTCAAATCCACCACTAAGCCATGTCTCAAAGTGACTCATCCACATGTCTCTAAATATCTCCATGCATAGGGACTCAACCACTTCCCTGGGCAGCCTGTTCTAGTGCCTGACAATGTGTTTAGAGAAGACATTTTTCCTCATATCCAGGGTTAACTTCCCCTGATGCAACTTGAGGGCATTTCCTCTTGTCCTGTCACTTCTTACCTGGAAGACAAGACTCCCACCATGCTACAACCTCCTTTCAGGCAGCTGTGGAGAGTGACAAGGTGTCCCCTGAGCCTCCTCTTCTCCAGGCTAAACAACTCAAGCTCCTTCAGCTGCTCCTCACAGGACCTGTGCTCCAGACCCCTCCCCAGCTCCATTGCCCTTCTCTGGACATGCTCCAGCACCTCAATGTCTTTGTTGTAGTGGGGGGCTCAGAACTGAACACAGGATTTGAAGTGTGGCATCACTGGTGCCACAAACAAAGGAAAACTAGTTTCTCCTTTGCCCTATAGGGCAAGAAGGTTGGTTCTTATGGAAGAGTTGTTTCTCTGTGTTTTTATTAATTAATTAATATTTTATATAATGCTGATTCAACCTTCAGTGATGACCTAGAACTGCAGTGATTCAGCCTTTAAATTCTCTCTCACAAACCCTACTCTCCACACCCAGTGCCTGAAGGACTGTTGCTGGCCTCTTGCTATGGAAGGCTGAAATGGGGGGGATAAATGAGCCTTGGAGAGTAATGCCTGCAGAGTGTGGTACTTTAAACATACAACACAGTTCACTGATCAGGTAGCAAAGGTGATGTCTACCATTTTGTGGGTTTTTGCTTCACACTCTCCTTCATAAGCAGAAAACTGTAACAGGGATATATGTATAAACAGGGAGCTTGAAAATGAATCACCTTTTTCAGTGGAAGCTGATAATATGAGGGGTTTAGTATCGCACATACTCTTACGTGCAGTAAGAGACTTCATCTCTGACTGGCTAGCAGCATCTATGTGGCATTCAGCGCTCCATCTGTTTGCTGTCTGAGAGATGCAAGGATGAAATAGTGAAGACAGAAGATCACTGGATACAGTCTTTAAGTTCTGCCTGGGGTTGTTGGTTATCTGTAACCTCACCAGTGAAAGGTGTTTTTAAGTATGTGAAGGCTGTACTGTAGTCACTAAAAGAATGAAGACATTTAAGCAAGGTATATGTCTGTTGCTAAGGAAGCAGAGACTACTTGAATTTCTAAAAAAAGCACAGCTTCAATGATGGATTGAGAGGCTGTGCAAATCAGACATTAATATGTTGTCATTGGGAGCTTACAGCATAACTTTTTCTTTTCTTTAGAGAAAGAAAAAGAAGATCAAGAAAAACAGGAGAAGGAAGAGCAAGATAAAACTGTAGAACATGCTCCTGTAAAGGAAGCAGACAAAACCAGCCGTACAGGACGACGTCCAAGTCGAAGTGCCTTGTCCAGTCGTAATGATCGAAAATCAGCCAAAAGTCCCCAAAGGACAGATGCACCAAAGGAGAATAAACATCCATTTGCTCTGTATGGGTGGGGAGAAAGGCAGACGGATACCGGGAGCCAGAAAACTCACAATGTCTGTGCTTCTGCTTCAGTGAATGAAGTAAGTAAGAGCCTCTGTTTCACTACTTAGTGCTTATAGATGTCTTATGTCTAGGTAAAATGTCTCAGGGGTCCCTTTATTTGAAGGTATGGAGATTCCAGCAGTAGATTCTAGCAATAAACCTGAAGAGCCTCGAGATGTCCAAATAAGAGCTCTTTACTTCTGGTTTGGAAACTTCCCAGGTTTAATACTTGCAAGTTCTAATTAAACCCTGGATGTTGTGTTTCTGGCTGTTACAGTATTACCAGCAAAACTGGCCCTTATAAAAGTATTTCTGCGTTCTGAACTCCAAGAGAACAAGAATAAAACAGGCAGTTAGCACCAGGCACCCCACAGCAGGCAGGTGTGTAAACACAGAGGAAGCGCTTGTGCTGTGAAAGAGTGGCTCTTGCTGGGGCACTTCCTAGACTAGGAGCCTCACTGAGATGGTACAAGTGCCTTTCTGCTAAGATGCCTTGTCTAGCAGCCTGTTTTGGTGGGTTGCCCGTAGGAAATGTTGCCTGCAGCATAATGGTCTATCAGATGGTTGATGGATTACAGGGCTGGTGTAAATATTACCAAAATAGCACAAATTAAATTCATATGGTCATGGACATCACTAGGATTCTGCTGTACTGGGGCTCTGTTTCCTAGCTTAGAAACAGCAAGGAAGTGTTATAACAAATCCATTTCTTTCCTCTCAGTAACTCTCCTAGGCTGGTAAAATATAATCATTAATGAATCCCTGCCAGTGTCTTGTCCTTATTTTACTACTAATGTAGAGTCTGAATCTGTGACACAAGATACCTGAGGACTGAGGTGGGGGGTGGTCAGGGTGTGCAAGATGGAGCTGGCCTTTGGTGGGCTGTTTTCAAAGGGGTTTGAAGCCCAGGTTTTTCCTTCCTGGACAGCTCAAACCTTTGAGCAAAAGGAGGAACTTGGGCCTTACAGCTTTGGAAAGAAGCTGCCTTTCCTGATAATGGACAATAATGCTAAATTGATAAGCTTTGGTCAGTGCTCTAAACAGTTGACTGGTACTTTAAGTTGAAGCCTAGAAGAGGCTGAAGCCTGACTTGAGCAGATATATTTATACTTCATTTTTGACTTCTAACATTTTTTTACGCAGAAACAGTAATGGAACATCTTAGCCTGGGTCTTGACGTTGGACTGAACAGGCAGAATATTTCTGAAACACTACCAATTATACAGTCTTTTGTCACTGAGGATGTTTCTTTATATAGGAACCGACTACTTACTGCCTGCTGAGGTTACTTTTTCTTGCATGTTTGAAAGGTGTTACTTTCCCCTAATTGAGATGGGAGATAGAGTTTTCAATCTGGAGACAGAAGAAAGCAAACATAGAAGCTGGCTTTTCATATTAAATTTTGGAGGAAATATCATAATTTATTAATATGAAAACGTAATTGTGTGTTCAGCACGTTGTTCAAAATTAAGATCTTAAATCTCTAAGGAATCTCTAGGGTTTAGTCTGACTAATATGGCTCAGGTTTTAAGGAATGCTTGGGCATATTGAGTTTAAGGTTTGAAATGATAGAAATAGAGAATTGAAGAATACAATTGAAGAATATTTTAGAATACATCTGAGTAAGACTATGAAACATTCAAGATTTCTGCAATAATTTACTAGTTGGAAGTGTGAAGATAATGCAGAACAGATTTTGAAGCACTTCTCATGAAAAAAAGAAATCTGTGTTCAATTAGTGGTACAAATTAGAGAAGAAAATATAACCTTGTTCACAGTCCCAGTTCCTTCAGGATGGGGACTGGGACAAATGAAAAATGATCCTTGTCATTCCTGAGGGGTTCCTGAGCTGTTCTCCTTCTGTAATACTAACTCTGGTCTTTTAGATTCACGAATCTGCTCTACGAGCAAAGAACAGGAGACAAGTGGAGAAAAGGAAGCTTTCTCAGAGGCGAGTGCGATCAGCAGAGGCAGAAAACACCTGGCGGACAAAGCCCTCCCCACCAGACAACCCCTGGATGACAGAGTACATGAGATGCTACTCAGCAAGAGCTCTCTGAACCTGGATTCCCTTAGGCATCCCCAGAAGAAGTTACGCATATCAGGACACTGGTGCAAGGAACCAAACCACTTATGCAAGGTTTTTATAGGGAGTTTCCAGCTGTTAAAATATTTGTTACGATGTTTTTATCTTGGCTACCTACCTCACAATGGGGTGTATCCTTGGAGCCATAACATTTGGAGAGGCTTTTAGATATAACTACCCAAACTTTTAAACAATTCCCCTTTTGGGAATTTTTCTAATGCTTCAGTTAATCTGTTTTGATGGTGGGAGGGGGAACCTTAGCATACAGGGAGTCAAAGCAAACACCTTTTTGATCATGGTTACAAATAATCTGTTTTCCCTTACTTAAAGTACAAGTCATGGGGAGATGGTATTGGGGAAAGACTTGAAAAGAGTGATGGAGGTGCCTTTGTATTTATAAAACTATTTAACACTTTTATGAAAATAAACATATGAAGACAGGCAACAGGAAGCCAGTGTGTCTGGTAATTAGCACTAATAAATGTAGATGCTTTAGGCAGGCAAACACCAAGTATTGTCTGTACACAGAAACTTTAAAAACAACAAAAGACCCAAACAAAACCAACCTTGTTTGATTAGTGAATCTGCTGATGTTAACTTTTATCACTGTTTCTAAGGTCATTAGAATTAACCACTCATTTTCAGGGCAAGAAACAGCTACAGGATCGTTTTGCTGTAGCTGTTCCAGTTGTACCAAATAACTAACGTAGACAATCGTTATTTGATAGCTGCCACTCAATAAGCAGTTACTTGTTCTACAAAAATGGAGTTGTACCACTGTACTAACCTCGTGGTCACACTTAGTCTGTACTTAATCATGTAAATGCATTTATTGAAGGAGAGGGCTGGCTCCTTTCTGGTGAGATCTATTTTTAACACTTCAGATATCGATTATGCTCAGTGGGGGGGGTCAGAGTGCAATATGCATTCCGCTTGGAGGTATTGCACAAGTATATTGTTAAAGGGTTTAAACTTGAAAATTGTGTTGATAAAACTTGTATATGATGTCCTGAGAAACTTGCTGCCTCTAGAAATTGGTGCAGAACCCCTCACTTACGAGGGGATGGGGAGGGGGTAAGGGCTAGGGAAAGGAGGGGTGTATCCTTTAGTAAACAAGAAGATGTAATGAAGTTTGAACATTTTTGTTTTGTAGGTCCTACTTCCACATAGTAAGACAGTCATTGTGATATCCTTGGTGGTTTTGTTTCCCTCAGGTGGCTGTAAATTATCTTTTTTGGTTTGCTAACTATGCTTTAGGCAGATGATTGCTGTAGTTGTGAGCTTCAAAGTTTTGTTCAGATGTGTTGTGCGTTAGTTACATATGTTGGTTATCTCGGTTTAATTGTTTTGAAGCTTGTGCTTTACAGGCTGGACACGTTCCCACAGGAAGCATAATTGCACTTCTGCAGCAGAAACCTGCACTAGTTTTAGCTTCATTCCACAATCTAAATGAGTGAGGACTCCAGAATTACTACTGCAACAGAGTACACATGCTTAGTGAAAAAGTCTGTTTGTGTTCTTGGATAAAGTAATTGTGCAAAGGGTCCAAGCACTGCTGCCTCCTGGTGTCTATTACATCACTAAAGGTTTCATTACTCACAATTTTGTTAAAATGTCCTAGAATCCATGAAATTACAATTTTTTTATCTGCCTTTTAAGCACAAAGCTATAAAAATACAGACAACTCTTGCTGAAGGCTACCTATTTAACATCTTACAGCTTTTAAGTCTGAGAAAACACAGCATGATTAAGAATGTTTTATATGCAGCAAAATCCCGGTATTTCTACTGCTAAGTAAACCTCAGCCTAGAACTTCCTGAAACTTTTTAGAACAGTGCCCAAAACTGGGGAAACTACTCCAGAGAATGCCTTTACTCCACATGAGATTCTTTTTGATTTACTTTTATGCTGTGTTTTCCTCTTAAAATGACTGCTGTAAATATGCTTAGCTTGCCTCTGTTGCTCTTGCAATTCCAGAAGCCACCCAAGCTTTGCACAACAGTGTTGAAGCACCAAGTCAGTAGTGTTTAACAGCCTTATTGAATAAAAACTTGCCTGTTCCTGTTGCCCACAGGCTTTGCAGGCTTTATGTAACCACAGCAGATGGATTGTGCCCTCAGTGCATTTTGTCGTGTTCAACAGTTTCCTTGACTGCGTAGGGCAGGACTCATCTCGCCACACTTTTGAAGACAGCGTCTACAGTTCTCTCTTCCCACAGGGAATGGAGGAGCCAGGATGACTATGTGCCTGCCTTAAGTTACCCATGTTTGGATAAGGTGTATCTCCCATTAGGTGTTGGCGTTTTCAATAATTATAGGAGGCCTGACTGTCTTCTGCCTTGGATACTGGGAACCAAACTTAAAACATCTCCAACAGGCCTGTTCAGGTGTTCAAATGAGAATTTTCAACAGCATCAAGGCTGCTGTATACTGAGGAAATTGTCTAGTCCTAATCCTTGTCTGGTCAAGAGCAGTTCCCTACAAGGACCACTTACTAGAAGACAGCAGAGACACTAATAAGGTCTTGTGAGTTGTTGTTGTGCTTTTTCATATGGTCTGTAGCCAAAACAATCCTGGGCGCTACGTTGGTACTATCTGGGTTTAAGTAAAACAATGCCTGAAGTGAGGGGTAAATTATTCTGCAAATCAGGGAGCCTTCCTTCATTTGGGCATTATTTGACTAAAAAGCTACTATTTTGCTTAGACTATATGAAATAGTATAGTTCTGATCACTGCAAGCTCTATGTGTGAAGTATTTGGTCTGGAAAACTGCTGGTGTTTTGATGTTAACAAATGAAAAACCTATTGAATTGTAAAGCAGAATTTCCAGATGTAAAAAGCTTTAAGTGTATTCCACAGATTCCTGCAGGAGGTGGCCATTTGCTTCAAACTGGACTCACTGAGAAGTAGAAAACCTAGTGAATGTCTTCCTATCAATTAAGGAATTTCTAAACTTTGTCTTGCATGGACTCTTGAATTTAGCCAAGTGGAGAACACTTCTCACTCCTGTTTTAGAAGTAAAACATTTTGGTAAGAACACAGGAAATACTCAGTTGTCCAAAGTCTTCATTAAAATGACTGTTTATTCCTTTGTTTCTGAAAGTACTTAGCTAAGTGAAGCAAGAGTTTTACAATGTGTAATGCTGCAGTTTAACTATAGTGTTGTGAAGACTAGTGTTTACAGTGTAAAATGTTACCATGAAAACTGCATAAGAATGTCCTGTAAAATACAGTAGCATGCCTGTTCAGTCACTGCTGTCACATCTTTGCAACTATGAAATACAGACTTTTTCACAGGAAGCTGAGAGAGTAGTCAAGGTGATAGCTAAACTTAGAGCCAACCTTAACAAAACCAAGGGACAGTTTCTGGTAAGAATCTTATCCAGGTAGCACACGCAAATTTAAATTGAATTTTTAATACATATGGAAATATATCTGTTCTCATTTTTTTATGGTATCATGTAGTGCCACTGAACTATAAAGGCCTCTCTGACTTTTTTTTTTTTTTTACTGTGATAGGGACCAAATGCTAGAAATCTGAGGGCCTAATGTATGGTAACCTGG
The DNA here is from genome assembly GCA_013397195.1 of Hylia prasina. Classification (NCBI taxonomy): domain Eukaryota; kingdom Metazoa; phylum Chordata; class Aves; order Passeriformes; family Sylviidae; genus Hylia; species Hylia prasina. Next base: position 228,185 of record VYXD01004795.1, on the reverse strand, counting down.
ATGTTCAAGTTTCTTTTCCAGCTCAGTTAGTGCACTCAGCAGCAAAGCCATAAATGGAGCCTAACTCAACACCTTGACAAGCAGCCCCATGAGATTAGGGGTACAAGTGAATGGGAAGCTGCCTCAGCTATTGTTAGCACTGAATTCACTTTAAAAACAATAGGGAAATACCATCTAAGCTTGAAGCAATATGTGTTTTTTAAAGTTTTTAAACAGTATTTGTTTTTAATGCTTCTGTATTGTCTATTATTAATAGTGTAGTGTCAACTTGTACATGTGAATAAAATGAGTGACACAAAGCACCTGGACTGCTTGTACTGTGCTTTTTGGGATCTCAGATTTTTTTTTTCCACTTTCAGGGTACTTTAGTCCCTGCATGCAAACTGTGGCTTCTGCTTGTCCCAGATATTCTCTCCTGGAATGTAAATGACAGAATTCTGTAATGACTAAGGTTGAGTATGAAGTTAGATTATAGTTATCATTCCAGCCTCTTATGTTCCTCCTGTAACTCTCCCAGAGATTCTTAACATCCTTTCCCAACTTGAATCACTTTTCCCCTATTATGATAAGAAAAAACTCAGCTGTACTATCTGAAATGCTATGCCTTTGAGAATATAAATGTAAAGCTTTGGAGGAAAAAGGATACCAGAAAAAAAATAGGAAGCTGTATCATTAAGAACAGGTATACTCATGCAAACAGGAAAAATTAAGCTTTTAAAAGCTGGCTACACTGCAGTTTTCTATGCCTTCAGTAAATGATTAAGACTGTTTTTACTCTGTGGATTTACAATGTACTTCTTGAGATTTTTATAGTGTTAATTCTTCCAGCATATAAAATATAATGGAAATGACGTGCACAGACTAACCAGGTTTTTCTATGGCATTCACTTTTTATAGGTCTTAAGGGAACTCTTGAGCCTTACTGCATACCCATTCAAATACAAAGAATGGATGAGGCAACTGTGAATTCTATGCGAGTTGCCTTTTAGTCATGTTGTTGACTTCACTTAACAGACAAAGCTTGTAGAAGTAAACAGGATTTGCTGGAAGAAAATCAAGGAAGATTCTTTATTTGGTGCTAGATACAAGCAGTAAATGAAATAGTGTAGGCCAACAGACTCATTAAAAGGCAAGACACGGGCTTTAATAAGACATTTAAATCTCTTACGGGGCTGAACAGCTAAAGCTCCATATCCAATAAACCCCACATATAGGTACCCAGTGGTATTTCATGTAAAACTCCCACCCATCTTGCTTTGGTAAAGTAAGAATTGTACCCTAAAACCACACGTAGCCTATTTATTACTTACTGTGCAGGAGAGCTAGATTTGGTTTGCTGTGTCAACTATAATGCTAAAGCTTGAAATCTACTCCAGGGCTGATATTGGCATGATGTTTATTTTTAGAAATAGAAGACCCTCAGAGGAGCAATAGTAAACAGTAGAGTTTGCACTGCTGAGAGCTATGGCTTCCAACAGTATTTCTCTAAGGAGATGCAATTTTAGAAATTTTCTTTTTAGGATGTCAGCAAGATATGCAGCATAAAAGGCTGAGATACTAGAAAACATGCACATTAATCAGGTTAATGTGTATACAGTGAGTATACATTAAAAAATTATAAAAACATGTCCAAACTCATTATAATGACACTATTCTTTCCTTCCAGGGAGGAAGGGGACAGCTTTAAGACAGTTACTGAAATAATAAAACTTCTTACTGCTTTTTAAAATGGAGACACTTAACCAAAATGATCATAAGAACCAAGTATAAAAGAGGCCTTGCATGTAAAAGGGACAGAAAGAAGTAGAAGAAAATCCCTGTGAAACCCTGAAATTTCTATTTGTAAGCAACAGTCCTCTGCTCCTTCCAACTGCTACTGTAATAAGGGAAAGAGGTTCTGATCAACAGCCAACACCCCTTCCACCACCCTAACAGTGAGAGGAGAGCAACCTTTAGCTCTGCTTGTGCTCAGCTTTTGTCAGTGTGCCAAGAAACCTGATTGGGCTGGGAACAGCGTGTGGTGGAACAGACTACCCCGTACCTCGTCTTCTCCCAGCATTCCAGAGCTGCTTTGGGGTTTGGGAACCAACACCCTACTCAGTTCTGGTGGACAACAAATCCCAATTAATAACTGGCTACTTGGACTGGTGGAGGAGACAGCTCCATCCAACTTCCTTCTCCACAGGACTTGCTTTTGGTAAGTACTTACAATTCTGAAAGCCAAACTGAACTGACTGAGGATTAAGACAGGTAAGTTTCTTTGGAGTTCTCTGATGTTCTTGAAAATAACTTATGCTGCTTCAAAAAAACACTTCACACTCTTACAAGAAAGAGAATATCATTGGGAATAATTGTTACCAGTTCTGTAACAAATCCAATCCTAAATACAACAATCAAAGGAGTGACACAAAATGAAAGATTTTGGACCCAACAGCCTTTATAAACCTAAACCCAGGCTTTTCAAGTACAAAGCATGCTTAATTCCATTTAATTCAGTGACAACCTAAGGTGCATACTTCTCAGACAAGCATCCATTTGAACCAAAAATGTCAGGACAAAAGGAATAAACAGAAATCTAATTTCATGAAAGATGGGATAGCTCAGTGTAGCATTCTTGCTCTGCTCTTGTGCTTTAACTTGCCTTTTCCAACTTGACATATCAGGATACCAGAAGTATGGGTCATAACCACACATTAAGAAATGATCCTGTCAACAGCTTGTTAGAATGTGGCAAACTGAGTAGGAAAAAATAAACCAATAACCTCTCACTGACAGTTGCCAGTGGTTTTATAATTCAGGTTGTAAATACAAACTATTGTGCAACAAACGTGACAAGGCCTACCTCAGTTAAATTTGTTTATATGATAAAAAAATAAAATATTAAACTGCTTATAGTGCAACATTCTAATAGCATACATAAGTATACCATGCTTTGTAAATTTACTGTTACAGTATTTACAGTACATTGCAATGCTTTAAACTAGAGGTGAAAGAACAAAAACAGGTAATGGAAAACATTTACATACAGGTATGAGCCTTAATATTGTCCACCAAGCTATCCAGTTTGCTTTGCAGACTTGTGCACATTCCTGTCCCCTACCACAGGACACCTTCCTGTCAGCAGTGCTCTGCTTTGTCTGTAGATAGTGGAAAGATGTTTTTAAAAACTGCATAGCCTTCAAGCTTTTCTGTTTCTTCAAACACCGTTTGCAAGGACAGCTGTAAGATACGTAAGAACTCCATTACCCATCTCTGCTCAATCTGAAAACCGAGCTCTTGACATAAGATCAATAAATATTCATTTCCGTGGAGCCACCAAAGCTGAACAAAATTAAAGCCTTTTCCTAGCAGTCTCTTACTTGAAGAATGACATTTTATATGAGGAAAGCAGTTCAAGGATTCCTATCCATTATTTAAAATTCTGGGCTTTAATTGGGAGCTAAGCTCCCAGAACACAGGAAAAGAAATGAGACTATAAAATTATGTGCTGCCTTATTTAATATTCCATAAAGCTGCTGCTGTGTGCACTACTCAAACTGATGAACACAGTAAAAGTGATGCAGTAGCTATGCCTGCAGTACTTATTTGATCACTGTCCTTGTATTAGAGAAATAAGGATTAATTATAGCAGAATAATTAACTACACAGGGAGAAGGGACTGTCCTAAGAGCCACTGCATGCTTCAAGGAGTTAGATAAAATCCAGTGACTATTGAGAAGTGTCTTAAGGACAACTGTTTATAAGAAAGACTAACCACAGAGCTGTTCTTAGGAGTTTATGTGACTTTTATGTCTCTGCCCCTACAACTGCTAAAGGGAAAAATTCTTTCCTCACTTTCTCTAAATAACATCTTTGGAAGAACTTTAGAACACTGTACACCTGTTTCCTAGGGTGCAATAGCCCCAGAAGAAATACTTTAGATGACAACACTGCTTAAGCAGCAAATAATACTGTTCTCTTGTTCATATTTCTGCTAACAACTCGCAGGAGATCAGAATAACCTCAAACTGCTTTTGGGTAGGGGCATGAAAGTCGGTGGAATTTTGAAATTTAGTGTTACCTTTAATTTTTGAGTCTCAGTGTTTAAGCCTCATGTTCAGAAAAGACTTTATAATAGCTTAGGACAAGATACTGTACCATACATTTTGTGAATGCTTACATCAACTAATGTTTGTTCCCAATGCAACAGAACTGATTCACTTTCTCTACAGTGCATTAGGTAGCTATTAGGCCTATAATGCATTTCAGGAACAGAAAATTTGAAAATGTTTGCCATAGCATTACTCAGAATAAGATTTAGAAATACTTCAGTGAGAGCACTAGTCTTCCCAGCAGATGACAGAAGAAACACCAAACTATAAAAACACCAATCCATTCCACTGTGCATTATTTCAATAGATTCTCTGTAATTTTACAGACTAACTGTGAAAAAGCCAAGCACCCAATAGAGCACATTTATAAAATATTCTAATTTGCCCACCACCCCAAGATTTTTGTAGCCTTACCTTCTGTATCTAAAGTAAGTATTTGGGATTTTGTGTTTTGTTTCTCTAACACCCGCATTCTTGAGCACTTTGTGCTTGTGCTCTGCGTGGTGATCTCAGCTGTCTCAAGGCAGCATCTCCATACTGAATACCTGAGCCCATTCTTTCTGGATCCAATTCTCCTGATGAGAAACAAAATGGTCACAAGAACATAGGTCACGTGCAAATAATATACTCTAAATAACCCATTAACATTAGATTAAAAAATGAATAATTTTATTCTGATCTATTTATGGAGATATTATCTCAAGTCTGTCCACTTTTAGGCAATTTCAAACCTGAATCATTTTCTCCTCTAATTTAACCATATGCCCTTGATCATGATGACAAAGCAATCTGTCCCAGAGTTAGGCTGCAAACAAGAAATGCATCTGCACTACTTTGAACAAAAGAAAGGTCTAAAATGTTTTCTGTGAATACAGTTAAAAACTTCCTGCTTTCAGATGCTCCTAAGCAAAGAAAACAGTACTGTAGATACCAAGCCAAATAAAAATGGATCAATCTGATAGAAGGATTCCAAAAAGCACTGCCCCCTAGGGAAAATGATCAACCTTTCCAACTTCTGGTATCCATTTCTGCCTACTTCATACCCTGGGCATTCAGAACTGTTTGTATGACTGTATGGTGGTCTGGCCAAGAGAGACCTCCATCAGTTCCTTACAGTCTCCATTTTCACATGATTCAGTGGATGTGTGCTGGCACAAAAAAGCCAGGAGCAGTTCACAGAAAATAAGGTGTAATTCTGTGGTGGCAGTACCTCTTTAAAGCAGTCATCAAACTACAGTATCATGAGAAACCAGCTATACATTGTTTTTTTCATTTGGGTTTTGAGTGTATTTAGGTTTGTTTTGTTTGTTTGTTTAAAATGAAAGCTGCTGTTTGGCATTGCTTTGATGCAGTAATCAGAAAATTCCTATAAAAATATCATGTTATTTTCATCTAAAAATTAGTTTGGCATTGGAAACATGTAATTAGAATCCCAGACAGACTTTTCAATATGGCCAGTACTTAAAACTTTAAAGATATCAAGCAGCTAGAAAAGAGAAAAATTGGAATGCAAATTAGCTGTAATGACATCTAACACACAGAAGCCAGTCCCCAGCAGAAACCTGCCCACTTGTGTTAAGAAGCTTCTGGTATATTTCTAGATCTGCAAAAGTAAAAATGATTTCAACTGAGAGGCAGGAAGGTCACTTCAGAGAAACAGTTGCTAGGAAACATCCCTGAAATTTTTAGTATTACTGTTCATACTCTCTTGACTGTATTTCCTGTTACATATGAGAAGCAGAATTTAAAGTTATGACTGCCCTGATATTAGGTTTTTATTCTGGACTATAAAAACTATCTAATGTCAGGTTTGGTATTTGTAGGGATGCAGCAACCCACAGAACACAGAAACCTACACTGAGACCTGATGGTTAAGGTAAACATCACCCACAATTCATACCACACCCCTTTTTGGATATACAGGTCTATTCAAATCCATTCCTATTAAAGCATATGAGAAGCAGCTACAAAGCAACTAGTTATTTTACCAGAATAAAATTTTGCATTTTTTTTTTGTTTAATTCTATCAGAGGACTTTGAATGGTGATATTTTCATCTGCACTTTTACTAATTTTCAGATAAAGGATTTTATAAATATAAAGCTTAATTTACCTGATTCAATTTTGTTGAGTATTTTTCTTGCACACTGTACAAAGGCCTCTTCAACATTTTCCCCCGTTAGAGCACTTGTTTCCAAGAACATCAGCTCTGCATTTGACACCAAAAAAAACAATCCGCAAAACAAGTCTGAATACCAGGTATAGTAGTTCAAAGCACAAAAGCTAGGAGCAATAAAAATATTTTTACAGAGATCTACAGCCAAAAAGCATGGTCCAGAAAAGCTAATTTTTGACGGCAAAACCCACAAAAAATCCTCTAAAATGTATTTAGGGACCCTGGAAAGCTGGAATCCAAAGATAACCTGGGCTGTGCATGCAAAACTGCATTTGAAACCAAACTTCATACAGTTTCCCATTAAATAGAGGTTATATGCAAATGCAAAGCCAGTAAACAGAGTTAGTAGAAAAGACTTCAATTGATTTATAAAAGGAAAACCAGATTTTGCTGATGGCAGGACTGCAGCACAGAAGCTCAGATCAGGACTGGCTTTATCTGACACAGAATCATGTCCTCAGACTGGAAATTTTGACTACTAAAGACAAGGTAATAGTTGTCGATCCATGCCCTGCACTGAACTCAGTTTTCAATGAGTAAAATTCATTGCTTCAAACTGCAGCACACCCCATACAACTTTGTCTATTATCTACAGTCTTTAAGATGCTGAAAAATGGGAATTCACGTCCTTCATTTTCTCCTCAGCTGTTCAGAGGCAAGGTAATATCTGAAGTTGTATTACATTCCCTAAAGAATATATCTCCACATAGAGGGTATTCTTAAAGGAGGAGCTGTGAGTGGAAGAACCACTGGTAACGGGAGTACCATTTTAGCAGGACATGTAGTTTTCATTGCAGGCACTGCCTCTCTGGGCCTCAGGTACTGACAGAACTCTTTTCTGTAGACAGGGTACAAAGCAAAGCCTAACTGCACAGAGATGTAAATGATTTGAAGTATTATGCATCTTTGAATGCTACACGAAGAGGTTTTGTACTACTTACCATTTTCCTGTGCAAACCGGGATGCTTCTAAAAAAGTGACTTCACGATCTGCATCAAGATCCTTTTTGTTTCCACACAGTATTATCACAATATTTTGACTTGCTAACATTCGTGCATCCGTCAACCAATTAGTAAGTGCATTGTAGGTTTCCCGGCTGTGCAGGAAATGAAATCCTTTGTTAGGACACGCTCAGGTCTCGTGAGCAGATCACTGAACCAAAACTCAGACAGCAAATCTGAGTTTGTGGCAAACAAACTGCTGGCAGCCAGGCAAGGCACCTACACATCTCAGTGTACCAGTGATGAACAGGGAAGATTATCAAATTCCTTCATGCAACTATTTAAAAGCTCGAGTGTTTAAAAATTAATCACAATATATAAACACACCATTATAAAATACTCTGTTAATGTGAAAAGCTAAGATTTTAAGCTCTTACCTAGTTTCAACTTTTGTGCATGACATTTTGGGATAACTGAAGGAGATATTGCTCCACATGGAATTCAACTGACACTTTAAATTACCAGTGGGACTGTAGGAATTTACAAGGCCTGTGCAGATGTGCATGCCTGAACTTTCACACCGGTGTCAGGACCTGCACTGCAGGCAGTCACCCTGCACACACCACTTGCCACTGAGGCAGCACTCAGGGAGAAACCTTTCAAACAGTGACACTGAGATGACTCCAGCTGACCTTAAGCACAGAACACAGACTTCAAAGCCTGCTGAGAGAACCCTTCACTCACAGAACAACCTAATGAACCACAACTGACCAACCCAAAACTCATCTGACAAAAAGCTGCCACTGATGGCAGGAAGATTGTGAACATGTGTAACGGTAAGGTGTTTTATTGGCTGCCTATAATATTAAAATATTGAAAGATGCAGAGATGAACAGAATTCTAGCCTACAGTTAAAGAATGTGTAGGCAGAGCTAGATTCTCCAGAGGATGATCTTCTATGCCAGCACACTAATCAGCAGTTTCACAAGAAAGGGCGCACCACCTTGGTTAAGGGTGGCTGAAGTCTGCTCTTGTTTCTGTGGCAAGGCTTGCTGAGCGAGTGGCTGCATGTAGTGCACCATTATTAGATCAGCTGCTGGGGGCCAATCCCCACACATTTGTGTAATCTTTTAAGACTGCTCACATTTGACATTCACAACATCTCATGTAAACAAGTTCCAAAGTTTAAATATGCATTGAAACAGAAGTACTTTTTTCACTTACTTTCTTTTCTTCCTGCCCAATCTTGATTAGAGTATTAGGTACTTGGGGAGGAATCATTGTGCATTAATTGGATCTGGCAGTTTATGAACAAAAGAGCTGCAGGCTTTCTTACCTTGTTATATCATACACAAGCAAAGCACCTGCAGCCCCTCTGTAGTAACTCCTTGTTACAGACCTGAAATAGAATTACAAACATATATTTCTGTGGTGCCTTCACTGTTTAAAATCTGGGTTAATATAACACAATCTGTATTATGAAACTGAATTCTTATTTACATATTTAGAACAAAACATGTTTTTTAGACAATGTTATCTGCTGTGCAGCAGCAGACTAATTACAACCAGGATTTTGATGAAGCACTTTGGTTAAATATAGCTATACAAGGAATCTCAAAGTCCATTATGACTCCTGTGGTGTTGAAGGTATACAAATCATTGTAATACATGACCAAATACAGAACTGGAGGCTGATATCTGGCCAACACACTGAAGAGACCTCATTAATGAATACTACAAATCACAGCCCAGCTTTATTTAGTCAGAAGTATATCCAAAAGGCTTGTCTGATAGGAGACATTTCCCTGGATTGCTGCCCATTACTCAGACTTCTACCATCATACTCACCTTTGTTAACCAACCCCTCTCCCAAAACAAAGGGACTCACACACACACTCCATCCCCCCAAATACAAAAAAAATAACGGATGTCCTGTTTGATGGTAAGTGTACCCAGGAGTCCATTAGATTTTTACTAAGTTTCATCTATGCCTCAGTTGTAGAACACTGTTAAAATACAGCATTGAAAGCACACTGGTTGTTATAAGCTGACAAACTGATCGTTTTTTCTCTAAGAAACTTAGGATATCTCAGTCTTTCTAGAAATGTATTTACCCCAATGAATTTGACTGATTTTCTTCTCTAATAAAACTGTTTATAATTATACTGTGCAATTGTTTTCATGAAGATTTTGAACAGCTTAGAGCTTCCTGACATTTATTTACTCCAGGCAATAGAAGGCCTCCTAAACATAGAGTTAAGCTCATACTTTTAGTTAAAAAGCAATTATGAATTTGGCTGGTGAGCAAGATTTTAGCCACCTATTCCATTCATATACCTTAACAGAAAATACCCAATGAAAGAAAGGGCAGAAACTCAGATCCTGCAAGGCAGCACTGCTCCACTGCAATTGATGGATCTGCATCGCTGTGTCCAGGTTGGAAGATTACTATGGAAGCAGACAAACAATTCCACTGACCAAAAAGCTTTGCCTACTTACAAGCAGAGATAAATAATATCCACCACTCACAGCAGCAATTATAATAACCCTTAATAAAATGGCTGAAAAGTGTACCTGAACCGCTCTTGTCCTGCTGTATCCCATATCTGCAATTTTACATATTTACCACCAACATTTATGATCTTTGAACCGAATTCCACTCCTATAGTATGATTTGAGTCATCTTTGACTACAAAAAAAGAAAGAAAACAGAACTTATTTGAAGAATATTTAGAGTGAATAGTTTTTACATAAAACGATTTAGGTATTATCAAAACCCCTCAGTGTTCAAATTACAAACTTTCTGACCCATTAAATTCAATGCTGCTCTTAAGCTCATTGCCACCACACAGAAATTAATGTTCTTACAATTTTTGACAGTTTAGTCAATTCAAACTTACTGCTAGAAAGGCCTGATTTAAGTAATTTCCAGTTCACTTCAATAAGTAGCAAGATACTTTTTGTATACTTTTTTCCAACTGTATTTTCTAATACTTTGATGCCACTTAAAATTTGTGGGAATGCACACAGTCTTGCCCATGAACATGCAAGAGCCAATTATTTAATGCACAAAGTTACTTGCTCTGCGTATGCTTGTTGATATGACAGAACCTCAGCAATTTACAGCTGCCCTTACTAGAAGCAAGGGCTTGTTTCAAGTTCACTCAGAATCAAGCCATGTTCCTTAGTGCTTACACATCATTTTCCTTAAGTATTCCTCAAGAGATAAGGCGAATTACTGTTTGGTTGAGAAAGACAACAGTCACCTTAGATTTACAAAGGCTTCTAAATGCATACTGTTTTTGTTTAATCTTGATGCCAAATGTACAATCCAACAGAAATTTTCCTTTTATATTATCTACTCATCTCTGAATAATATTCACAACTGAATCTCTATCAGTATTTGTCATAGACCACAGTCCTTACCAAAGAAAACAGAGTTACTATTAATTTTGAAAGATGCTACGGGCTTTCTAAATCTACTCAAGCAATTCAACTTTTCTTTCATTATTTTTTCTAAAAGACCCAAGTCTCTACTATATATCTAGGGAATCTTGTAGCTGCAAATTATATCTCACAGAAAGTAAGTCTGTATTTTCACCAACATCTTGTTGTATTTATTTGAGAGTAACAGAGAATAATGTTCCATATTAAGCTTTAGGTTAAAGACAAACAGTGAGCAGTAACAATTTACAGCACAGTTCTGAACATAATTCTTTACTAAAATCCTCACCCACACAAATAAGAGAATTGGGGGAGCTTCCCTACCAATAAGAGGTGCTCATGTAGGCAGAGCTTTTACCTGTGGTACAAGGCAGTGGAGAACTTTTACTGTCCTTCACATGTACTTACATTTCTTTTCAATAAATTGGTGTAGCAAACAGGATTTTCCAGTTCCAGCATTACCTATGACCAAGAACTTAAACAGGTGAACTGAAGATTGAAAGAAAAAGAAAAAAAAAAGGTAAATTTTACTATGTACTCACATTTTCGTTACAAGACCAAGCTCACAAGCCAGCTATTCTCTTGTAGCTGTTATTTCAAAGAGAAGGGAATAGATGACAAAATTAGCAAAATAGCAATAAATCTGAAGAATTATCCAGTGTCTGCAATAGTGATGTTACACAGCAAGAACTAAGAATTCTTCTTTAGGGAGAGGCAAGAAAGACAAAACAAAGCAGAAATAGCTGAATCTGAGTTCAGTTAAAATAGGCTAAATCATAGGTAAATGGTTAGCTTGTATTCCAGTAATGTGTTTTTAAAGTGTGTAAGCTATTAACTATAGTCAATACAAATATATAACGATATCATTCCTCAAAACCCTCAAAATCTACAATTCCAGAGAGGGGTGGTTGTTTTGGGGTTTTTGCTGTGGTGGGTTTTTGTTTTGCTTTTGTTTTTGGTTTAAAATTTACATTAATTTGAACTTCTCTATTAACAGTTTAATATTCATACTTTGTTTTTAATCCTTGTACAGCTTGGACAACCACAGTATTCTCTACAAAATTTAGAGGGAAGAAATAATTTTCATTCTGGGATACCTAGTTTGACATTTCCTTCACATGTTAAATTAATATACATGTATTTCTGTTACCTATTTATGAGCCATTTACATCCATGTTCATTGGTAATACACATTTGCAAGATTTGTGGCCCATTTCTATTGTTTTAACAGTTATATAACATGCTTTAATGCTACCACCACAAATCTGCTTTCAGTTTTGCTAAAGACCAAAGAAAGCTTCTGTGTTTTACTGCTCTCAAAAATGATAAACTGATTAGAAAGCTTACAACTCCTTCGCCATATATACTGCCAGCAAGGTAACCTTTACAGCTCATGCAAGAGTCCCTATTTATTTTTCTACCAGCAACAGATTTTTTACTCTTTATTGCAGTTTCTTTAAGAAACAGAGCAGGTCTCCAGGAGATATCTGGCAAGCATACAAGGAAAATGATTAAGTTTGCAATATCAACAAAAATAAAAACATTTTTTAAATAAAATAATATTTTAAATAAAAACATAATTTTGTTAAGAGTGTTCAAAGTTGTCAAGTGGGCTATATTGGCCCAAGGGATGGCAGAATAAAAAGAAAACTAAATTATGCTACGTATGCCAAAGAACTGATAAAAACCTCTACCAGGACCTCATTTGAGTGCTTAGTTTCAAAAATATAATTTAAGATGCACACAAAGCTTTGTGCTCATTCCATTTCATGAAGGAGTTACTTGTTATGGTATATCATAAACACTCCCTAGCAGTGGCCAAAGGAACAAGCAAGTTTCTCAAAAGCTAAGCAGATTCACACTGTTAAAAAGACAGAGTTATGAGTTCTGGAAATGTCTACCATTATTTGTCTTCACCTGTCTTCTGGGTTTTACTCACATTTAAAATGAGGTAATGTTTTACTAAGGGTTTTTGCTTTGTTACATTTTCCCCTTGTTGTTCTGAATGCTGTAACAAACTTGGAATAGATTCTGAATTCTACCCTTCTCAGAAGATGGCTGTTTCTTTCTCACAAATATGACCATTTACATGCTCAAGACTTTCTGTTCCAAAATCCTCTCATTTGTCACGCCCCCACCCAGCTGCTCATGCTTTCTGGATTTAAAAAAAATTGTTACAAAAAGGATTTTCCTTCAGGTTGTGAAAATTTTGTGTTAACTCCTCCAAAGAAGGGCCCTCATGTCATCTCAACTGCAAAACACGCTGAAGCTGAGAACCCTTCACTCTATCAAGTCTTCACTGTTAGTATGAAATGCAGATATCATAAATAGCCCAAAGCGTTATGTTAAGAAAAAACTCATCTCAAAGAAAGGCAAGTTTGAATTTTTATGGATCAAATATCACTGGTTAGCTGCCTTTTACACCATTCTGTATATTTAAACTACTCTCTGTGTGTGTGTGTACAGTCTCACTGGTTTTACCACTTTCACAGTACCTCCAAATGCAAGATATTCTGGGACACAGACATAATTAAAATAATCTATCTTTTTTCCAAACATAAATCTGAAATCCAGTTAAAACTGGTTCTACTTTGTATCTGGTGAATGCTGTTTGTCAGATTTTCTCCTTAAAAACAATTATAAAATTCAAGTTTACCTTCCTTTTTTTCCCCATGGAAGACTCCTGTTACTGACAGTGGTATAACAGCAAACCTAAACCAGGGAAGGACTAAACCCAAAACTCTATCCCCCCACTAATTTGCACTGTAACTGCAAGCACTGGTTGTCACATGTGGCTCACAAAGGGTATTTGTGCAAACCACAAACCCACAGTGAGGAGCAAATTTAACACACTGCTCCTTCTGCACAGACAGGCCTTGGGACACCCGTGTCGCTGCCAGGGACTGATCTGGAAGAGATCAGAGCAGCAGTGTGTTTTCCCCTGAGGTCTTTTAAATTGATATTATGCTTTATATTTTGCTCTGAAAGCAACAGTGCTATTTGGGGATTTTATATTCATGTCTTTAAATTGATAATATATTTTAACAGTGCTTCATAATAGACTCCTAATTCCTATCAAGATTCTATTGTGCCAGACAAATTTAAAATACAAATAAATCACTTGGGTGGCAGTTCAATGCCTGCTTACTTAGTAGAAAAAAAAAAAATTCCATCTGACAAAATAGCAAATGGGCTTTTTAAGAAGAAACTTGAAACCAGTTACAATTCACTTTTTCCACAGTATGAAAGTAAGAGAAATGTGTTTTATTCCGCCAAACTAAGAAAAATGTGTTGTAGTCTACATAAAATGAAAATGTTAGCCTTCTAACAAAAAGATTATCATCTTTCTGCACCAAAGATGGCAATATTTCCAAACACATATAGACTCAAAGACACTGTTACATTCCCAAATACGCTTCTATCATTTTAAACTCCAATTTTAGATAATTATTTGAGCTGCCAAAAAGCTTTTAGACTTGTTTTATCTGTTTATCCATGAGCACTGGATAACATGATTCAGGAAATATGGAATACTCTGCACATTTAATCAACTGCAAGGAAGGACAAGAAAAAGGCTTTGCCAATACCAAATGTTTAAAATATCAAGATTTAACAATCTTCTAAGTTTACAGCCTAGCATGTTAACAAATAAGGTAATACCAGGTAAGAACAGGGAGAATATTTTTCATCTTATTATTCTGCAACTTCTTTCTTATAATGTCTTTCTCTTTGACAACCGGTACCACATCAACTACATTTTTATTACCTATTTTAGCACATTATTCAGGACTCAAGATGTTTTCTCTTTGAGCTCTACAGATGTATGTAAAATTTAGCACAGTTTGGAAGCACAGAAATCAAATGGGATTGGGCAGCCAGCCTCTTTTAGATCTTCACTGTGGACTCAAACTATATACTCATTCTTAGCAAAATCAGCAAATGCAACTCACATTCTAGTGTTTGCACTACTGCTTAATTGCTCTAATTTTTCTTTTTGGTGTCCCCTTCCCAGAGGAGTTAATTTCATTGCTTTTTTTAATCTCCTTTTTTTTTTTTTTTCCAATTGACAAAGCAGCTCAGAGCTCCAGCATTCCAGTCAGCTCCAACGCTGTCACCCCAGAGAAACTTTTCTTTTGAATTCTGTTGTTCCTTCTTCATAGAAAAGCTGAAAACATCATTCAGATGTTACAAAAGCTTGCTGCCATGCTGGCTACTGAAAAGGTCTAGAAAAGTTAAAGCACTTTGCCTTTAAATAAGATCGTCTTTCTACAGAAGGGATTTAGGATCAAAACTGAACTTTGTGCTAAAGGGAAGGAAGGTTACAAAATATGCACTACAGAAATCACAAGGGGATGAAATGCAGCATAGCATGGCTGTTTAAGGAAATAAGGCATTATAAAGAATCAGCTTACTCCCCTCTGAGAGCTACATGCATCACCTGATCCCAAACTGGGTAGGGGGTGCAGGAAATAAAACTTATTTTCTAGCACAGGCAAAAAGGAATAAAATTGTGGCTTTACCCTAAAGATGCACCAGCAGCACAAGCTGTTAAACTACAGAAATTACATAATGTCTTTTGTGTTTGTTTTTTTTTTTTTCTTTTGGGGGTGGTGGTTCAGTGTGAGCTGAGGGGAAAGGAGAAGAGAGACAATTGTGGGCTTTGACTCAAGCACCAGCAAAAACAGATGGTTGATGTGGCAACCACCTCCAGACATGCAACCTCCTCCTTTGACTGAAGTCTGCTCCAGCAGAAGAAATAGTCAAGGAGCTTCTGAGGTGCTGTAGCTTAGTCTTTAAAATGCAATGAGAATTAAATTGTTCCCTTTACACTGCTAATACAGTAGGGTAGGGGGGAGACCAAATTACATCCCCAATCTCAGTTTGAAATCCTTCCCACGCCTTGCTATAGAGTAGAATTTATATTCACTAATGCTGACCCTTTGGAAACTCTCTCATTCATGGCATAGGGCAGGAGGAAAGAGGGCTCTGAAGCATTCCCACTGGCACATGCTGCCTCTAAATGAAAGGGGGAGCTATTCCCACTGCTTACTCCTTTCTCTAGCACAAACTTAACAAAATAAACAGGTAGAACAGATCAACCTGGCTCTTTTCCAATCTGCAAAAAAAATGCTTCCAAGAGGGAAGTTCTGCTTCCTTACAAGTGAAAGAGCTATGCACTCTCAGAAATAAAATGAGATTTGAAACAAACTGAAGACCAGGGTGATAAATGCAAATACCATCAGGTAAATGGCAGGGGATGGGATGGTGAGAAAAGGACGAATCAAATTGTCCAGACCAAAAAGAAGTATTTTCAAATAGATGGAAAGGCTAAACATTCTCTTGCCAATGGTAAACTTATGTGACCAGACTGGGATTTGCAGACGCTGGTGGAAAAAAACACAAGGAACTAAGGAGTGAAGAGATTTGACTTGAATCTTACACGTTGCATTTATTCAATGCCTGTATAACTTCCATCCTTCTACCATTTAAAATCCAAAGGCTGCTTTGCATTTATTTATTAAGGATAAGCAACTTTCTGTCAAGCTGTATTTACCACAAAAACATGTATATTTTGCACTGGGAAGCAAGCTGAAACACGCATGTGCTGTTATATGGCAATTATCTACAGAAAGGCCATTACATCTCAGAAAACTTGAGTTAAAAGAGTTTTCCGATGAATAAGAGATCTGTTTCCAATGTTAAATGTCAAACTTCTAAAAGAATGACCCTTTTCTCCCAAAAGCAGCAGGAAAATGTTCTTTCTAAACCCAGTCCCAAAATTCATGGAGTCATCTTGTATTCATATTTGGTTTGGTTTTGGCACTTTGTACGGGAAATAAATTGAACACATAAGAATTGAATAGATACTGAATTGAACACATAAATAATTGAACAGATAAGAAAGCTAAGAACAGAAGATACACAACTGATGTAATAGATCTGCAGGAGTGAAAATATCAATTGTAAGCAAAATTTAGTGTCAAGACTGAGAAGGTGCAGAACTTTGCTTGAAAAGAGGGAAGAGACAAGAATCTCAATAATGGACAGAACGAGTTGTGAAAAGTGAGTGAACAGAAAACCTACAAAGAAGACAGAATTTGACACAAAGGAAGAAACTGAGGGAGGAAAAAAAACCCAGAAGACATGAAATTAACATGACATTAGCCAGAGGAAAGGCCTTTTATTCCCTGTAGATTGAGAAAAAAATTGAAAAAAATAACCCCCCTTTCAACAGAAAAAGAAGTCGAAGCCTCACAGCAAAACTAAAGTCTTATAAAAGTCAGACAGCAAAACAACTTTGGGAAGAAAAACATCAATACAACCACCAACCAGTTTCCTGAGCCTATCTGTAGCGGATAAAAAGCTTGAAGCTACATAATAAGAATGGCCATAATTCAGGTGACAAGAAAAATCTACTTCATGACTAAGCATTTACAAACTATACGGATTCCAGGAGGGGGATCCAGTGACCCCTGGTCTCAGTCACCAGGGGGAAACTGACCTAGTACTTCTCCCATCCTCCAGGGGAATTGCAACAGCTGGTCAGCAACAAACCCCTCTTTGTTAGGACAGTGAGCACATTAAATCCAGAGAGTTCATCAAGCACAGAAGATCCATAATTTAATCACATGGTACTGCAAACTTTGATCTGTCTATGGGGCTGCTATATATATGGTCAGGACACTGCAAAATTAGTTACTGACTACTGTTATGGTCAGAGATTGTAGAGCCATTAGTTAAATTTTATCCTGCAACAGCTTTTATTCTTCTGTGCTCTTTAAAACTTGACACTCCCAAGCATTGTAGCTGTGATTTTTTTGTAGCTTGTGTGTGCACAGGACAAACATGAACACTCCAAAAGGTAATGTATCAAACAAAAAGTAAACAAATAACAGGAACAACCCACAACTACAAAGCTTCCATTTCAAGGCCTTGTTTTCTAGGATACCACAATAATCAGAAAGTATCAACAGCTCCAGCGGGCTTACTATCCCTATTCTGCATCACTGGAACAAAGCAGAAATGTTTAATTGCTCTGGTTTAAGATACCAAACATCTATTCGGCTTACCTATGTATTACAACATCAAAGGAGGAGTACCACTGAAATGTTGCCATCTCTGGTTTTCTTCCAACTCTTTTGCTCAGAGACCACCATAAGCATAGCCAAAGTGATCCCAGTTCTAGATCACAGGAGTGATCACAGTTCTAGATCACAGAGCATGAAGAACTTGTTTCAACTCAAATCTAGATGGACAAAGCACACCCCTCTGGCTTTTACATGTAAGTTTTACATGTTTCTAGAACAGATGGACAAAAGAAGCAGGGTTTGAGTATCCTAATGTTGGCACTTCAAGGATTGCCCCACACTCTTGCCTCGTTCTACCCCTTGGTTCTGTGCATTTGCTGTACAGCGAAGCACTGACCCATAGGACGGAACATCAAGCACTGATTACTACAGTATAGAAAATAGTATGATTTACACAGTAGAAACAATCAGGTCACTTGGCTTACTCCTGATGGACATCCCAGCCACCAAAACGGTTTCCAGAGTTACCATGTCCGATTTTGCTTAGATAATTCAATTATTCTGTATTCAATTCTTATCCTACTCTCATAGACTATGACTATGAACCTATTACATGGCTTTGAAATAAGCTTACATGTACAACAGCGTCTTTACACTGGAAAATATTACAGAACTGTATGGTATGGAAAGGGTAGAAAAGAAACCTATTCAAAGCAGAGTTTCAAGCAAAATTATAAAGAAAAAGAATACTATCCAGTTGTTTCTCATCTCCTTCACCTAGCCAGCAATACCAGCTCTGCTTGCCTCTTTGACTCCTCACTTCTCTTTGATGCTTCCCCGGCGACGCACTGGACACACCCTGTCAGTGCCTGCGCTCCGACTCACTCCATCGGATATTTCCCCACCAGTACCAGTCAGACACCCAAGCCAACAGAGGGACATACCAACATACCCACTGATCTTTTTCCTCCCAACGCACTCTCACAGTCAACTCTTTTTGACGTCTGCACGTCTAAGACAACAGGACCGAAACCTTAACTCGACCCGCAGAAGCGCCCGCCACCCCCAAGTGAAGGAACGGGCAGCTTCTCCAGCGGACACGCACTGCAAGTTTCCTTCGGGACCCCCCAGACCACAACAAGCAGCGCCCAAGCCGGTCCCCGCTCACCCTAAAGGATAACTCGGAGCGCTCCTGCCGGGCCGGCCGGGCACCCACGGGCGGGGCAGGCGCTGGAGGCTCAGGGCAGCGGCGGTCGGAGGGACCCGCCCGAGCCCGGGGAGCCCTCAGGTCACACCGGCTCCTTCCCTGCTCCTCAGGGGGCACTGCCCGGCCCCGGGCCCGCACCCCCGGCGGGGAGGAGGGAGAGGGGGATCCCCTCCNGCGCCCGCCGCGCTTCCCTCGCTGGTACGGCGGCGGCTGGAACGCGATCCCGGGCACGGCCGGGCTGACCCAAGGCGGGCACGTTACCCGTGCGCAGCGCCAGTGCACACGCCCAGGCGGTGATCCCGCCGTTCGCCGCGTTTTGTTCCTGCAGCAAGCGGGGAGCCGGGCGCTGGCCCACAAAAGGCTGGCTCCACGGTCACCAGAACGTTTCGCTATTTATATATTTAACAAACAAAGGAGCCAGCATTCCTTGGTTACAAATTACATAACGTTTCCTTTAATTAGTACTTAAACCCCTGTTTGCTCGTCATTCCTCTCCTTTCTCGTGGTAATTATTCCTCAGGCTCAGTTCTGCTCTCCTTCCGAGTCTAGGGTCTGTTTTGAGTAGGTGGTCCGTGAATCGGTGGTCGTGATCTCCCGCTGCCGGAATGGCCTTTCCCCCAGGTACTGCTCAGTCCTCCAGACTTCACTCCTGGCGGCTGTCATCTAGACAGCCGTTTGATCCTGGGATTGTCTTCCCTTTTGCTTGTAACAAAAGACTAGCTGAGCGTACAGTGTTCACAGTGCAATTGCTTAATCGTATGCAATTATGCAGCTTTAGCTATTGATAGCAACAAAAAAAAGTTGCAAAGTTTGGTTCAGATCATCAGGGGCTCGATACCAACAGTGCCCAGTCTGTATTATTCTTTACTGGATGTCTTAACTCCCCTGCCAACCCTGGCTAGTCTGACAGCAAAGGGCACTACAGCTCCCACCACAACAGCCTTTCTATCTGTGCCATTCCTAAATGCTACTTCCTGTGTATCCTCCATGTTCTCCTTTCTTCCAGTCCTTAATAAAAATTCCTCCTCTGTTATTTCCTCTTCTGTTGTTTCTGGCTTTTTTTTATCTCATTGCTCACAGCTTCACATCCTTTCCACTTCTCCTTCATCTCCCAAGCTGTAGGAAAAACTGCCTCTGCCTGTCCCAGCCACCTCCTTGCCGAGTCCTTAGCTGGTCAAAGGCCAGCTTGGAAGTTCCCATCTCTAATCAGTGGAGCAGCATGCGCTGAGCCAGCACCAAGAGCCCCTCAGAGAATCTGCTGATTGTTCTGGTTGTTATGGGTACATACAGACAAAGAAACTCACCACAGTTTTCAAAGAGCCAACTCCTTCATGAGTTCATACTATTAACAGTAATTGGAGGTTGTATAAACAGGTCCCCAAAGTTAGCACAGCCCTGATCCACAGAGGATATTGAGGCCTACAATGTCACATTTTAGGGGGCATCTGCTCTCCAAAATGCTGTGGAAAGCTGAAGAGCCTTCACATGAGCTGCACCCCAGCATATCACAGATGTGAGCTTTGTGTCTGAAAGCTGTTCCCCAAAATGGTACATTCTGAGGCTCAGGCTGGGCTTTAAAGAAGTTTGGTCTAACATCACCAAATCCTTGATAGATGTTGGTTATTTTTGCTCAACTCCCCCTGTCCCCACCCCTAGAAAACAAACCCAATGAATCAAAAAAACCCCACCAAATCCAAAAAACAAGCTGAATGTCTCAGCCAAAAAAATCCCAAAGATAGTGAAGTAAACAGACTTTACTAGATTACTAAAAATATGCTGTATCCATGTTATATGCGAGAACAAGGAGATTTAGACCTCTTGCACTGTATAAACTTTAGGTTAAGGGGTAAAATAGTCTTATTTTTTTATTCTGTGTATCTAACAAGGTGACTTTGTTTCATGGAGTTTATATTAGATAAATGTGTTAATACCACATTCCTTTTCTTCCAATCACTCCTGATAAGTTTACAAGCACCTACCAATAAAACACATTAAAACTGTAAAGGTTTCCATAAAAGCTATTAGTTTAATACTGAAGAGGAAGGTGGAGGTTGGAAGAATGTTAAAGCAAAGACAGGAGACCATGAGAGATGAATAGGGTTTGGTGTTTTAGAAATTTTGCCATGAAGAATAAATTAGAACAAATAGTAAAATTCAGAAATAATAAAGACTGCACTAGGCTAGAAAATGCATGCTGATACCTCAGTCATTTGAGAATGTTGGGCCTGCATGTTAATAAAATCATCCTTTCTGAGCAATAAACGTTAAGGAGCTAGAATTGGCCTTGTCAGTGTCTATCTTAAGTATAAAGGTGAGAAAAAAAACCCCAACGCCAAATGTTTAATTTACTTGATTTATGATTTCTGTTGATTACATCTGCTAGAAACTTTTGGCTTATGTAAAAAGAGATGTATTACGTCATATTGGTTCTGCACATCACACACTTCCTAAATTACTTTTACCACGGTTATTGTGCTGTAACTGATTGTGGTTGTACAATTGCTGCTCAGGAGGTCATGTTAAGGTTTCTCTAAAAGTGCTAATCTCATTTTTTGCTAGTTTTTACTTACCAGTGTGCCATAATAGGAATGGAAGAGGAGCCAGACTCAGGGTGAGGTATTCAGTGAAATCTCTGCCAAGATAAAATGACAAGACTTCAGCACTTTGCAGATTTGGACACAGCTTTTGATGGATGACCTAGCACTGCAAAGGGCCAGATCCTTGTGTTTTCTTTTGCTTTTCCTTTCCTTTTTTATGTAAGGGAGCAAAGTTTGTAACTGAAGCTGGGCTGTGTTTGCTGTCTGGGACTGGAGCGCAGCTGCAGGTGGGATGGGCTTTTCCTTGAGGGAGTGGTAGGGATGCCTCTGGTCTGAAGGTGGCACTACAAGGCTGTGTGTGGAAGGCACTACAGTCGCTGGAGACTGCTGTCGTCTCTGTTGGCTGTGGCTGTGTGACGCGCAGTCCAACCTGGCATGCTCAGGTGAAATGGGGAACGATGTATTTATTCTCTTGCTTTTCCCTGTTCCTTGCAGGCTGAATACGGAAAGGAACCCAGCATATGTGGGAGCCGCTGGCATCAGTTTGATCTGAAGCAGCAATGAATGTGACTCCAGCAACCCAAATGAAATCTGAAGACAAGTCATTGATACTCTGAGGAGCCTCTGTGATTGCCGTGACCTCTTTTATGTAGTGCCATTGGCCAGGTGACTTCATCTGAAAGCCACTGGGATCATCTGAACATTGTCATCCTCAGCTTCTGCAGGAACTGCCCTCAATCTGTGAGCATTAGTCAATGTGAGCATGTGCAGCTCACACCTAAGAACTACTAGAGCTGAAATCAGCATTAGGCAGACATTGCATCACTCTCTTTCAAGTGCAGAAGTGATATCCATGTATTTTAAATAACAAGAAATGTAGCAGTCCTTCTTGTTAGATTAGGACCTTGCTGTTAGAAGGACCTCAAACCGCTTCACATGGTGGGCAGGTAGTCTGAATTCCTGATCCTCAAGGATCAAAGGAGAATCTGAGGATCCTCAAGGACCAAGCACCTAAGAGTGTAAACTGGTTCAGTCCCACTTGCCACAGTAGTGCTGAGGAGATGGCATCACACCAGGGAGAGGGTTACCTCCCATTGTACCAAGGTTGTCACCTGCTCAAAGCCATACCGAGGCAGAACAAGGGAACAATCAAATCAGTCGGATAGCAGGGAATCACCCTGCTGGGGTTACCAGGGCAGTCTTTAAAGACTTATACGTACCCTGTGTTACACCACTAAAAAAATCACAGCCAGAGAAATATGATATATAATTCTAGTGATATATGGAAATTTATGGGTTGGATGTTTCTAAAAGCATGGGCTCATCCCTCCACTGCTAGGGCAGAGTGATGAGAAGTGATGAAGGAGACTGCAAAGGTACTTTGGTGCTGTAATTGAACTCCTTTATCTTGCCCCATGGTGAACTTTTCCAAGAATAAATATGAAGACCAAAGGCTATGCTACTGGAGGCTGGTGACAGCTATAGAATGCCATGCTGTGTGCTAAACATCTGCTTTATTCTTTCACCATGCTCTCTTCACCAGTAGGTGTAGGTAGTAGGAGCCACACTGCAGAACCTGATATTTTGAAAAATTACCACAAGATGGGATAAGCTCATTTTAGGATAGCTTTATGCTATAGCACAGAGATACAAATTTGCCCTGATTTTGGAATGAATACTATGTCTTGGTTTTTTTTGTGCAGAACCCTGCTTTAGGTTTTGTGTCCAGGGAGGCATTCTTTACCAACATAAAGCTATATAGATATGCTATATTTAGAAAAGAAATGCACAGAATAGAAAAAAAAATTAAAGCAAATCAGACTATAGACTACAGCTTTTCAAAGCAGTAGTGATTTAATTTTTCAGGAGTCGCATAGATAGAGTGAAGGGACCTGGATAGTTATTTCAGCATGTCAAGGAATGCAGAGGAAAATGGAGACAACAGAAACTGGGGGCCTGTTATTAGTATATGTAAGTAGTTGCCAGTATCTAGAATGCAGGCAGATTGATTTGACACCCATGTTTTATGAAGTTAGCCTCATGGTGTCACCAATTAACTTCTCTGTTGGTGAAATGATGATAATGGGATGTAATTGGCTGCATATGTTCACTTTTAGCAATAGGAAATGGCTGAGGGGTTTAATATTTTTAATACCATACTCTTGAAGATTTGTTAGCAGATTTCTCAGGGACATGTGAGCTCATGTTCATGTTCTCCCTTTCATGCTCAAATTGGTTCTCCCTGTTCAGAAGAACTCATATATAAGCAAAAGGTCTCTCATTTGGGTCCTGTTTCTCAAGTGAATATCCTTGAAGTCTGAAGCAGTCTGGCTTCAACTCTGACTCTGGTTTCGTGGGATTCCTGCAGCACCAGGAGGCAGTTAATATTTTCTGGGCACAGTCTGTATCAGTGCAAAATGGGAGGCACCTCTGGAGAGGTCTTCAGCCCATGGATCACCATTGTCTGTCTGAGGACAGAGTGGATCACCTTCTCTCCCCTGGCTCTTTTTTAAGTGGGAGACCAATGCAAGCTTTGAAAAACTAACACAGACACCCAAAAGTAGGAACTATCAAACCCTGCCCCAGGGGGTTCGATATCATCTTCCTTCCTCCACGCCTTGCTTGTGCTGATGAAGAAAGGGCACCAGACTGGTGGGGAAAACCCATGGAATTCACAATTTATATGTGATAAATTTCTCTAAAGCCACAGCATATTTCTGTTCTAAAAGCTGCAAGATCAGAATTTTCCAAGTTGCTATTATATACTCATAAAGCATTCCACAAAAGAAAACCTCTTAGTAACTGATACATTTTACTGGATCAGACTTCGGGTTATTTGTTTTTTAGGCACACATAAAATTCAGAATACCTGAGGTCTAAAGTGGATTTTTTATACAGAACAATTTTTTGCATAAAATAAATGTATTCACCTTTCATTTTCTAGGACAGACGTAATTGAACTGCTCCATGTGCATGAGGTGTGCAAACTCCCTTGTGCTACAAAAAGGACCACCAGACATGTTCATGAGTATCTTAAGGAAGAATGTGTGCCTAAATATAATGATACCTGTGTAAGAAGTGAATTTCAGTGCAATTCTGTCTCTGGTAATGCATATCATTTTTCATGACTCTGTTTCTGCCTGGTTCACCTTCACTTGTAGATAACCTTGTAGCTAGTTTTGCCTTGTAGCTATTCTTTTCCATAGTGTTTTTTTGAAAAGAAACATTTGAAAATACTTGCGGCTTATGAAGAAACTTCCTTGATTTCTTCTTTTTGTAAAAAAGAAATTCTGACATGTTGATTGAAATGAATGGGCCTGGATTTCCACCAGCCTACGGTGCCAGTGGCTGAATATTGCTACTGATGGCTTATATAAAATGTGCTTCATGATCTTATCTAGCTTCCAGGTTGAGGCTGTCACACAAACCCCACACAGATCTGTTATCACCAGTTAGAGGAGATTTGAAGACAAATGAGAGAGCTATGTTTTTCAGCAGATGTTACAGAATTTATAAGTCTGTCTTGAGACTTGACCCTCACTGTATTTCTCTTTCAAAGTCAGTTCAGTGTTTTTGTTCCCTGTAGTCTTTCAAGTACGTTTTATCTACAGCAATGCCTACAATGTGTACATCAGAGGCACCAGCTCTTCACAAATGAGTCTTGCTGTTACAAGTGCCCCAGAAGGGCTGTTCTAGTTTTTTGCTGGGGTAGAGTTAATTTTCTTCACAGTGGCTGGTATGGATTTTTGCTGAACACAGGGTTGATAATATCGAGATGTTTTTGTATTGCTGAGCAGGGCTCACACAGAGCCAAGTTTTCTACTTTTCATACTGGGATGCTGGTGAGGGAGTTGGGGGGTGCCTGAGAGGAGACACGTGCAGGGCAGGTGACTCCAAATGACCAAAGTGATATTCCAGACCATATGACATCCTGCTCAGTATATAAAGTTGGCGGAAGAAGAGGAAGGTGGGGGGATGTTTGGATTGATGACATTTGCCTTCCCACGTAACCATTATGTGTGATGGGGCCCCGCTCTCCTGGGGATGGCTGAACACCTGCCTGCCCATGAGAAGCAGGGAATTAATTCCTTCTTTTGTTTTGCTTGTGTGCTTTTGTGCTTTTTGCTTTCCCTATTAAACTGTCTTTATCTCAACCCATGAGTTTTCTGGCTTTCAGCCTTCCTGTTCTTTCTCCAATCTCACTGGTTGGGGATTGAATGAGTGGCTGTGTCATGCTTGGTGGTTGGCTGGGACTAAACCATGACAAGAACAAATACCTTTCTCAGCCACGAGGGCAGATATATTCTGCAGTGCCTCCTTCTGCTTAAAATCAGATTAATTTTGATTTTTTTTGTATTAAGGTCTCTTTGGATCACTCTGGAAATCTAATTCTCCTGGAAGCAGGTGTAAGTGGAAGACTCAGAGTCCAGAACTGTGCTTGTAGCTTTTCTGCAGCTGTACACCATGTGGGATCAGGGATGGTGCTTTCATTCAGTCATGGGCAAAGACATTCAGAGCAGATTCCCATTAAAGCATCCCAAAACAGATACCTGCCTACATCTACTTGGATACTTGCACATGTGCCCATCTGTCAGGATGGCAGCAAGCCCAGAACAGTTGGATCCTCTTTGTAGGCTCTGCTGCTGTGCCAGACATGGTGTTTGGTACCTGACCTCTGTAACCAGGCAAGTGACTCCCCAAACAGCCACCACATTCCTATCTGAACAATGTCTTTTCACTCCTGACCACACTTTCCCTGACTTCCCCTGCAGTGAGGACTGATGGGCCACTTGCCAGATGCATGGATTGCCTTGTAGCAGGCAGTTTGAAAACTCTCACATGCCTTCTCCTTTTAAGGGACAGGTAGCATTTGTCAGTGAAAGTCTTGGGCCTTTCCAAGGAAGGTCATGCCACTGTCAGTCCATAGCAATAGGAAAACAATGACTTTTAAAAAACAAGAGCAGAAAATCATGCTGAGTTCAAAGCACAAATGGAATTCTTTGATTGCTGTGTGTTGCCAGAGAATATAGATGTTTTTGTCCATAAGCAAAAGAACAGAAAAGGTTTTCTGTGCTGGAAAGTAAAGTGAAAAAGAAATGGAATGGACAAAATTTTAGTCACACCTGAAAATACCAGTTGCAGTTGACTATGTACGAGAACACCATCACCCTTTAAAGCTATACAAATATGTATTTGCACATTTCTGTCTATTAAGCCATGCAAGCTCTGTGTGTTGATTTCAAGTGTCCAGATGGACAAAGTCAATTAAAACAATTCAATGTAACAGAAGCAAGGTAAGTCAGCTTCTTCTGGGAGACCAAAGAGGATAATTTTCTGACGTCACTTTGCTGATAGGGGGATGCCCATGCTCTACATATCACTGACTTTGCGTCATGTTTTGGCTCAGGATTAAATTTTACTACTGCTGGGACTTACAATCCCTCTCTCAGTTCCAGAAATCAGATTTAGGTCTGCATAAGGTCCCTAAATATAAAGCTAATGTAAACAGTGTAGGACTTAATGGAAATTCTATAAATGTATAAATCCAGTGGATTTATTTCCTGAAGCAGTAACAAGGGTTAGTTGTGCAAAAGCTACAATTGATCCAGCGTACCTGACTCTGTGTTTTGTAATGTGTCTTTAACAGCAGTGTTTAAGCACCTTGTACATCAAGAAGATTCACACAAAGACAGAAGACTGATTTCAATCCCTCCTTTGGAGACAATGCAAAGTTGTTTTGGATGATCTCATGGGTGGTTTCTGCTGCATACATATAAGCACATAGTCTGCATGGTGGGGTAAGGGTACAAGCCTGCCCTTGTTTCTCATGGGGAAAAACTCCACAGCTGGGATGCTTTATACTGTGTTCTTCTTTCATCTTCTGCATCTTGTGCATGACTGGGTAACTTTCCTCTGCAGAAGGGCTCAGAATGTATTCATTAGTAGTAGTTAGTAGTTAGTAGTAGTGTCACTGCATCTGATATTGCAAAAGGAGATTTTGGGAGATTTGCCTATAGCCTGTCAACGCTAAAATTATATTGAAAGGCTTCTAACAAGATCTAAGTTCTTAGTCTGGACTTCCAGCTGTGATCTAATAGGATAACTCAAATCATGCTCATGGTCCATAGTGATAGGAAAAGGTCCTGCATCTGCATAAACAATTTGTAGATACTTTAAAAATTCCAGAAAAAAATTGAGAAGAAGTCCATAGCCAGGATACTGATGCTTTCTCTGTTGGAGACCTTAGCAAAAATTGCTCTGGATCATCCTTAGATTAAAACCCCAGCCAATTAACACCTCTTGCCTTTTTCAGCTTCATTTCTGATTCATCGTTGAAAAATTGAAAATTGAAAACCTCAAGAATTCATTAAAATGTAAATATAGAGTTTTTTATATACTTTATTGCTATCAGCAAAATGCCTGTTTGCCTGGGCTATTCCAATACAGCCAGGGAGTACTGAGCAGTTCAGAAGTGTCATTGTTAGGAGAGTTTAAAAGAAACCTGCTCCTAAATATGCTGTTCAGGCCCTGCTTTCTTGATTTTACATTGCCCCTTTCAAATTAATGTCAGTCAAGGTGATTAATGTCTTGTTGCTCTACAAATGGTTTCCACAAAATATAATTCATGACCATATTTTCATATTATCTTGTCTTTGTGACTAACCAAAAAGAATTCTAGTAAACTTATGAGACCAGCACATATTTATTTTCCTTCTTAGCCAGGGAAATGGTTTCTTTTGACTTTTCTGAGTAACATAATTGCAGACTGTGCATTAAAATTAATTGAGATTAGGTGAATGTCTCAACTCTAAATATTACCAATCTGTTTTTCTGAAAAATTAGAATATTCCTTCAGAGTTGTGAGAGTCCTGGCTGGGCTGATAGTAAGATTACACACTGATAGGCAGCCTTTCTTTGGAATTAAATTTTAGTACATATTCATGCTTGATACTGTTGATAACAACTTTGGTCCTGTAATAGTAATCAGATTTTCTAGTGGCATGTCACTATTCATTTCTTTTATTAAAGTATTTCTATTCAACCTGTTGTTAATACTCCAATTTAAATCATACCTTCTGCAGCCACACTTAAGGGTTACTGAAAATTTCAGTGAAAACTTACAGTAGTTGCTGAACCTTTCTGTTTGGCTCTGTTGTATTTTAAAGAAATATGCCAATACCCGTGTACCTTTAGTTGGGTCTTTTTCTTTGCCAGCCTTTTTTTTTTTTTTGGGGGGGGGGAGTAAAGGGATAATATCACACACCATTGACCAGAAATTTTCTATTTAAATTTTCTTATTATTGATTTTCTCTTAGCTTGCACATCTTGTCTTTTAGTTGCTCCTCTAAACCCAGTACATTTATGTAAAATTCAAGCTGGAGAGCAATGCTTGTATCTTCCTGCTATTCACTTAAAAGAGAGGCATTGAATTAGTCCTTGGTCTTAAATGTGCTGGTTTCAAAGTGGCCATAAATGGATGATTATGCATAAATGTCAGCATCTCATGAACAGGTAGAAACTTCAGAATGTCACAGACAGGGTCTTCTTGTCCCAACAGCAAGAATCATGTTTGTATGAAGTAAAAGGGTTGCCAAAATGCAAATAATTCTTAAATTATGAGCTGCAACAACATGGCAGATAATAAAATTGAGTGTAATTATATTTTAAATTATTTAAATAAGTAACAAAATTAGAAAGCAATCTTTCATTCTTAAGTTGTAAAACTTTAGTATATTATCTTAGCTATTACCAACTAAGTAAATTATTTGTTTCCCTGTCCACCTATATTTGGCTGAATAGTTATTCTAATCCCCTTTCATTATTTAGATGGTCTATTATAAACTGAATCCATTACAGGTTTTTCTTTTGTGACTGATGTATTTATTTAACACATAAAACTTTGCCTAATAATTTTCAGGAAACGTTCTTCTTAAACAGAAATATATACAAGAGGTTGTCCTCTCTAAAAATCTTTTAAAATAAGCATATTGTATAACTCAAAACCAATCTAAAATGAGAATTTTGTTCAAAGAGCACCTACTGGATGTCTTGGTGGTTTTGCCTCAAACCTTTTGTAGGGTTAAAAGAAAATCTGCCCCTCAGGTTTCCCAATAATGAGCATCTTTTTCCTGTTTCAGGCTCTTTCAAGTACTTCATGATGTGTAGGCTCTTAATACATGTCCTTTGTATTTGGCAAAATGTAGGAAGCCCCTCTCTTGCCTCAGCTCATGCTGAACATGTACATTCCAAGGTCTAGATTCTTTTTCTTTTCCCTTTGGTGACTTTGATCTTCCCAGCAACCATTGAACAAGGGAGTTGGACTAGATGATATTCAAAAGTCCCTTCCAACCCAAGCTATTCTATGATTCAATGAAATTAAATAAACTTAGGCTACCCACTGAGTGCTTCAAGTAATCATCACAGAAATCCTTTGGGCTTCAACTTGCAACTCCTTACAACATTCTAAACCAACATCATTATTAAAAGAAAAATATTTCTTTATTTCATTCCTAACAAATTGTATAGAATTATGGTCTAATTTTACTGCTAAAGAATAAGTTTGCAGCAGTAATTCACTCTTCAGCATTTCCACACCTCCAGGCCAAGTGGCTATAAATCATAGTCCATGGGGGCTGGGCTGGCTGAGGCAGCTTCTGAGAGGGGCATTTTCCAACTGATACAATTTAAATTAATTAACACTGGAAACTGTATCCATAACACATTCTTTTAATAGCCTTAATTGGATTCATGTATTCTCATGTATCAACAACTCAGTGAAATTCAATCATTTGTGGACATTTCATACTTCAAACTGCATAAACTGGTAATATTACAAATCCCTAGCTTTCCAAGCATTCTCCCACAAATATGTGTCAAAATAAATATTGCTTTGCCTTCTCGGGTTTAGCAGGTGTGCTCAAGTTGGATTATAGCAACTGCAATTAATTATCTCACTCTCCCTGGACCAATACCCTGTGCTTGCAGTCATTGGTTTCCTCACTGTTGTTTGAATAACATGATTAATTTGATCCATCCTTCCGAAAAATAGGGTTCATAGAAAACAAGTCATTTACACTGGGCTTCCAGTAGTTTCAGACATCTGGCCACTATGGTTGGAATCAGGAATCATTATTGTCTGCCCTAAAGAAAAGTTCCTCAAATACTCCTAGAAATGCTCCAAAACTTTTGTTCCAACAATGCCTCAGCTATGGCCAGAAGCTGCTTTTAGAGGCCAGGCTTGCCTTGTCTATGTATACAGAACTCCCTGTGTGGATGGATGTAATCATACATCTTTTCTCACAACACCTCATCTTCAAGTAGAAAAATCGTAAGTATATTATCAACTTAGTAGTCCCTCGTTAGCATCCTAATGAACTGAAAAATGTCTAATGACATTGCATTTATTAGGAACAAAAATGCTGCTATCTCAATCACTTGTTAAATATAAATGTCTTAAACAGAATGTCCTTCACAGATCTGCTGGGTCTTGCTTTCTGAAAGGTTTATGGAAAATTAGGAAATGTAAAGATATTTTTTGATTGTACCTAATAAATAACTTCTTCACATGCAAATGAGAAAAACCTTGGACTACAACTTACCTCTTCTTTCATGCAATTTTAGAAATTAACAGAAAGTTGTGAAATTCCTAGGAGTAAATTTTTCTAGCCTTTGTCAAAGCATATATTGCATATGTATCTGTGAAATCCACAAAGTGTTTGTATTTAGTCAATGTTAGTAATTCCTCAGAAGTGAGGCTGTAAGAAAACACATGAAACTTGCTCCTCCAGGGTCTCCCCACTCCAGGTGGTGAAAGGTGACCAGAAATCAGACTCAGAAAAATAAAAGAAGTGGCAGCTGCCACAGCGCAGGAGATTAAAAAAACCCTTCCACAAATAACTCAGCAATTGTCTTGGATCAGCTATAGTGGGAAGTGTTAATCGGTAAAACAAAAGGCTGTGGTTTTCTAGTGGGTTATTTTCTACTCTGCTGGATGAGGGATGTGTTCCTGACAGTGCAGGAGTGCAGCCTTCCTCTTTGGGGCCTGAGTGATGACTTGCTCTCACACACACCTGCAAGAGGTATTGCAGGAGGACAACAAGGCCAGCTTTGGGATATTGGGCACTCTTGGGCCCTGTAAGAGATCTGAATAATCCAAGCAGATGTTTGGGGCAGAGGGTGGGTCATTTACAGCAAAACAGAGGAGGAAGCGCTGTGGCTTTCAACAGATAACTTTCAAAGTCTGCGTCTGGGTCAGAGAGGCAGAAATGGCAAGCTTCTTACTTTACAAAGTTGTTTTCTGGCGGAAGTAATATTTTCTTGACCACGGCACACGTCAAGCATCCCACCTGCTGGAAGAACACAGCACCTTAGTGCATCCACCACACAGAAATCACCTGCAGATCCTGCTGGCTTGAGGTCACCAGCACACCTCTGAGATTGGGTTTTTCTGTAGCAGGACCTTTTACAGAAAAAAGCAGCAAGATGCAGATGATTTCTCATCTTCTCATCTTCTTTGTTGGTTGTTAGAAGGTATTATTTTAACAGTTCTGGTGTGTCTTGCAGATTTTCATTCTTATAACAACTACATCTGTTCAGCTGGCACCATGTAACTGCTCTACCATTTTTCACCCTAGCTCAAGTTATTGGTCTGTGATAACTTGCTGTGAGTACATAATCACTTTTAATGAGGTCTATTTTTGTTTCTATTAATTCCTATCTGACATTTCTGTTGTTGTGTGTATTCTTATTTCTCATGCAAAGAAATAGAAAACATCATAGTATCTTGCAAGGAAAAATAATTTCTCAGAGTAAAGCCCGCAACAAATGTAAATGACAGGTGTGTGCTGGGGGAGGATATGGACATGTTAGGAATGCCATAGATGACCTATGTCTTCTATTTTGACCCAGGATCTCCTCTGAGGTTTCAGTTATATCAGAGCAGAAATGCTTGAGGATTTGAGCCACAGCATCCAGCTTTCTCTCATTCACTGTAATAAGAGTAAGGATTCTTTCCTGCACTGATTTTAATTCACTGCACCAGCCTTGTGCCTGAATTATATGCCTGAGCATCTGATTTTCCAAGGCTTGGAATTCCTAAAAATGAATGGAGGAGGTTTGGAAAACATTATTGTTCCAAAGTGAAGATAGACTGTCCTTGTATTATCCCACCTTCTAATGATGTAACACAGGGCGTGGAGCCAGCTGCAGGAGGAAATTCACTGCATACAGTCAGGGAGGCAAGAAGCAGCTACTGTTCTGTTTTGATGAGGGCCTGGGAAGTCACAGATGCTGAACAGAGAAGAGGCAAAGCCAGAATATGGGGTCACAAATGCATGTCCTTGAGCAGGGCTTGTGCTGGGGTCCTGAGCCCTCCTGAGGACTCTCATTTTGAGCAGGGGGAGCATGAGAGTCTGGGAGGGACTCTTCCTCAGAGGTAGAGAGTGATGCCAAAAGCCAGAATGGGTATTTGTTCCACATGGTGTGATGCTTTGCATGGCAGAGCTCCAGCTGCAATCAGGCCTCAGGGCAAAATGGCACTTGTCAAATAAAAACTAAGAATAATTTCTTCCATGTCCTGTTCAGTGTAGAGATTTCCC
This sequence comes from Hylia prasina, assembly GCA_013397195.1. Classification (NCBI taxonomy): domain Eukaryota; kingdom Metazoa; phylum Chordata; class Aves; order Passeriformes; family Sylviidae; genus Hylia; species Hylia prasina. The sequence goes on along the minus strand of VYXD01004795.1, from coordinate 195,165 downwards.
TAGAAGACTTCCCTGTGATGTGAGGAAGAAACAGAACAATGCACTGTGGCAGCCCAGGAGGACTCTCTCAAAGAGGTGTGAGTGACACACTGGCATTTGTGTCCAGCCACATTTGTCCTGGCCAATGCAGAGCCAGTGGACCACATCCACAGGCGTGTTCACTAGAGTGCACCCTGCATTTGGACTCGTGTCCAAGGAAACAGGGTTTGACCTCTAACTGCTCCCAAGGGATTTCTTCATATTCTCCCATGCCTCTTACTCATGATTTTTGTATTTAGTATGGCCACACACTGAAAACAAAAGCTCTTTCAGTCACGTAAATCTTCCCCCTCCCAGTTCTCTCCTCCTCCTGGAGTGTGCCAGGCCACATATTTAGGTGAACTCTGTGGAGGGGTTTTCTGTGTTTGCTTGTTTTCCATCTGATGTTCTATGAATACACACCCATGGATTCATAAAATGTGCTTTTTGAATATTTACATATGCTGCTGACACCATTGTTTTGGCCAGCAGCCCTTTTCCCATGACAACATTAGGAGCTCTCCCTCTATGCAGCTCCACTTGAACTTTGTTCACTACCCTACGTGTCAAAAGCAGGAATGTTCACTTCTGGGATGAAAGGAATGAGCTAAGACACAAGCCAGGGTAATTACGGTGATCTGTATGAGGACACACTCTTGTGTAATTTAGGGAGAGGACAAATACTTCACTGACCTTTACTCTGATATCTGCTTATTTATCTGCATTAGATAAACATCCCATGGCTATATCTCAGCCTTGGCAAACAGCAAATTCTGTCAGCACTGCAAATACCGTTTGTTGCTTTATTTTATGGGAAGGAAGAAAGGAAGGAAGGAAGGAAGATTACCTTTTCATTACTGCTTTCAGGGATGCCTCACTGCAAGGCCTGCTTTCCTCTGCCCTGGATGTTTGGAACTTTTGTACCCTTGTCCAGATTTTACCCTATGGCAAAACTCTGCCCTGAACAAGTTCCTGAGCATGTTGGGCATTTAATGAGACTGACAGCAGTCAGCTCTAGGCTTAAAGACAGAAATAGCAGATCCTTATCTGAACTCCTATGAACTGGGCGGGGGAAAAGCATTTTGGTCCAGGTCGTAGATGGATCTTCCAACAAGTTCCAGCTTGGTTTCTGTAAGTCTTAGTCCTAGCATAAAAAGATAAAGAAAACCTTCAGCTACAGCTTTGGGAATTTCACCTCTGTTGTTACCTCAAATGCTGGTATAGCTAGGCTTTTATTCTGTTAGCTGCAGAGAGTACAAAGCAAACCTGTCCTATGCAACCTGTTCCTCATATCAGTACCAGCTTGGCATGAGAAGGGTGTCTTCTTTTGAATTACTTGGCTCAGTTAATGTAGTTTATTTCACACTCAGAAGACCTGGATGCTAAAACTTAGCATGGGAAAAATTTAATTTCAAGCTTGAACACAGAATGTGGTAGCTGGTTCAAATCTCCAGTTTGCTTTAACTTGTGCTCAGCACCCCTGACTAGACTACTGAAAAGTCTCTTTCTCTTGGTATTCCCCTTACTTCTACTTAGGATGAATGTGAGACAGAATCCTAAACACAAATGTCTCGCAAATGTTGGGGTAAGTTAGACCTGACCCCAAAGTTTTCAGAGCCTTTTTCTCTAAGAATAAAAAAACTTCCCTTCAACCTACATTTTGGAGAATTTTGCACCCAGTTTAGCTTGATTGACCTATTATCCTGCCCTGGTAGGGTTTAATTTCTCTCCTGAGTTCTGCACAGTCTTGTTTGCTATCAGTACTTCATATGGCTTTTGTGTCCAAGCAAAGACCACAAACACCTTACGAGGATGTCTTCATGGATTTCAGGGACAGCTTACATTAAGCTATAGCATGTGTTTCCATGTGCCTTCAATCTGGGGTTTTGGCAAAGTTGTGAAGAAATTTGGTTCTCTCTTACTAAAACCAAGAAATCCTGGATTTGATTTGAGTCACTCTTTGCTTCCTTCTTCTCCCGCTGAAATGTTTGATAACTTATGGATGTCCTCCCAAGCAGCGACAACATTTCATTCAGAAATCTTTGGTAGCCTGCTGATTGATATACAGCCACTGGCTAAAAAAAAGGCCACATTTATTGCAAATGCTTTGTAATAGGAAAGAAAAAGGTATTTTACAGAATGTTTAGGAAATATTGCCCAAAATGAATGGTTACACGCTAAGGTGGAGAGGATATACACAATAGTAAATACACAGCAAAGCTGAGTTATTCGTGGAGAAAGGAAATTGCCTGCTTACCTTTGGGTATGGAAATGTGAATGAACCTAAGGTTTTTAAATGAAATAAGTTGTATGATTTCAGTCCTCACCCTGTGGTGTGATAACACCAGCATCATGTCTTGATCTCTTTTGGAAATGCCTTATTTTTCCCTTTTCCTCCTCCTGTAGCGTATTGTTGCTGTCAGTTTCTCATTCGGATGGCGTTTGCTGCTTCTCCCAAACTTAAGGGGAGCAGAATTGCAATTGAGCAGGTAAATACACAGAACCTCTGCTTGTTATGCAGTGACAGAGGCTGGTGGCTACCAAGTGACTGGTGGGTATAGATTTTCAATATCAGTGCAGGCTGCACAGGTTTATTTTCACGGTTGAGTCTGTAATCCCTTGGTTCCTTGAGGTGCTGGGTGCAATTCTGAACATTTTCCCATCACAGGGTGTGCCTGTGTTTGGTTGTTGTGTCCTTGTGTGTGCATAGCCTAAGGAGCAGGACTCACCTTGAAGCAGAGATTATCACTCTTCTCCTGTCTTTGAAAATAGGATGGTGCATAGGATGGTGATGAGTTGATAGAGAAGTTATGGTCTGATGTGAGTTTTTCAATCTCAAAATTGGTACACAAACTACTTGAACTCATCTATATGTATTGCCCTTCCCCCTCTGCCGTGGCTTGTATTTTCTCTTCTTTGTGACAATCCAAACAGACAGTTTCATTCCCTCTCCTCCCACTTTAGCTTGCACAGTAACAGCTCTCTGGGCCTAACTGCTGGCTTTGTTTCCTTCCTATCCTCGTCTCCTTCCTCTCCTCCCAGCTCAGTTTCTGACCTAATTAATACACTTATTACCAGGTGTTTCCACTGTGCAAAGGGAACTTCTACACACCTGCACGGGAGGCCTGCCTCCTTGCAGCAGGGAAACCTGTTTGTCCAGGTCAGGTATTAACTACACATAAATATATATGCAGCCACTGAATTTCAAACATGAGTGTCTGCAAGCCACCATTCTGGAAGTTAGGTTTTTGTTCTTGTTCTGCTTTTTCTGACAATCTACTGTCAAAAAAGACACCAGAGAATCACCTTCAACCACATTTACTGTTCCATGCAGGAATCTCCATCAGTCTGAAAGTGAGGGAGTTCCATCCATGAAGACCCTCTGAAAAGTGTGTGGTGACTGGAAAATGCAGCCTGTCAGGAGATGAAGCTGTCCAACACCTGATCTGAGAACTGTGCAATCATCTCCCTAATTTAAGGCAGATTTTAAACACCTCTCTATTCAGCATTAAGATGCTGCTTTCTCCTTAATGCCCCCCTTCAGGCTGTTGACAAAACTTCCCAGGCTGTATATGTACACTTTCATTCCAGGTTTGTTGCCTAGAGATGGGGATGTTAGGTCTGGGACAGAGCCTGAGGTTTTTTTTTTTTTTAAATTACATCCTAATCTGCCGACTTTTCTGTGTGCTGTGCAGTTCCCCAGGGCCGTCTCATGGCTGCTGCAGGTTTTATTTACTGACACTTAGCCCATTTCTCTTTGGGTGGATTTCTCTGTTCCTGTATCCCACAAGCCACTTACTGTTTGTGTACAACCAGCTGGCACTTGGGCATGGCTGCAGTCCCCAGGGCAGGGAATGAGCCAGCCAGCAGGAGTTGTCCCCACTGAGTGCTCACAGGAGCCAGAGGAGCACTTCAAGGCTCACTGCGCTCCTTGCACGTCACATTTGCAGGCTCTGCAGGTGCCAGGCTGTCTCAGAGAGCCTGGAGAGTGGCTCAAGCAGGTGACTACTCAAGGTGAAGAGAGAATTATACCTCCTAAAGTGAGCATAAACTGACATTGTTAAGAACATAAAGTTAATTTTCAATTAAAAAATAACAGCGATGATGTGGACAGCAGTGCCTCTGGGAGTGAGTGCTGTATGCTGCCAGGCAAACAGCAGGGGGAAAAGCACTGGGAGTCTGGCCTAGTACCTTCTTGCTAAACTGACATGAGGTGGCAGTGTTTCAAAATTCAACTGCAGCACTCGCACTGCTCAAGCTCTCCACTTGTATCCCCCTACCTGGTAGAGCTCATCAGTAACAATCTTCTAGAAAGGGTCATCTGCCTTCTGGTCTTCCTTAGGACTTATTTAATAAGCCTCTTTGTGGGAATGTGTAAAAATGTCTGATTTTGGAGTCTTCCTTTAATGTAAATATATTTGCTATCATTTCAGGTGTAAGTTTATGGCAGTCTAGTAATGTAAGCTATTTTAATATGAGAAGGCCTATGCTGTTTTTTCTCGTGTCAAATTTAGAGGAACTTAAGCTAAGACAAATAAAGCCACTCCTCCAGCACTATGGTGGCTCAGTTGGAAGGCTCTGGTACAATAAAACATTGATATAATCAGCAACTTGTGTTGTGATGACAGTTTTCTCATATCTGCACACTACCACATTCTCAGAGAGGTGCTGTAACACATTTGTCTCGAGCATCACCCTCGGTGCTGTGTGAGATAGCAGTGTGTCACGGTGGGAGACGCATCCGACAGCTCCAGTTCAAAGGGCCAATAGCTCTCGGTGGCCCCTCGGGGGCAGGCTGGCTTGTAGGGTGATTTTCAGGATGACTCGTAGGATGATTTATGGGGCAGTCCTTGTAATTGCAAGGCAGCATCTCTGTCGGTCTCTCCCTTTGTGACTGCACAGGAGGGACACCAGGGCTTGGCAGAGCACGTCAGCACAGGCTGGCAGCAGGGCCCTGCAGCAGGAGACAGGCTGTATCACAGGGACACTGAATGTGCTCCCGCCCACTGGAGGTGTGGGGCTGGAGTCCACAGCACAGACTTCAACTGCTGGAACTCAAGCCTGTGCTCAGGGTTCAAAATTTGTCACCCCGTGTTACAGGGTCATGCTGGAGTCCTACATGTGGCACAGGTTGCAATGAGCAGGAGCCTTAGGTGCTTAGGACTGGCCCCCACCTTATGATCCTTTGTTTTAAAGACCCCAGCATCAGGGAAATTTTCTCGAGTAACTTATTTTAAAGAAGATATCTCCTGATGAGAAGGACATATATACCGATTCTGCAGAAGTTCTCTGCTGGATTACCTTAAGTAAAGGAGGGGGGAAAGTCAGGATATTATAAGATCTCTTCTAAAATAGTCTAGGATTGCAAATTTGAATCAAGTCGTGCTGGCTAAGGAGGCTGTTTGACTTGTAAATCAGTTTCTGTTTACAACTGCTGGTGACAGATCCCACGCTATTAAAGATGATGTCATTTCATAGTGAAGTGTCTGTTTTTCCCATGGTAAAGATGGATCTGTCACCCCAGATCAGACTTTTGGCTCATCACATCTTGTTTTCTGCCTCGAGGGATGGACAGTGGATAGTGCAGTAAAAAACAGCGGTTCACTTGCTCCTTTAAAATTCATGTAATCCTGTGAAACAAGGATATTTGTCTCACCACCTGCACATGCTCAATTAATGCCCTAATGCATTAAGCTTCACTGCACTTCTAGAGTCTTGCATCAAGTCAGATCTTGCTGACAGTACAAAACATACTGAATTTGTATTAATTTCCATGGAGCTGTACCATCAAAGATTTAAGTGCCTGGTTCCCTACTGGTCTCCAGTGCATATGCAGGGCTGCCCAGAAAACAGCAGCCAGGAGATTTTTGTTATAAGCCTTTGTAAGAATCACTTCTTGCAAGGTCATGAGAGTTTTCTCATAAACATGTTGAAGAACAGGTAAAAAAAAAGAATAACTACACGATTTAGTCAATGATTAATGAAACATATTTGATTGACTCAAAGCATGCTATTAATGCCCTCACACACACCCTGAAGATTCAGAGGGAAAAGACATATTTTTACTTCTTGTCCTTCAGGCTTCAGAGACATTACAGTTACATCCACATCCAACCACTGCACTGAGAATTTGGGCCCTGGGAGTTCTGCCACTGTTAAAGTATTTGAATCTCACCCCTGTTACATTTAGGCTCACTGTAGCTCCTCTCTGTATTGAAAACTAATGTTCCAGCTGGTTCTAACCCTGATTAGTTACTATCCCAGTCACAAAGGGACTTACACCTAGTGCTGTGCATAAAAGACACGCAGAACCCCTTAGATAACTTTGCAACAAAGCCCTTAGCCCCAGCAAAAGAGCAGAGAAAACCAAAACCACAACAAATTGTAAACCAGTATGCAAATAAGAGAATAAGCAAATTGAATAAAGGGAAACGGAAGTGGCACTTCAAGGCAAAATCCTTGCAACGAGACAGCTGATATCAATACTCCGTGTCTTGTGCATGTAGCCAGCTGACAAAATTATGCACTGCTGAGAAATATCATTACTCTGGAAAAGAAATAAAGATTAATGCTCAGAAATGAGGAAAAGGCTGGAAGTCTCTGGTGACTGGAAAATGAAGAACAGCATCATTTAGACTTTGCTCGTTGTTGTTGTTAACTCTCCAGGGAGACCCGGGCTGTGCGCTTTGCAAGCTTTATTGGAACTGCATTGGCATTAATCATATGCCTGAAGGCAGCATGGCATGCTGTTTGGCAAATGATGCTGTGTGATATGATGGGAAGGAAGAATATTTTAAAATTCTCCCTCCTTTAATATGTTCACCACACATAGACTCAATTCCAAGCTCACACTGGTTTTATATAGTGATTTCACTGATTTATGCTGTCACGTAACAGAAAGCAAGGGCAAGATGCTAGGGTGGATACATATACAGCCAATCATCACTCATTTGAAAGCATTCTGTGCGCTGCATTTTAATAATGCTAGTGATTTTTGCTGATTGCAAAACTGAGAAAAAATTGAAATAAAAATCTTTTTCCTGAAGAAGACAAACTTGCTTGTGCCACAGGAGAACAAGGCTTTATTCACTGTTTCCTGTGTTCATGCTCTATGGTATCAGTTTACACCATTATGAAAGGGGATTTAGATCTGAGAGGTTTGTTAGAAAAAAGGAAGCACAATTAAATGCCGTGTGTCCCAGGTCATTCCCAAGAAGAAATTTGGAGGCAGCTCTTCTGCTGTTCTAGAAAGGGGAGTTTGGCCAGGCAAACGTGGGCTGCATTGTGCCCTTGTCCTCAGTGCCAGAGAGCACTCCTTGATCTCCTTGTTTACTAATCTGGATATGGACCTGATGGCCATAATTCAGGAACACAGCACTATCTAAACAGGAGCCACAGAGTTTTCTCTCCTGCCCCACTGTTGATGTCTTTACAAAATAAGCTGGGAATCCCATGGATAACACAGGACAAGGCACTGTATTTCAGTTCTGTAGTGGCAGGATGCTGTGATACATGCCCAGAGACAGAGACAGCCTAATTAACTTGAAAATTTTGATTATTCAAGGCTCATTAACACTAACTGAGTAATATACTGCTGTGTTGTTTTTTTTTCTGGATGACAGTCATTGGTATCAGCCAGCAGTTCAACAGGTAGTGGCTGAAGGCTAAATGGTGTTATTACAATTCCTGCTCCCAAACTTTCAAGTCCAACAGCTGGAGTGGGACTCCATTGCTTTTTGCCATTGCTGTCTGTCCACCAGCAGCAGATTATGTGTTTTGGCAAACCTCACTCTGCTGAGGAGACTAAGGCCTCTGGGACCTGCATTATGTGCAGACTCTAGAATTTTTCAGGTATTCCTGTGTTGTCCTTAAGACAATTTCTCAGTCCTTGAGTGCAGACATAGTTCTAACAATGCAAAATTCTGCTGGTGCTGCAAAGTGACAGAGCACAGTTCTCTGCTCTTAGATGTCTGACTGCCTTAATCCATCAGGAATAACAATTTTCCAAGCAGTAGGATATGATGCCACCAGGGAAGAATAGTCAAATGTTCTTGATGATTACCCAGGGAAGCTGTCATGAACTCAGCCCAAAGGACTAGGAGACAGAGCTGGGCCCATTCTCATGGTCCCTGAGGAAAGCAACCTCCCTTGACATGAAAGACCTAGGCAGAGAACAAGTTTTTTGATGAGGCTGTGCAGACCAGTGTGTCAAAATCCCTGTTTTTTAGTTTAACCACATTTCCAGAGCACCAGGAGCCAAGATCACAGGGCACCAGAGACTGTTGCTCTACTAAGCCCACTCCCAGCATACAAAATCATCTTTTCAGAATACGTAGTAGTGCTTTTATGCTTTTTCCCAGCACATCTATTCTACACAAAATTAACAATGCATGAAATAAGATAACAAATTTGTGAAGTCTGGAATCCCTGTGATCGTACAGTACAACCAAAGAAAACTTTGCTGCTGCATTTAGAGGGATGTTTCTATCATGTTTTAGGGAACCCTAAAAAGTTAGAAGGCACTTGGTGGTGACATCCTTCATGTTCCTCCATCAGATGCTTTGGTTACCAGGAGTTCAATAGTGCAGGACATTTTTAAAGATGCCAGTCAGAGCTCTAGATGTTCTGTGCCTGAGAGGAATGAATTTGGGCCCCTTGGCATTTTGTCCTCATTTGTTGCTCTGCCAGGCCTGGCATTCCTCTTTCAGTTTTCCCTCTCTTGGACAGGACCATCCCTGGGCACGGCTGCCAGTACATCCAGCTGGGAGACAGCAGCAGGAGCAGGACCAGAACAGCAAGGGGGAGAGCCAGGCTGCCACAGGTCAGCAACAGGGAAACCTTGGCAGGTTGGAAGGGATGTATGGGAGACAAAACCTCAAATTGCACCTAGATGTTCAATGGGAAAATGGGCTGAAGCAAAACAAAGGTTTGGAGTCATCTCTTCAACAAATTCAGATAGTTTCTGCTGCTCTGAACCAGAGTGATTGTGATCTGCAGATTAGAGCTCCATCAGTTGCTTCATACAGACAAAAAGGTGTGTGTATACAGCTTCAGTCTTGACAGGTGAAGATGATTGTTGGATTTGACTTGATATGTTTTGTGCATTTGTTTGGGTTTTGTTTGGTTGGAGGTTTTTAGCTTATGGGTTATCTTTTAAAGATTCTCCCCATAAAACATGAGAACTGCAAACTTCCTCCTTTCAGGAAAGGGAAGCCCTGACTCTGATATATTCATAGGATTTCAAGTGAATGGGTTTTAAAGGAAGGGAAAAAAAAAGAATATTATAAGATTCAGAACTAAATTATGAACATGAAAACTTTGGAACAAATATTTTTCTCTAGCTCAATGAACAATAAACCTCTGCTTGTCTCATCCAAGCATTATCAATAAGTACCTGGGAGTCATAAGGAATACAGCCTGCTTCTGTGAGTCAGGATGTCTGCTGGGCACTTCTCAGGAACATTTACCTTGCAAGCTCTTTCCAAGGAAGCTATTAACATTGATTTCAATGTGCACAGTGGCATTGCTTTTGCTCTAAGAGAACTTTATTGTTTGACACTTTGCTCACACAGCTTTTCTGCTTACATGCATTTGTCCTAACAGCAAGCTGCAGACACAACAGGGGGGAGCAGCCTTCCCCTTTTTGAGCACTCTCTGTGTATATACTGAATGAAACATAATATTCTGAATAAATAAATCATGCAGTGCAAGATATGTGCGGAGCAGGAACAAAGGAAGAAAAAGGCCTGACTGAATTTGGCTGGCAAACTTCAGAGCAAGCTGGCCTAGCATCCTTCATCATTGAAGATTCATACAGCTACTTCTCAGCCCTTCATACATATGCAGGCTTGTATCTGTGGAGGTTCCAAAGAAAATCCTTTCAAGTGTAAACAGCCTATAAACTCCTTGCTGTCTAAGAATATCTCTCAGAGGTGCAGGCTGCCTCTGTGCTCACTGCCAGAACAATAGCTCTGAATATTAGCCTTTACACATGGGCAGAAGTATGGCTATCTCTAACAAGTGCATGCTAGCTGTGCCTCTCAACTCTGGTCCTGTCACAAAGTGTCACATCTACTGGACCTGAAACATCCATAGGCCCTGTCTGAGGGGAAAAAAGAAAAACATATGAAAAACAATGTGGGTACTTCCCTGGCTGTGCATTTGTTTTTCAGAAGCACACAATGCAGGAAGCCTTCCCTTCTGGGCACAGCAAACTGAGGGTGCTCAGAAGGTTTTTGCTTCCACACAGATGGCAGCCAAATGCAGAATGTGCTGCAGGCCAGGGGACAGGGAGCAGCTGTGCCATGGCACTCTGCCCCTCTCAGTGCCACTGTCACTGCCCCAGAGGCCTTGGAGAGAGCTCCAGCTGGAGCAGCAGGTTCTCAGCACCCCCAGGTGTCCTGGCAGCTTGGTGGGCGTGAGTGGCACTTGCTGGTAAAGTGGTGCCTGGGCATCATTTCAGAACAGGTCTTTCACAGAGACACTTTTGATGTTTCCATGCTGTAGCTCTCACCATGTGCAGCAGTCAAGCCTGAGAGCATGTTTTTGGGAAAAGGATCAATATGCAAGAAAACAAAACCTTTAGGAGAGCTGATTGTTGTTCTGATATGCAATTTCATCAACTAGTGACAGCAAAATACTGTTCCACATTAAATGTGGATGGCTTGGAGAAGGTTGTGTTCTTTTCACCCCACAGAAACCAATAATAAAATTCCTGATCCTTTTTCTCTGAAGAGACTCTTTTGGGCTAGACACAAAACTGCATTCTGCCTTTTTGCGTGTCTCAAACTCTCCTGCTTCTGGTTGTTGAAAATGAAGGCAAGACTGGTATTTCTAGTGGGCTCTGCACTGATATCCAAAGCGTTTCTGTGTCCAGACTTCCCATGCTGTTTTTTCACAATTGCCCACCTGCTCCTGATGGGTTAAACAATGTTCTTCCTGTCACTCCTCCAAGTGTTTGGGATTTCTGATGAAAGAGGGAGCAGCAATGTCCATTACAAGATTGACATTTTTACATTTGCTGACATTTCCTTCTGTTTTCCAGTATCCCAGAGCCAAGTCAAACAGCCCCACCTCCTCTTGCCATTCTTGCTGCTGACAGCTCTTCCCAGTTCACCTTGTGGTCATGCATTTCCAGGCAGTGCTGTGCTTCAGCTTCATGGGACAGTCTCACCCCCAGTCCCTGTTACAGGAGTCAGCTCCTCTGCCCCAAACCCAGGTTGTGTGGCTTCCACACTCCTCTTTCTTGTAGTGGCTGTGTCTGCCTGCAGTGAGACTTCACCCCTGCAGTGAAAGAAGCTGCAGAGGATGTTTGTACCATCACAGACACCTTTTTCAAAACATGCCTCCCTTATCACTCAGCTGGAGAGAACAAGGTCCTTGGGTAGGATAGTGCAGCAAAGCTGATCTGAGAGACCCTTCAAAGACATCTGCTTCTCCTTCCCTGAAACATCTGAGTTGCCAACCCTTTCTCCCATCACAGTGATGGGAACAGACTTCACCAGCTACATGTCAAAGTCTCTGCAGCATAACCTGGGGATTTGCACCCTGGCTTTGAGTGACCCAGCTGGGTAAATCTGGAAAGTGCACATCTGTTGGCACCCTGTAATGAAATGGTTTCACAGCTTCACCAAAATGAGTGTGTTGCACAGAGGGAAAAATCCCAAATACCCCAAGTCTCCCAGCTTCCTTCACCATCATGTGATCTCATATTTTTCTTCTTCTTTTTTTTTTTGCAAGATATGAGAATGTTTGCTGTAAATGAGAATGTAGCCTTTGACGCTGAATGAAAAAGAGTAATTTCCTATTGGATCTTGTAAGAATTTTGCATAGGAGGAACAAAAAGGCACTGCATAAGATGTGTAGTTATATCACTTTGATTTATGTTGAAAATGTGTTTTACTTATAGCTACATTAACTATAAAAGACAGTTTGAAATAATCTCTGAGCTTCCTATCTCTCATGAGAAGCAGTGTTTCATGACAAAAATAATATATATATATACTTGCTTGTATTGCATTGTGCATTTTCTAGAGAAGACAGGAAGGTGATGTAAGACATTGTGCAAAAGAATCAAATGTATGCAGATCTGGTTCTTGCACAGAATTGTATTGTGCCACATGAAGGTTTATTTTCTTCAGGGTAGTATTTTTCTCTTTAAATGTAAAAATATTGTGCTGTAAGAAACATCTATAGAAAGGCGTATCTGCATAGGGCATTTAACCTCCATTGAAGCTCATAGAAATGTCTGAGGACTGCCAGTAGACTGCTGATCATGATCTGCTCTTCCTCTGGGTCTTTTTCTCCAGGCTTTCACCAAGTCCTCACTGTCAGGCCTAAATTTGACTCAGCTGAACTATGGACAGGTCATCTGCCAAAGGAAACTAACCCCTCAGTAATGTTATTATACACCCATCACATAAACAGGATAGATGGAGAGGGCTGAAGGAGCTGAGGTAATAAGGGCAAAGTGCACAAATGGATGATGGATGAGGAAAACATGTGGCAGCAAGGTAAAATGCAAGAGGGAAATGAGGCCAGGAGAACCGTGCTCCTTGGGCACCTGAGCACATGCTGGGAATGCATTGTAGTGATTTTCTTGCAGAGCTGGTGACTCTGCCAAGTGAGAAATGGTGCTGAGAGGAGTCAGAAGTGATTGAGAGTCTCTCTGCCAGGTCCAGAGGTGGGTACAGGAGCCAGGGTAGTTAAAGGAAAGGGGGCTGTGCTGCTGTATAGCTGCCCCAGCAACACGAGGTCCGGAGTGTGCATTCTACAGGGTGTGATGAATGTGGGGTGGGAAAGAAAATACAGTCCCTACAAAATCACACTGGGATGTGCTGTAAAAGAGGTTGTACTGATGCTTGTACGTGTAAAGATGAAGGAGTGGGGCAACACTGAGTTTGCACTGAGAGCAGTGGAACACTGCTCACCCTGTGCCTTCCCATATCCAGCAGGTAGGACTTCCAGCACAAGGAGCGCTGCAGTAGGGCAAAGCCACCTTGTTATGGACACTTCTCTGTCTTAATTTCTCTTTCTCTGAAAAGGTGACCAGAAAGGAAATAAAATGATCAATGTGAGGGAAGCTACTTGGAAGACAACTTGGCCATTTGTGCAGCAAAGATGGAGGTCAGCCGTACCAGAGCACCAACACACAGCCACGTCATTACCAGCCTTTGGTGACACAGTGGTGTGACATCCAAAGCAGGGTAAGGCAGGACAAAGACCTTCTATGAGAACTTGCAGCAGGAAAGGCTACACCTGCTGGGAAACAGGGGTGCAGAGGTAATCCAGACTCCAAATGACAAAGTCCTGGAGAAAAATCTGGGAATGAGAGAAGAAAGGAAAGGTTAAATCCTTGAAATGGTCAGGAATACGGGTGTGTATGCTATCACAAGGGCTGAGCTCCACAGCTGACCCTGAGCTGTGGGTCTGGCAGGCAGTGCAGACTCTGCTGTTTGCAGGAGGGATGTGAAAGGACCAGGAGGGAAGGTGGTGAGCAGGAGGAGGTTCAGGTGGTGGCCAGGTGGGTGTTGGTTGGTATCAGCAAAAAGATGCCAGAAGTTAGTGTGAAACTCAGCTACTGCAGGGCTGGGTATATTTACCTTTGGTTAAAATTTCAGGTGGCAGTTTTGCAGCTTCAGGTCAAATCCTGTTCCCCACTGAGGCCACAGGCACAGCTCCCTCTGACTCCACTGGCACTCAGGCGTTCACTTCAAGGAGGAGGAAGCAGAGTGCTTGGCCGATGAAAGACAGTAGTGCTGAATAGTGCTGGAGGAGTGTTCCTCACCCTCCCTGCTGTTTTCCCCTCTGCCCTGGAGTTCCTGTTGGAGCTGCTCCTGGCTGAGTCAGTGCAAGGTGCTCCCTGGTGTCAGGCGCCGGGAGTCACTGCCTGCCGTGTGACCTCAGCCTGCAGGGAAGGAAGGGGCAGTGGGGGAGAAAGAGCAAACGCAGCTTGAATATTAAGTCAAAGTGATGAATGTCCGTTTGCTCTCAGGCAAGAGCCACAAACCCCAGAGCCATCTCTAAGGCTTTCACTTGAGCAAACCACAAAAATGGCTCAGAAAACTTTGCATGGCTGCACTCTTGCCTTAGGATTTGACACCTAGCTCATGTTCAGTCAGTCCATATGCTGCAAATGGTCAGCAGTGCCATGACTGTGGCATTTTGACAGGGCTGAACAGCATCTCTTCTCACCCACTTACAGCATCTAGTCATTAAAAGTCTGGCTTTTCTGCCCAAGTGTTAGAAAAGGCTTTGAATGTCAATTAGTCCTGTCTAAAAAGACAGTATTGCTTTTCTATCTTTAATCTCAGGAAGAAAGGGAACAATTACATGGTCCAAAGCCTTAAATAATAGCCTGGAACTCAGACTGCCTTTTCAGTGATCGCAGCTTGTGTCATGACCCTTGAGAAAGAACCTCAAACACCTCTTTGATACCAGTAGTCCACTTAGATGAGAAACAGGGTACCTATTTAATTTTTTTACATCTCTTTTTATAATATTACTAGATTTTTGCCCACCCCCCTTTTTTTTTTCTTTTTTTATTAAAGAGCACATACTCTCTTCTGGATTCTTGAAAATGTAGCAACACAAAGTAAAGGCCAGAAGAAACCCTTGCCAAAATACTCCAGCATCAGGAAAAGTTCATATCCACCTTGGCAACTCCTTCCAGGGAGAGAGGAAGAAGGGCACCCTTTGCTGTTGCAGTGCTGGGCAGGGATTAAAATCAGGCAGACAATGCACCTAGTAATAACCAGACTTAGTAGAGGAGCTGGTTGAGATCATGCAGGTGAGCCAGTCATGGTAAAGTCATTGCTGCAAAAAGGGGCTGTCTACAAGAGCAGAGACTTCAACAGAAGTAACTCAGCAAGCAGTGACTGCAGTCAGCTGGTGCTTTGCACACCTTCCCTGCACATGAGTCTGCTCCCTGAGCAGAGATCTGCTCTTTCACATGCAGACACTGCTCATGGGAGAATGGAAGACATTCTTGTTATTTAGAGCAGTACCTGTTCAGTCCCTTGCACCCCAATTACTTTCTACAGAGACTATATTGAAGCCCTTTATAGTATTTTGAGCTCTGTAATTGTTTAGAGATGTGATTCCATCTGGTACCTTGGCCAGAAAATGCTGAATTTTTTTCCTAATTTCCCTTGGATAAATCTGTGAGTCTTGATTTCGTTGTTTACATGTATGAGATATTCAGTGAGTGGGTACATGCATAAGGAATATGTGTGCCTATGCAACTCTGTGTCTAAACAACCAAAACTTGTGTAACAACCATAAACAATCAATTAATCTAAATCTGCAATTTTTCTTTCTGTCTCTCTGTTTCTGTATTAGTGTGCTTTATGGATGCTGCATCTTTCCTGTCAGCCCTTCAAAGCCTGGGAGTTGCGTCTCCTCCTATCTGCAGAAAAGCACCTACCGTGTTTTAGAACCTAGTGCCAATAAATAAATCAAATAACAGCTTGCACCAGAGATCTGGGACTCTCCACAATTGTTTTTATCTTTGAGTGAATTATGTGTGGTGGAGAAAGCTGCTGAGCTTGCAGCTGCAGAGACTGAAGCCCTTTATTTACCCATTGAACAGATAAAACAAGGGTGACAGGAGAGCAAACTTCCTTGCATTGCCCCATGCAGGCTGGGACAAACCTCTACCAGCAACAATTCAGTCTCCCTGCTCTGGCTTTGGTGTTGTGCCAGCTGTGACTGGCTTTTTGTGATAGAAGCTTCTTATCACTGAAAACTGGGCATGAAAGGGTCTCACTCCCAAAGGTCAACAAACAGATGTGCATGAAAAGGAAACCTTACAAACGTTTGAGTAGTTCCTGATGTTTAATTGCACCCAAGGGCTGCACTGTTGGTGTCGAGCACGTGTTCCCTTTCCTATAGCAGCACAAGAAGATTTACTATGAGAGGGCCACATGTAGCACCCTGACTGAAACAGGGCAACATGATTAATGTTCAGGCTGTGCTTATTAAGCAGAGAATCATAGAATCATTCAGGCTGTAGATATTCAGGATTATCTAGCCCAGCCATTAAGCCTGTTTACCATTAAACCACATCCACACACCTTTCGAACAGTTTCAGGGATGGTGATTCCACTGCTTCCCTGGGTACTTTGTTCCAATTCTTGACTGTGTTTTCAGTCAAGGAATTTTTCCTAATACCCAGGTTAAAACTCTGTGATGCGTCTTGAAACTCTCCTCTTGATCTACCATTTATGGATTTGGAGAACAGAACAACCCCCACCCAGCTACACCCTGCTTTCAGGAGCTATAGAGAGTATTAAGGTCTGCTATGATTCTCCTTTCCTCCAGCCTAAACACCTACAGCTCCCTCAGCCACTCCTCATAGCACGGCATCTGATGCCAAATCTGATTTTGCAACCCTCTACATCTTTAAAAGAAACTGATTGTTAAGCTAACTCAACTTTCTGCTGTGATTGAATATTTTTTTCATGTAATTTGGTGATAAGACTTTTTCAAACTTAGGAGCCTGACATGGACTTTGTTTTGAATCCTGTAAGGCCTGGCTCCAATACTGAGCCCTGGGGATACAACTGGTGACCAGCCACCAGCTGGATTTAAATTCACCACCACTCTGTGGATCCAGCCCTTCAGCCAATTTTCTACCCATCAACATGTGCACCCTTTCAAGCCATGAGCATTCAGTTTTTCTGGGAGAATGCTGGCTTGGATGCAGCAGCTAGCCTGGATATGCAATGACTTGGATGTGACCACCAGCTCAGTAAATCCCTCAGTCACTGTGGCTGTAGCCTGGAGATGTTGCCTGCATGGATGGAGTGCATCCTTCACCTCTCCCCAAGATGCCTGCACACGGACAGCTCATGGCCGGGATATGGGGATGGCTGTTCCTCTGCCTTGGCCCAGGATTTCTCTGCTCTGCAGGGCATGAGCTGGTGTGTAAAACCATTTTCATAATCTTCAGAGCACATTTAGTCTCTAAGCTTAGCTCAGCTAGGAGATGCCTCCTTTGTCTGTAATGCTTTGGCACAGCAACCTTGCTGAATCCAACAGATACCTGATCCAGCCTCTCAGCTCGGCACAGGCTGTCCTTGTCAAGCTCAAGCAGCATTATGGCACAATACCTCAGAGTGTATGTTTGAGTGTTTCACTGCACAGGGAGTTCAGACCTTGCTGCCAGACAGCACAGCAATAAAATCAAGGCCAAGCAAACAGAAAAGGGGCTGAAAGAGGACTAAATTTTATTGAATAAAAGCATTTCACGAAGAAAACAAGAATTATTTCAGTAAGTTAGATGGAAGAACACAAACCCCTAAATACAAAAAGAAAATTGTAGGAGAGCAGTTCTTTCCAGAGGGATGAAATTTTCCTTTTTGCCCTCTGGTAATCAATGGTAAAGCCACAGCATATTTCACTAGGAATAGCAAAGCATGCCTGAAGACTTCCCCAGAGACAGCAATAATCTTTAACAATTTGCACTGGAGCAGCAGAGAAGGTCACTTGTTCTCTATGCATGCTGAGGATAATGTGAGGGTAGGTCAGGTACAGGTCACAGACTTTTGTTTAAACAGACACAGGAGTCCCTGTACCCTGCAAAACTTGTGGTGAAAAACAGCCCAAATATTGTAGCTGTTATGCCAGTAAGTACAACTATTGTCTTGCTTTTGTCAGCTCTATAGTCTTCACCCCAAGGCCTGATTTTATGGGTGCTGGGAATTTCCTCCATTTGAGCTGTACTCCAAACTCACCAACATCAATAAGATTTTGGGGTTAAATTCAGTTTTGAATGAATGAGCTTTCCATCATACACTGCTTCTGGTTCTCCCCTTTCATTTAAAATGCCAGAGAAATCAGTAACCAAAGCCAAGTTAACAAAAGACTGAAGTTTACCATTCTTACTGGATTTGCAACCCTTCTGAGAAGACTTGATATAATTGTGCTGCATCTCTACTGCATATTAACACATCTCACAGCTGCACATTGTGCTATCTGACCATGGGGCTGTATGAGAGTCTACCTCCTCAGGCTTAACGAATTTATTCACAGAAAAAGATGAATTATGTGCAGAAGTGCCCTTTTCTGAAATAAAACTCCATAGAGAGAGGATTATGCATTTCTCTAAAACTTCTTTTTGAATGATGCTTAATATTCTATTTTGCTAAGTGAGCAAGGTCAATTTCACCAGTTTGTTTTCTGATGACAGTAAGAACTCAACTTTTTACTGTGATTGAATTTTTTTTCATGCAATTCATGGCTTTTTTAAACATAGGAGCCTGACATGGACTTCCTGTATTTTGAATCTTGTAAGAGAAATTTTGCTGCCACTATAACCTCATATTTTTTGGTCTCATATTTTTATCCAATAGAGAGGCTGGATTTGTGTTTTTCCTTTCCCACATTTTAAATGCAAACCTTTTATTGTGAAGTGGTTTTTTTTGGTGAAAATTAGATGTCTTTCTTTAAGCAAGAATGGATACAGAGGGTAGGGGACATTCATACAAGTGCTCTTGTTCACTTTGGCCCCACAGTGAGGCTAAGACCTGACAGAATGAGGGTCTTTGCCCATGGGGCTCTGACCTCCTACCTGGGGCTGATCTAGCTGGGCCATTGCAGTCAGCCTGCTGCTCCTCCCTTCTAGCTCCTGAGCACACACTCTGCCTATGGGACAGCCTCAGACCTTCATACATGGAGGGTTTTTGGGGAATTGTCTCCATTTATCTCTTAAAAACCACAAAGGAACTGAAATTATAACCAAATCCTTTAAGACATACAGAACCCTCAACCTTTAACTTGTGTTCATTCTCAAGCCATTATTTGATTACAGTGATCTAAAATGTTATCACATTCTCAAAGCTATGGAAATTTAGATTTTTAATAGCCCAGATCAAACAATTTTCTGGTGAACCTCTCCCTACCTCCCAGCTGAAGATAGTTTTGCTTCTAGTGAAATAATTAAAGGCTTTTTATTTTGTTGATTTTGACACCAAAAACATGTTATCAAAGGGCTGTGCTGGACAGTTGAAGGCCAGTTCTGCAAGGATGTACAAGAACGCCTGTAAAATTTTCAGCTCTCAGTGTGAAGGAGCAAGGTATACTTGTAAGTGCAGCAGCTGGTACTTGGCATTTTGCATCTCTTTTTACAAGGAGTGGGTCAGCGTTGAACAGGATTGCCTAGGAGATACGGAGTAGTGGAATTACTGGGCTGGCTCCTTGTTCCTGGATGGGGGACAGAGCAGAAACTCAACAAGCTCAACAAAGAGTTCCTGTCAAATTTGTTTTGCGGTTTAATGGTGAATAAAGGTCTCCCACTGCAAATCTTATGAACTTGTGAACATAGGAACAGAAGCAGGGAAAAATATAATACTTTTTGTACTTAGGGGCCAGCTGAAAACCAAAAAATTTAAAGACTCATAAAGTCAACGTGCATGTGTCTAGTACACTTTTTGTTTCTCTGCCAATCTATGTTAAGGGATATTTCAGGCCCCCATCTCTCTTTGGGTTCAATTAGGCAGCGGTAATTTACTTGCTGCCATTGCTGTCACTTTCATTTTGATGCTCGTTTAAATAAATTCCTTTAAAAAAGGACGGTGATTAGTTATCCAAGCCTAAAGTTTTTAGTGCTTTTGCTTTATGACAAAATATTCAAATGTCAAGCTCTGACCTGACTTGGCACTCCACACAGTGATGCACTGAAGTCCATGTGCTCATCTGTAGAACTGAAAACATTGATTAAAGAAGGGGTCCAGGCAACATGCTGTACTCTAGCAAGGTCAGGGAACTGTGACAAAAGGGATTGTCTTGCCCTGGAGCTGACACAGCACTGTCCTTGCTCAGTGCTGCAAGAGGACATTGGCCAGAAAGTGCAGTAAGTACTGGAAGAAATAGTCTTTCCTGCCCCCATATTCTCTGAACATGTTTGTTATGGCCAATTCCTGCAGGTACTGGTGGCCATAGCAGCCTGTGGCTTTAGTATTTGCTTTTTGGTAATTTAAAATTAATACTATTTCCCTTAATTTATTGGTGGTGGTTTTCAGAACTGAGCACCCTGATGAGAGAGTTAAGACCATGTTTTGAGGACAGCCTGGGCTGACCATTTGTCATCTCAGATTGCTGTTATTAACTGGTACGTTCCCAGATTGAAGTGGATCCAGGCACTCCACAGCTGTGTCAGTGTATACTTTCAGAAAGCACCCAGGAAAATGAAATCTTGTTTGTCTCCAAGGGAGGCACTGGGATGAAGTGGTACCGGATACACAACAGATGACAACCATGGGATGCCCACAGCCCACTTCCCTGTGGCTGACCACACCACTCTCCCTGCTCTTTGATGTGAGATGCTCCAGCTGGCATCCCTGGGCTATGACTGCACTCAGTTGAATGCTCCTGCTGTGTTCACATGCCTGTGTGGTTACCTGTGCTGGAGGAGGAGCAGAAGCCTCACATGCCAACTCCTAAGCAAGATGCCTAACTATGGTGTCATCTTTCCACTCCTGAGCCTCTGGACACTGCTATTCTCTGAAACCCAGGTCTTTAAGTCCTATGCACAAACGATGCGATCCATGCACTGCGAACAGAACAGACAGGATGATTAATCAGTGGATGAACTGCACTCACAGTAACACATCATACATAAAGAGCAAAAAGAGAAACCTGTCAGACATAAAAGAAAATACTTCCCAAGTGACTTTTATTAACTGAAAGTGCCAACAAGCTTTTAAACAGAGTCACCTCACTCTGATGCCTCTGGCACAGCCTTTCATGCCAGCTGACGTTGTCCTGGACACATCCCTCAGGTGTCTTGTCACACCATAAGGACTCTGGAATTAGGTTATTCAGGATGTTCCCAATTATCTCTGTTACTCTTTCTCTACTGTTAGAGCAGCTCTGGGAGCTCTACAAAAATAGAACCGGGAGAAAAAAAAGTAACTGGGAGCAAATTAACAATGGAAGATGCAGCTTTGTCCTTCAAGACAACCAACTAAAGGTTTTGGTTTATCTTTGCATTTTGATTTGCTTGCATTTATCTTGTCCAGCTATCTAAACTGCAGATGCAGACAACAAGCAGGAAAGCTTTTTTTCTTTGAGATACACAATGCCTTCAAGTCTTCTATGGCTTCTTTTCTCATTTAATACACGTCTCATGTTATTGGAGATGACCTTCTAGTCCCTGTGCTACAGGGGGTTTAAAATCTCGGCCTGAATGCGGGATTCTTCTCTGTTATAAAAGCTCCTGAATATGCCACCACGTAAATTTTATAAAGTTTGTGAGTTTATGTAAGGTTTGCCTTTGTCTGTCTGGGTTTGGGCAGTGCATATGGTTCATGTCAGCATTTGTAAGGTTATTGCAAAGGTTATCTTAGCTAAATTATGGCCCTTTGTTTATCCATGTGGTTAGTTATGGTGCAAACAGCTGCACTGTCAGTAAAATCTTTCTGCTGCCCTCAACCCTGACCTGGAGGTACCAGACTCTGAGAGGTTACTTGGCTTCATATGAAAGTTGCTTTGAAGGGGCTGTGAATTTAAGCTGACACTTTACCTGAAATACCTGCCCCCAAATTAGCTGTGAAGAATCAGGTAACCAGCAGAAGATGCCAGCATGTCTTTGTCTAGCAGCTCAGTGTGGTCAGTGAAGCTTCTCCTTGTCCTGGAAACTCATGCGTAATGTCCTAAAGAGACGAAAAACTGCATTGCAAAGGAATATCAGGAAGTACTTGAGGAAGGTGGGGGAGAAAAAACCATTCTGCAGCATATGCACATGGTCTGGGCCTCCTGATGGCTGGGGACTGCCTGCTGCTCCAGCAGTCCTGAAATCATCGTGCAGAGGTCTTTTTTTCCTGTTGCCATAAAATACCTGCCATCTTTCCCTTCTGATCTCCTTCTCTGTACATGCTTGACTGTGAAATAGGAAAATTCATGTTTGCAAATCAACACATTCAACAGTCTCTTTCTTTACATGCATTCTGTCAAAGATGGGAGACGTGTGTTTCACTTGAGGCAGAAGTTTTTTTGTTCTTGATTCTCAAATTGTGCTAAAATCAACTGCTAGATGAATCAACATCTCCTTTTTTCCTGACCCATTGCATCACCCTACATTTTGCAGGGAGAATTCAGTTTTACATTCAGAATTTCAGACTTGGACTGTTTCAGTCTATTTATGAGGCTTTGTTCTGATCTGGACTGCACCAATGAGCCTCAAGCAATAAAATCAGTGAAGTAAAGTGGTGCTAATCTGCTGTGCCTCCTGAACTGGCTCTCTTGAGTCTGTGAGCGTGTGCCTGTGTGTATGTCTGCCTGAGCAAGGGCATATATGTGTGCAATCTAGCCGAAAAGAGGATCCAATTAGAGCTAACCAAATACTGGAAGCATTTTTTCTTTGAATAAATTATTCAATGCATTTTGTCTTTGTTCATCTCATAAATTATTCAGCTAATAGTATTTGAATGGTGTTAGAGCTCGTAGGCTACTGCAGAAATGATCAGTCAGATAGCATATTCAGTAAGGGAGATCAACATTTGCTAAATAATGCATTTGGCAAATAATATTTATCCAGCCCTGGTTTTAATCAATCTAATGAGAAAGGCAGACAGCACATGGCACTCATGGATGGCTTGGCAAGTGCTGAGGGAGCTGATCCTTTCAGTTCTGCCTCCTTCTCCTCCAGTACAAATAAATGCACAGAGTTCCCTGTTGGTACCGATGTGAGTGACCCAGCTGGGCACCCCACGCTTGCATACACATTCCCACAGCCAGAGGCAGATATCCAGGTCTCAGCACGCTGTGGTGGGCTGCCCACGTGAGCCTCTTGGCTGGGAAGCTTCTTGACAACTTCTCACTGACTTTCTTGTGTGTAGATAGTTTTGGGTGTTGGGGCAGAAGCTCTACCAGTGCAGAATGCCAGCACTTTTCCTGCTACTTTGCACTTGAATTATGTGGCAGCAAGGCCCATTGTCTTGAACTAGCATAAATGGAAGGGAAAAAAAACCTGAACAACCCACCCTCATTTACTAGACAGGAAGGTTGCGGGCTTACAAATAATTTATTGGAAAAGGAAGAGTATCTTATTTGCTGGAGGAGATGATTTCTGTGACATGAATGAATACATTTTTGTAGTAATTTTATGCCACACATTATGAAGGCATGCTACATATTTCTTAATTTTTAAGTTTGATTTTTTTGTTTCCTTCCATCATCCTCGCTTTTTCCTTTTTATGAAAATAAACCCCAAACAAATCCAAACTCTTCCTTTCCACATGACATTTCTTTCTGTGCAGCCTTTCATCTGAAAGAACCGTTTTTCTTGGAAACGTTGAGCTAAGCCTTTGAAAAAATTAGATGTCATTGGCTGTGTGAAATATCTTCCTTCTTTTCAAAGTCAAACCTCAAGGATGTCGTGTTTAGAAACTTCACATCTGCTTTATTTAACAGTACCCAGGGCCACACTACCCAAAATGGATTTTTATTGTATTTTCATGGTACTATTATTAATAGAAAAATAAAAATAATCTAAAAGATCAATGCAGAGTGCCAGACACTTTACATAGTTGTATATTTCTGAAACAGGCCCATTGTCAGTGACCTTTTATAGGCTCAGGTACTACTTATTGTGGTAAGATCTGTCACATTCTTTCCAACCACTGCACACGTATATAAATGCATTCTGCATACACTTACATTCCCATGACAGCTCAGCAGCCTGCAAATGTTCGAAATTATTTTGACTTTATTCTTAAGGAAAGTTAAGAGTGGGAATTTTCAAGGCTAGGCCTTGTCTGTGTTTAGTGCTGTAGCAGAAGGTACGTGAGCAGTGGACAGATGCTTAAGTACAGAAGTCAACTAAACAAAAGAGGTTGTCCAGAGAAGCTGTGGATCCTTCATACTGGAAGTGTTCCAGGCCAGGTTGGGTGCAGCTCTGAGCAACCTGGTCTAGTGGGAGGTGTCCATGTCCCCAAGGCAGCAGGGGTGGGAACCAGATGACCTTTAAGGTCCATTTCTACCCTAGCCACTCTATGATTCCATTATAAAAACCACACACAGATTTCTCAGTTGCTACAGAGGTTTTGCCGGATTTTTCTATTTCCATCTGCAGGGAAGATGATGTTCCCTCACAGTGATGCCAGTTTGGCTCAAGGCTTTTTAGGAGTGTGAGCCAGGGTGGATTCTGCCATACCTAGTGGTGAGGCCACCGGTGCCACTGCTGCTCTTCAACCTCAGCCAAACTGGTTTTAGTCCAAAGTCATGGTAGTTACTCCTGACAAAAGTTTGCAGCAGTGTGGTTTTTTCAGCTAAAATTTGTTTGTAATCAGTTTTATGCATCATTAATCACTCATGTTAATAAGCCCCCTCCAGTCATGTTTAAATCAAGCTGAAAGACCTGAACCAGCGCAACAAAAGACACCATAAAATCAGTCTGAGTTATCCCCCAATAGTGACTAATTATGTTAATTAATTCAAAGCCTGATTAAACAAAATTATGCTGAAACAGAATCATCTCCATGAGTCTTCAGAAATGCTTTTTTAATAAATAAGGAATGAATCATTTACGGATGTGAAAATTTGGGGTTTGTACATGTGTTTTGTTTTTTAAAATTTAATCTAAAATGTGCCTATTTCATTACTGATTTCATAACAAAGCCCTGTGGCCTCAGAGCTTGTTGTGGTAATGGCTGGTTTATTCCTGAAAAAGCACTTGGCTGCCCCAGCTTTTCCTACAGGAGTGACTGAGCAGAAATTTCTGAAAACAGGGAGCACCAGAGACGACTCTAAACAAAGCCCTCAAGCCTGAAATTCCCCGCTATTTCAGAAAGATTGGCTTAGGCATCTTGACCATTGAGGCTTGGTCATCCAAGCTTAAAAATAAACACTCTTGTCTACCAGGAATCTACCGAACCATTTTTAACTCACTCCAGTGAAAATTAAGCAACTTGGTGTTTGGATGTTGCCAAGGAAGATCTGTGAAACCCTCCCAGGCCAGGCTAGTGCAGCTTGCTGTGACACCACTGGCATCACTGCTGTTGCAGTGTGATTTGCCACTCTGTGATCCAGCCTGGGGGGGAAGCAACGCTCTGTTAATTGCTGCAATCAAGTGTTGTTATAAAAAAATAAGCTTGTCTTCCGGGCAGGCTATATGGCCCACCTTACCCACATCCCAGGAAGCTGTGTCAGCTCCCAGGGCAGCAATGCTGAGCTCCAGGTGCCCACAGCCCTCCTCTGCCTGGCCATAGGCCCTGGCAGCTGCCCCGTGCCCATGGCCAGGGCTGCCCTGGTGTGTCTGGGTGGCCTGCTCCTGTCCATGTCCCTGTGCCAGGCTCTCTCCTAATGGACACCCATGGGGAGCTCCCCTGGCTTCACAGCACCCTCAGAGCCCTAAGAGGAGAACACCCCTCATGTGAGCATTGCCTTGTTGCACAGGTGGGCCACTGACAGCCTTATTTCATGATTGAGGTGGTTTTATTCCCTTCAAGAAGGGTGACGAGTTTGTTCTAGCACATGGGTAATTGGCTGTTAGAAGGGGGTGTGACCAAAAATGACAGATTGGCGTTTTGAGCTAGAATTAACTATTTTGGAAAGTCAAGGTTCAGCCGAGAAAAATTAAAGTACAAAGGAGAAAAATGAAAGTATTAAGGAGAAAAATGAAAGTACTGAGATGCAGTGTAAAATGATTCAACATCAAATGATTAAAGCCAGCGAGCAATAGTGTAACTAAATAACAGAAATAATTGAATGTTAGTAATCAGTCTGATTATGATTTATATCCTCTGTAGTGCTCTGGACAGAATATTATTATTTTTAGTCATGATTCCCTGTGTCTGAGCATTTTAGATCCCAGAAAATGTTAAAAGACCTGAAATGCTGGATCAGGGGCGAGGTAAAAGCCATGTGTAGAAGTATTCTCTTCTCCCTGGTGTATAACAAGTGGAAAAACAAGGAGAGCGACTTCAAGAAATAGTAACTGAGAGGCATGAAATGCAGGAAATTACTTATGGTAATGAAAGATATCAGAAAAAAAAAGGATCATTAAAACCAAAACAGTTTGCTCCTAGGGAAAGAAGAGAGCCTCTGGTGATGGGATATGTGATTAGCTGGGATGAGGAAATCATCTGTGGCGGGAAAAGAGGGGTGTGTTGGATAAACACGTCTGTTTTGCAGTTGGAAACAAATAATTTAAATTCTTGTTTTAAATGAGAAGACAGTTTCCATTAGTAAGCAGAGCGACTTGAAAAATTTCTAANAAAAAAAGGATCATTAAACCAAAACAGTTTGCTCCTAGGGAAAGAAGAGAGCCTCTGGTGATGGGATATGTGATTAGCTGGGATGAGGAAATCATCTGTGGCGGGAAAAGAGGGGTGTGTTGGATAAACACGTCTGTTTTGCAGTTGGAAACAAATAATTTAAATTCTTGTTTTAAATGAGAAGACAGTTTCCATTAGTAAGCAGAGCGACTTGAAAAATTTCTAAGAGAGAAAAAATATTTTTATATGCATGCCTTCAGGGAAGGTACAGGCCAGGACTGTAAAGGACCTTGCTGCAGCGGTCACAGGGCCCATCAGTACCAACGCTTTCTAATTTCCAGTATCTGGAAGTTCCCTGTGAAACAGGGCAAAGGCTACTTTTATGCCAGTAGCCCCAAAAAGAGGAATGCATGAGTTGTGTTTCTCAGTGCTGCTTAGCCTGACATTTGGCTGGAGTGAAAGAATGGAAAAGCTGATATGTGATTCAGGTGATAAGAACAGAGGAAGCAGGGGAGTATAATTCATATGTATTAACATTTGGGAAACCCAAACAGTAAAGTGTACACTTTTAGTGTCCATGTTTTTAAAATGGGAGTGTGGAGAAAGCAGCTAGAAAATGTTTCACAGGCTGGAGGAAATGCCTTGCAAGAAGAAACTCAGAGGTTAGCTTGTCAGAAAAGAGATGGAATAGTGCCTGAATTAAAATTTATAAGTAAATTTACAGGGCTAAAATGGCAGACCCCAAAAGGCTTACTTATCCTGGCAGTGCAAGACAAAATGAGAAACAATGGCTGGAAATCAAAGGCAGAGCAATGCACCTGGCAGAAGGCTCACTTTTTAACAGAGAGGATGACTGATGAATGTGATGGGTTCTCCTTGTTTTGATGGCTCCAGATCAAGGCTGAACTGTCTTTTAAATATGCAAGCTTTTGAGTTCAGTGCAGAGAAAAGTGGTTAAAATTAAATGACCTGTGATATATACACAAGGTGCCAGACCCAGTGGTTGATTTGATAGCCCCTTCTGGCCTTAATTTGTAGACCACGCAAACCTGAGAGATAAATCTGGTCTTGTATAGGTCTTATAGATAAATATATTTCTATTTTTCTTTTTTATTTCCTGTGAAAATAAAGGCANCAGGCTACTTTTATGCCAGTAGCCCCAAAAAGAGGAATGCATGAGTTGTGTTTCTCGGTGCTGCTTAGCCTGACATTTGGCTGGAGTGAAAGAATGGAAAAGCTGATATGTGATTCAGGTGATAAGAACAGAGGAAGCAGGGGAGTATAATTCATATGTATTAACATTTGGGAAACCCAAACAGTAAAGTGTACACTTTTAGTGTCCATGTTTTTAAAATGGGAGTGTGGAGAAAGCAGCTAGAAAATGTTTCACAGGCTGGAGGAAATGCCTTGCAAGAAGAAACTCAGAGGTTAGCTTGTCAGAAAAGAGATGGAATAGTGCCTGAATTAAAATTTATAAGTAAATTTACAGGGCTAAAATGGCAGACCCCAAAAGGCTTACTTATCCTGGCAGTGCAAGACAAAATGAGAAACAATGGCTGGAAATCAAAGGCAGAGCAATGCACCTGGCAGAAGGCTCACTTTTTAACAGAGAGGATGACTGATGAATGTGATGGGTTCTCCTTGTTTTGATGGCTCCAGATCAAGGCTGAACTGTCTTTTAAATATGCAAGCTTTTGAGTTCAGTGCAGAGAAAAGTGGTTAAAATTAAATGACCTGTGATATATACACAAGGTGCCAGACCCAGTGGTTGATTTGATAGCCCCTTCTGGCCTTAATTTGTAGACCACGCAAACCTGAGAGATAAATCTGGTCTTGTATAGGTCTTATAGATAAATATATTTCTATTTTTCTTTTTTATTTCCTGTGAAAATAAAGGCAGCAGGGGCGTGCAGTGTTCCCAGAGGCAGGAAGGTGTGTGCCGAGGCACCTCACTCAGTGTGACCCATCACACACGCAGCCCGTGCACAGGGAGGTCGACCTCCTGCAGGCACAGGAGGCCTGACTCTGCATATAAGCTGCCCTAAGCTGTCTCCAGGGAGTAATTCATGGATGAAATAATGAATCCACCCCATAATCCCCGGGGGTCTCTTGGGAAGGAAGGGCAGCTAGGGACAGGTTTCAGTTTGATTAAGCTGTCATAGCAGACCCTTTCGCCCCTAAGTAACTCCTTATTCATTGCAACCTCTTGTCTAGATAAGAAATGGTTTAAAGATGCCCTACAAGTTGCACTGCAGCATAAAAATCTGCCCCAATATCAAGCCCAAAGCATCTCAAACACCTTGATTCCTGTGGACATCCCATAGACATTTCTTTTGACAGCAGGAAAAGGGGAAGTAGAAGGAACAATGACTCCCACACATGCATCGAGAAGCAGGCAGGGGGAGAGCAAGTGAAAGTGCAGGACAGTGCAGACCCAGTGGGTCACATTCTGACTCAGGCATTTTGTGGTCTGGAGGAAGCTGCAGAAGGCACAGTACATCAGTGCAGCCCCCTGGATATCACAGTCACTCAGGCGTGCAGGTAGAGTAGTGCTCAGTGTCCTGATGTTATAACACATAGTGTGTTGTCAGGGTTTGTCTGCTCCCACTTGAGAGACTAAAAAGAAATGCTTTACTAGCCTTCTGAGACATTCTGTGCTGATAAAAAAGAAAAAAGTTTCACTGCAAACTTGTATGTTGTCAGTTGCACAGCTCTGTGAAATGCTTAGCATGGTAAAAAGTGCCTGAGAGAGAAGATTATGCAAAATGAATATGTGAGCAGAAGTGACAAATCCCTCCAATCGACAGTTCCTAAAAGAGGTTAACTGCAAAAAGATTTGATGTTATGTTAAGCAAAGTGCTCCATCCTCTGCAGTTGGCTGTTGCCACTGCAGTTAAAGTACTACGTTTTTCCCCATTGTAATCCCATGCTTGGTTTTTTGCTCACATGTGAGACGTTTTCCTCAGCCTGAATTCTTTGCCTTTTTAAATCTCTTTAGTATCACTTTACAAACCACATTCAGACGTTCTACTGGATACAGTGTTACAAATATTGTTTATTGCCATTCTACTGTGCTAGCTACTGTACGAACACATATTGAACTACTAGAAATATTCTTATAGAATTCTAGGAATATTCACTTTCTCAGTCATATTCCAACTACAATGCTAGAGGCAAGATGCATATTTTATGGAGAGAAGTAATCTTCTCACAGTCTATTTTTCTTAATCATGCCACAGCTCTACTCTGTTTTGCACCTCTTGCAGCCATTTACACCTGACTGAAGAGAAAGTGAAGTAAGTGTAAAATGCCACCCACTTTGCATGGGTGGAAATTACTGCATACAATGGGGAAGGCAGTGAAGGAATCAGGTTATGCGGGGGGAGGTATCACCCATGTATAGTTAACCTAAAGACCTTCACACCAAGATGTGCAGATGTGAAAGTGCTGGCAAAGGCTTCTGGAGAAACAGTTGTTGATACTGCAGAACTCAATCCGTGCTCATGCAACTATGACCTGTCCCATTTCACTTCTGTGCTGCTAATTCTTTACTGATTTAATGAATTCTCAGCCTGCAATGGACAACTATGATTTTATTATAATTTAATGGTCATATTTCTCAGCAGTTTTGATTCTGAGCATGAAAATTATGTTTGAGGTACACTTTCACATTCTGCATCCTGGAAAGTTCCTCAGCCTTGGTCCAAAGATGCAAACTGACCTACTTGCTTGCTGGTAACACTATCAGTGATTCTTGCTCTTTAGCACAAATTCTTCTTTTACTTCACATTGTGATGTTTGCTGTTTTTCAGATTATGGTGTTCAGATTTTGTTAGGCTTTTGTTGGCTTCATGCAAGAATTACCCCCACTCCAGTCTGAGGTGTTACTGTAGCCCAAACCTACTTTAGTTCAGTAGTAAATCATGCCTGTGGTGCAAGAAAGGATGTGTCTGTCACACTAATATTGTTTTCTTCTGTCAGTCATATGCCACATTAATGGTGCCTTCGCATGCTGTTTAGGTACAGCCATTTTTTTGCAACATACCATTACTAATGCAAGAGGGAAGAATAAGACAGTGCACTATAACTTGTTTAATCCCTCATTGAAGAGCTTGACATAATTGGGGATGACTGCAGGTCTGTTGTTATAATTAGAAGTTGTTCTCTAGCCCTAGGCTTTTCCCCTTCAGGGGGGTTGATTGGAGTCCTGGGAGGCCTCACTTCTCAGCAAGCTATTTCCTGAAGCCTCTTTCATCCCTGCTGCTAAGTGTACACCGAGTGACTTGCAGGGTAAAGCATGAAGCTTTGCAGGGTCTGCAGAAGCAGAGAAAATAAGTGATTTGTGCCAAGTCAGAGATAGACCAAACCAAGCTTTCTATAGGCAGTGGAGCTGCCAGGATTTTCTGCCACAAAGTGACATATCATCTTCTGATGTACACTGTGGCAAACCTCTGGGCAAATATGATGGTAACAAGAGAGGGAGGGGAGGAAAACAGAAGATACTACAAGGAATACACAGCTTTCAGATGTCTGCAGGGACAGATTTCTGTGTATGCGGAGAATTTCACAGACTCATTTTTTTTTAGGGTTGGCCATAGCAAATCCATTGGGTCAAAATGCCACCAGAATTACCATCAGCACGTCATGGTCAGCTGCACCTGGGAGAGTGGGAGAGGAGAGTGGGGAGAGGGCTGGACTGTAGGCCTGACACCATCTCTTGGGCACAGTAGCAGGAGCATTGCTGCTGCAAGTCACCCAGTTAGTCACCTCTTATAGGAACAGGGCTTTTTACACTACACTTGAACTTGAGAAACCATCTTTTAATAGAGTTTTGTTTTGGGCTGGGAGCGACTGAGGCGAATTCTCAGCTGCTGCAAATTAGCACCGCTGCACGGTCTTCTGTTACACCAGCTGTGGGCTAGGCCCTTGTCAGAGTTTATTTACAGAAATGGGCATGATCTTTGAGAGCAGCCACATTGCTGGGGTAGGCAGCAGAGTGACAAAAGATGTGCCAGGGCATCTCTTCTCTGCTGAAGTACACACAGGTGGTGCAGGTGTCCATCAGTCATCTCTGAGTGGTCAGGTACCTCCGCGTGCTGTGGTCAGAAGCACACAGCTGCAAACCCCCTCTGTCCCAGGACATCAGTGAGTCCAAATGTTGTTACATGTGCATGCAGCAAGCCCCCCACAGTGTGACATGCATGCCTAGGTGCTTGCAACACAGGTTTATGCACACGTACATCCAGATTCCTATACCCACTCAACCTGGATCTAGAAAGCCTTTTGGGCTCACAGAAGTATAGTACCTCTGAAATCAGAGAGGAGAAGCAATTACAGTGGGCCCTCTAGAATGTCTCGATCCAACCCAAAACTTCTTCAAGTTCTTCAAAATCTTTCGTGGCGGAATACATCACCCTTTCTCTGCTTTTCTGCTTTCCCTCTTGAACAAACACAGGCATAACATTTTGGTGACTGTAAAAATCCCTCCACCCAGCCCCAGGAAGTCTAGGCTCTGTGGAGTTGGAATGTGCCTTACTGATCTGTCAAGGTATTATATCTGACCATTAGATTCACATGTACTCTTCTGAGATTAGCTAAATCGCTGTGCAAACTGTTAATGGGCAATTTCACAGACCCAGGTGTCCAAAGATAACAGGAAGAGTTCAGAAAACAGAGTTTAGCTAACTGATCTGTGACTGCTGAGAGCTTGTAAATCTTTTAAAATGGGCTATGAGTGAAAGCAATTGGTGAGGAGCTGAGGCAGCCCAGGTCTCTCAGGATATAATCCTTACACCTCTTTACAGTTGATTATGTGTCACTCACTCCAATAACCTGGTATTATTTGCTTGGCCTTTGTTCTTTGACCAAAGGCAGGGGGTAAGTCCATCAGAAACTGTCCTGTACTTCCATGTGAAATTGCTGGATAAAGATGCATGAGGAGCTGCAGGGCTGAGCAAAATAACTTCACTTCCTGTGGTGAAGCCTGCAGGCTGAATTTCAGGGAATGACTGACATTTCCAGCAGCTCTCTGAGATCTCTGGGGATCCCTGGAAGCAAAAGCGTGCTGAGCCATATGCTTCTCCAGGAAGCAGCCCAGGTCATGGTCTGTTAAAGACAGAACCATTGTCCATTGTGATTACCTGTGCTCTCAGCTGCACTTTGGAAATTGGCAGGAGTGAAAATGTCAGCTCTGAGTGCTGATGGGGAAACAGATGCCTCCCACCATTTAAATATAAGTTCATGGTCCCTATGGAGAACAATACACAAATCTCTAGGCAACACTTGCATCCAGAGGTTCACCTTGAGCTAGGATCTGGGCAGGACCTCCTAAGGATGGTTAGGAGCAGCACAAAGCCCAGCCATTCTCAGGGTTAGGCTCTCTGTGAACTCCCCCAGGACAGGATGACTGACTGTACAGTGTTGGCAAGCTGTGCCTGTGCAACAGTGGAAAGGTGCCCACAGCTCATGCAGATACGTGGAGGCTGTGAATGAACTACCTGGGAGTCACAGCAAAGCAGAGTTCAGTGACAGCCAAGCACCTGTGGGCTTCTGCATGTGTTTTGCAACTGGCTTGGAGCCATGTTGCCAGGTATGGGAGTGCCTGAGCTACCTGATCTCACTCTGATGCAGTTTGGGTTTTGCCTTTTTTTTTCTTTTATATGTTCTCTGTATTCTTCACACTTATATTTGTAACTCTGTCACCTATTGTATTAGTAACTAGTTTTCCCAGTACTTTTCCATGGCCTTTCCCTAAGCAGAAAGACAAAACAAATTCCAGAGCTCCCAGCTCCAGGAGGCACAAGGCTCTGTGCTATCTTGGCTCTTCCTGGGAACCAAGGCTGAGAACAGCTCTTCCAGATACATTCTCATGGACAAAGTACAGCTAGTGCTGAAGGGGAGGGAGGGCTCCAGAGAAGGGGCTTGACCTGGGGGTGAATTGCATGAAGATTTGTCCTCTCAACTGGTGCTTTTAATCAATTACACTAACTTCCTAAAACCTATAAAAATGTACTCACCCCTGGAGGGATGCGGGCTTTTGTGGACATCTTTCCATAACTGCCTCTGAAGGCCTTCAAACAAAGATCCTCTTTTATATTACCTCCTTACTAAAATTATCTCGAGTTTCATTTCCAGTTTGGGAAAAACACAACAACTCCAGCTGAGGATGTGTGTACAAAATACAGTGATGTCTTTCAGACACACCCCACTACATGGCTGGGTGCTGCTAACTTCTCTCCTGAGGTCAAATAGGAGGCAAAGGCCTTTGATTATGACACAGATTCATAGATCCAAAAAATTTGTCAAGCCTAAACTGAAGTCCAGGGTCGTATAGCTCCATCTGCCCTTTTATTCTCCAGGGAATCTGTTTGCCTCTAACTCATTGACTCTGAAAAGCTTCCAAAACATATTTCTTGGCAATGCTTGGATCTTCCCACCAGAAGGTCATTATCTTTTCATAAGAATAAAGGGAGGCACAAAACTCCCTAATTCCTTGGCAAATAAACAGGCCTCCATCAGACATGTACTCTTTCTGAGGCCAGAAAGAAAGGCAAAGAAAAAGCTGTTATTTTTTTCCTCCCTAGCTTACAGGTCAATTTGTCCCCCAGGTCTCCTTTCCTTATCAGTAGACACTCAGAATAGTGGCTAAACTAAAGGAGAAGGTTGTCTTAGTGGCAGGATGCTCTTTACATTGTCTTGTGCTTCTTGTTCATGCTCCTGGGGTCAAGCTGACCTCTGTGATTGCCCCTTCAGGTGAAATGGGGAGGTACCACTGGACACAGTGTTTTTTCCCTTTACTCTTTGTAATGTGAGGCCTGGCCAATTTCCAAAGCTCATCTGGGAGTTTTACAGCAGACACTGAGGACACCAGGGCTGCTTGTGATTGCTACTGCTCTCTTCCTGGGGCACACAAAAGCTGTGGCTTTTGTTCTCTGCCCTGGGGAGCATTTTGTGGCCATAGGCTGTGGGGTGGGTGCTGTGTAGACCAGTCAGAACTAACCATCTTCCTGTGGTTGTGGTAGACTGAGCTTGTCCTGGGACCTTTCTAATTTCATCTTTGCTGTCTGGCATGGCTCCTGGTATAATGCAGACCACAGCATTCCAACCAGTAATTCCCAGGAGAAGGAATTACTCTCAGCTCTAGCAACAACCCTAGAGAGCCCTGGCCCCTGGCATCAGGACTTCAAGTGACTGCTCTCTTGCATTATGTATTTTTGCTTCTTCCCTTATTCATTAAGAAGATGAGAAGTGCAGGGTGATGGAGATCAGCCTTTCTCCCACTGCCTAGAGGAAAACAAGGTAGAAGCAAAACCCTCTTGGGCAAGAGGAGAGGGCTGCCCTGTGCCAAGGATTGCAAGGGATTGGTGGAACTGTTCAGTACAGCTGATCCCAAATGTTGTAGGTGGGATACTGGACAGGACATTTATGCTATCATTGCATGCATGTCTTCTAGGAACTTGGGCCAGGTGCTGATGCCCAGTTTTCCTTCCTGCTGAGAACTCTGTAAATCCTTCATCTGCATGAGGCACAGGAGCCTGTGGTAGGTGTTGCATATTTTGCACCCACCAGTTCTTCTGTGCTTCCTCCTGCTTCCTTATTTCTAGCCTTCCCCAGGAACAGAAGACTTAGAAAGAGGGACATATGAATCCCTGCAAAGCAGAGATCCAGCAAGTGCTATTTAATGCCTCACTGTACCCACCCTAGCCTTCCTTCCTCCTCTGCTCTCCAGTTCCTGCTCACTGTGAAGACGTGGAGGTTATGCAGGCTGCCATCCCACACAGTTCATCCCTGCAACCCTCTCTCATGTACTGACAGGATCTCACATCCACCTGCTGAGGGCTTCCCCCTGTGGGCAGCAGAAGGGTAAAGGAGCAGCACATGGTGCTGTTCAGACAGGAACTGGCAACAACAAAATGCAGGGGAATTCAGAATTAGGTGTCTGCAGCTCTGATTTTAACTCTCCCTATAAGGTGTTGCTACATTAGCTGGAACCTGCTGACTGAATGTGAGGATAGAAAGATTTGCCCACTGTTGCATGAACAAAAACTGATTTTTTATTTTATTTTTTTTTTACACATTTGACCCTTCAGATGTCTTTGTGTGACTCCAATTGTCTTGTGTGATTGTTAGGTGTGTTTTCATGAGAAAATCTTGCATCATTGAACATTGTCTGAAATAGCCTAAATAAAGGCTGGTAAAAGCTTGCCATTGTCCATTTAAACAATAAAAAGTCCAGATGGTTGAAAAGAGATCTGTACTTACATACACTTAAAGAGGAGGCTTTATGCAGAATATTCAGAATTTATTATATGCAGAATAAAGTTCTGCTCCCAATAAACCCAAGAGTTTTTGGGAGTCAGTGTGTTGCTCCACATATTTGCTTTTTTGGGAACAGATAATTTCACTGTTGGTCCTTTCAGGAATGGTGCTGGAAGTAAATGATCTATTCTCCTCTTTCTCGTAGTGGTTTCTATCATCTCCATCAGAGTTAGAGTTCAGTGCTGTTGACACAGGCTGAGAACCAAGGTCACTCTGGCTTAGCTACACAGCTTTGGTCAGGCAAGATTTGTGGAGACCCATGGCTCTTGGAACTTGCTAGACCAGACACTGAAAAAGTGTTAGAGAAGACACTTTGGAGATGGCTGCCTGCTGGCACTACATTGCTTTTACAGGGATGTGGGTGTTCCATGGACCTTACACCCTCACACCGGCATCAGCAGAAAGGACAGCTAGCTGTGTGGCCCATGTACCTGCTGCCTCTGCTTCCACCTGGGCTCTGTCTCCATG
Source organism: Hylia prasina (assembly GCA_013397195.1). Taxonomy (NCBI): domain Eukaryota; kingdom Metazoa; phylum Chordata; class Aves; order Passeriformes; family Sylviidae; genus Hylia; species Hylia prasina. Next base: position 159,145 of record VYXD01004795.1, on the reverse strand, counting down.
TGTGTGGCCTCTGGTAAGCAGGAAATCGTGTTCTTTGCTCCTTTTGTGCATTGAATCTCATAGGACCATAGCCTGGCAAAAGCCTTCCAGAAAATGGAGATGCATGGAGGCAGGTCCCCCTTGTGCTGCCAAAATGACATCCTACTGCCACACCACATTTTTGCTGGTTTTTTCTGGAGTGGTTGCAGATGCTGAAAAGTAAAGAGATGCTCTCTTTGGGGAGCTACCTACAGGATTCCCACAAAACAACTACTGGGAAGTGGAGTGGGAGGCAGAATGGCAGGCAATAAACCTGGACACAGTGCACCTAGACAGAAACACTCGATGCGTCCCCTGGTTAATTCAATAGAAACACTCCTGCATGGGCTCACTTGTATGCACACCAAATCCAGAAGAGAAGGGAATGCACAGGTCTGGAATCAGTACTAGTGGATCCCCTGCTTCAGAAGACTGCACAATAGTGGTTGCTTGGGGATGCTGACAGCACTGAGGAATTGCTGTGTCCTGGCTGTGTTCCCAGTAAAAGGATTAGCTACAACAAAATGACACTAGGCTTATTGATTAAATTAAGATATTTTCATAGTTTTGGGGCAGGATTTTCAAAAGTGCTTAGCCTTGCCCTAACTGTGCTCTCACCAAGGGTAGTCAGGTGTTGTACTGGCACTTTGTACTGGAGCAAAAGCCTTCAGAGAACTTACCTTAATTCTGAAACCCTTTAGCAGATATGACGGGAAAATGTAGTGGATCTTGGATTCCAATGCAACTCATGGAATATCTGCAGCTGCACAAGCTCTATCTGCTTTTCTACATGGGGCAAAGTCAGTTTTGGGGCACACCTAGACAGGAGAAGCCTAGGAAAGAGCAGAGGACTTGGGGTGCTCCCCAGATAGCCCCTGCTCCAGGAGGGGGACATAAGAGGGATGCTCCAGTTTATGATGTGCTGCATACAAAATATTCTAAGGGTGTGTATGACAGTAAAGATCTCTTCATGCCTGCATCCTACCCCTCTTCCAGTGTGCTTAATCCTGTCCTGCCTTTTTGATATGTCACCTGCCATCTCAGTCAATGCACAGGCCCTCCTCACTTCCTATCCCAAATTGTTCCACAGCCCTGCTATCCCCTGGTAAAGTGACACTGCAGTTTGTACTAAAGATGTGGAGTACCTTCCTTCCCTGTCATTTCTTCCATGAGCAAAAGGTCAAAGCTATCACTTCTGTGACTGGGTAGGAGGGATAGTTGTGAGTTGAGTCATCCCACAGGCTCAGGGTGTCCTATAGACCCACCATTGTCTCGGGAGAGCAGTGAAATCCAGGCCAGCAACCTCGCCTGATGCAGATTTTCCAGTGCTGTTGATATTTAAGACAAATGATCATTATTTCAGAAAAGAGGAGGTGATACCTCCCCTCTCTGTTTATCAGGAAAGCTGACATTAAAAAGCCAGAGGCAACTGGGAATTTGTCCTGAACTGGCAGCAGTTTTTTCAAAATTACACCTGAATTATTCTCTGCCATGTTGTGGCTGAATTCATTGGTTTCCAGGGTCGAATCTGGCCTGGCAGCCTTCACACAAAGGCTATGGAGAAAACCGAGCTGCCTCTTTTTTAAGACTCTCACAATACAGGATCTTGATGGAGTTAACAGCTGGCAAATGCAGAACGTGGAAAAGGAAATACTGCTTCAGGCAGCACTGTCATTGTAACCCTTGGAATTCAGGGCTTCAGGAGGCTCTTGTAGAGAGATGTTTTTTCAAGGACAGCAGCACAACAAATGTGACAGTCGGTAGCAAAAGCTCAGAGAGGAAAGCAAGACCCAGCAGGGGACAGGGAGGAATTGCCTTTCAAGCATGGCACTGAGTGACCAGACGGGTAATTTGGGAGGTTGTCTTTCCCTGAGTATTCAGCAAATCTCTGGGAATGGGAGGCACTGCAAAATTGTCATCTAATAGTTTTGTACGATGCATCTGGTCAAAATCTGGAGAACTTTAGTTTCCAGAGCCAAAAAGAGAACATAGGCCAATTTCTGATCCTTTTAATGTTCTGATAGAGATTTCCATCACACATGCAACTAATCCTACCGGTTCAATGACAATGAATGTCCTCATATTTTAGGTTGTATCAGCTAAATATGCAACTAAATATCTAAACAGCAAATCAAGTCTTATGTGGTTGCATTTCTTTCCATGCGTTTGTCTCTCAAACTTGTCCCCTTCCCACAAGAAACTTTGAGCTCACTGACTGAAGTGTCCAAAGTTTACATAAGGTAGAGATCAATTACATTCCCATCATTTTTGTGGAAAGAAATGTTTATTCAGAAGGCAGTGATTGTCCTATGCCATGCTCACAATCAGTGCCTTTGGTGAAGAAAAAGCTGCAGTGTGATTTTAATGCTATCTGCGCAGCTCTGCCTGCTGACTGGGTGTGGTCAGGGTCCATCTGGCCCACATGCAGTGTGGGATGGAGCAGGGCCCTGTCACCCAGAATTTTCTTAGCCTTCTGATGTTTCATATTGGAGTCAGTGTTTCTCACTTTCCCATGCTTTTTAACATAAACAAAGAATTGGTTTTTTGTAAATATGGCCAATGTTTGCATTCCTTTTGAAGGGAGGAGAATATCATTGACAGTCTGATTGACCAATGTGGTTGAGAGGTGGGAATTTCACCTTCCAATCCATTGTCACCTTGCTAAAAGTATATACTGGAAATTAATAAACAAATCTCCTTTTAGCCTCAGCGCTGCATCTCAAAGGATTCCAGGTCTCTGTGTGATCATTTTGTGTCTGACTGCGTCAGGGCCCCATTCCCCAGGGCCTCTCAGTGGTTAGTGTACATGCAAGATACTGCACAGGTGCTTGATCTCAGGTGCATGAGTGTGGAGGGGGAATTGAAGCATTTTGAAGGTGGGAGAGATCAAAGACAGGTTGATGGAGGGGTTGCTGCTGTGAAAAACTATGGGCACAAGGCATTAACCTGTGAGAAACTGGATTATGTCACTGCTCAGAGTGACTTGCTTTGTTTTCTGGATAACACAACTCTCAAAAATGTTTCCTGTGCAGTGTGGTTTGTTTCCTAACAAGTATATATCTCTTGATACCAAAGGGGAATTCGTGTAAGTGCCATAATCTTTGTTCTTTGCAGTGTTATATTTAATCACAAAGACCTGATATAGATGGCAGATGTATGGAATGAATGGGACACCATTTCAGCTCACTGGTAATTTGAGTTGCTGTTACTTCACCTGTTCGAGTGTCCTTTTGTCATACAGTTTAATTCTGATTTTAAAGATGATTCCCATCTATGTAATACATTGATTTCAGTAAAATATCCCTGTGTTACACTAGGGACTGGGGCTCAGTATTTAGACCATTCACTTTAAACTCATCTCAGTAGAAAACATGTAACATTCCACTGAGTGTGTGGACTCTTGCCTTGGGTCAGTGGTTGTTGCCTATGCACAAAGTAGGCAGGAGGCCTTAACTTTCCGAGTAGGGAGCATTTTGTGTTCCCCATAGGTAGATGCAAATAACAGGTCATGGCAGGCAGAAGTCAGAATCAGATCTGATCCCTTTACTAAATACATGATTGGTATTTTACAGTAGGCATCACACAGCACTATATGCAGAACAAGAAACGTGCATTGAGTGTCCAGAACCTTAGATTAGCTATTTGTTGGAACTCAGTCATCAAATTATATGCTGCTGTCTTGGGTAAGGACACAGTGGGTATTCCCAGAAGTGCTTCAGGAGCATTAATCTCACTGGGATATGTGCATAACTGAGTTAAGTGCACGACCAGCTTGGAGGTCTTGGTAAGCAGGTACTTGAGAAGTCACAGCTCAGTAGGACTCTGCTGCTTCTTGGAAATTGCAAAGAGGTTGAACTTGTAAGCTTGAAGAAAGGATATTTCAGTTGCTCTCACTGCAAAATCTACATATGAATACTTCAGTTATTTCTTGCTGAGAAGGGAGAACTGAGCTGGATTTTGGGTGTGGCACCGTCACTGAGCATGTGGGACTTAGAGAAAGGCTGGTTAGTGCATGTGCACAGCACGGTGCAGTTCAGCAGTCAGGGTCCTTGTGAGCAGTGTGCCCCAGGGGTCTCCCAGTTTGTTACACCTTGCTTTGCAGCAGGAGTGTTTTGGTCCAGCGCAGTTCTGCCCTGGCATAGCCATACCCTCTGCTGGGGGACGTGGTGCCACCTTCCTGAGAGTGTGAGTGAGGGAGGGGAGGACAAAGGCAGCCCTTTGAGCCCTTAAACTTTTGCTGTATGCTGTGAGTCTCGCCACTTGTCTGAGAGACAACAGAAGTGACATACAGCACTTAACTGCCTTAAACATGGCTCATGTTGAGCATCCCAGCAGCAAGAGATTTGCCAGGTAGCCTGCAATTGTATAAAATTTAGTTTTTTGTAGAAACCAGATAGAAATGGGTAATTACTCACAGAAGGTGGTCATAATTGCCTTCACTGTCAAGCTAGGGCAGAAACAGTTGCCTTTAGCCCCACTTTAAAAGGACAAAGTAAAGAGCACTTGGCAGGAGGAATTTCCCATAAAGAAGAGGTGTTTGGTATTTGACAGGGTAATTCAATGTTTAGAGGAACAGGCTGATATGAAAATACTCTTCCTTTTGTGTGGCTGAGGGAAACCAATCTTTGTCAACAGCCTAAGACATAGGACAGAGGACTGTCAAGATCTGGAAAAAGAATGTGATGTAGACAAATCTCAATTGGATTTTGGGTGCCACAACTTCCCAAGAGGCTGTGATGTCCACCTAGAGTTGCCTGGCAAAGATGTCCAGGGGTCAGGACACGTGGCTTTTTAAGTCTTTTTAAATACTGATGTCCCTTTGCATAATGTTCCCTCCCAGCCTTCCTCCATTATGTCCCATCCAGTAGTCTGTTTTGAGTGGTTTAGTGCTGCTGAGCAATGAGATGTTCTGTGTCCTTTCCTTCACATGATCTCCAAAGGCCTGGCAATTCATTGTGTAGCCACCTACTATTGTACTGTTAGTAGAGCACAGGGTGAAAGAAGTACATAAGACAAGAGAAGGGGACTTTTGCTGGCAGGACAGATGGGGAGCTGTCAGAGGAGACCTCCCTCAGGCCACCAAGGGTGTGGTGGAACTGGCCTCTTCACGACATGTCTGTTCCCTTCAGGCAAGAAAGAAAGTTTTGAAATGGGGGGCTTCTAAATCATGGTCTTGCCCCACTCCCCGCTCCCCTCCCCTCTTGGTGTCCCTTCATCTCATATCCTGTGGATTAAGGACACAACATTTAGATGAAATGCCCCAAATTTGTCTCTTTGCAGCAGGTCTATCAAATATTCCATCTCCTCACTGCTCAGCCAGTTCAAAGTACTTACAAAAAGGGTCGACTAGTCATGGAGAGAGGTTATTTCTTCCCATCCTGCTTTTGTTTTAAATTTTGCATGGACAAGGACTGTGTTGTCAACCCATTAATTGTCACAAAGTTAATGGCTTGGATCTACAGGCCACGGGCTTAAATTTCTGGGAATGAGATTTACTGCAGACTATCACATGAGGATACTGTGACAATCTGGTTGAGGTTTAAGAAGAGCAATCCTATTAGCCTGAATTGCCAATAGGGATCAAAGCCCTCTTTCCTCTTACACAAATGCCTTGGAAGCAAACTGATCACTGTCCAGGTCTATCAGACCATGAAACTAGATTAGCAAACTGGGGCCCCTGTGTCCAAATGACAGAGCAGCTGAGGCTGCTGTGCATAGAGGAAGAGAGAGAAGTAGGGAGATTATGCAAATAAGTGGCAAATAACTCACTTTACAGGATATAATTAAATAAAAGTGAAGGTACAACAGCACTACCAGCTGAATACAAACTCACTTTCACTGTAGCAAATGACACATTCAATGTCATGGCCAAGAGAACCACCTCAGGGATAAACAGCAACTAAAAATTTATCTTCATAGCTACAAGCTTGTTTAAAGTGCTTTTTTGTGGTGCACAAGGAGAAGAATGTAAACCCTTTTCTGCCAGGTATGTGCCATACACACTTTGAAACAGCTGGCCTTGTATTAGAGGTTAGGAAATAATGGAGAGAGGAGAAAGAATGGTGATTGATGGTCATATGGTTGGTACTAGCCACATCACCAGTATGATTCTAGTGGTCTGAATCATTGTTAGGGATATGGGAACAGGGCTTTTGATTGCTGTGCAAGCAAAAAACCCCGTGGGTTCTGTGCCATCAAATATTCTTGTTTAGTCTCACACACCTTGAAGGATGTTCAAGCTGGTAGCTGGCTGTGGCTTATGTAGAAAAAATGATGACTTGCCTCCTCTTGGAGTGGGACAGGTATCTGGTGTTCAGCTCTCCTGCCTCTGACTTAAAACTGATTTACAAAAAATCCTAATACAGAATTCAGTCCTATGGCAAATTAAGTGTATCATAAGGAGCCAAAGCCCTGTGTCTCCTCTCAGTGGAAAAGTCTGGGGCAAATTGTCCTGCTGACTCCCCCATCTAGTGGGATTGCAGTGGGTCAGAGGTTTGGCAAAGACCTAACAGGCTTCAGTAGTCAGCTAGCACCACTTGGTCCCTCTGTGGGTCAGAGTAGGTCTGGAAGTGGGGATTAGCTAATCAAGTAATGCCATTTTTTGCTGACTCCATGTTGACAGGTAGTTTGGTATGTATAATTAGCCAAGAGATATGCATTTAGTTTGTTAGGTAGATGTTCTGAGGTTAAAATCAACCCTGAACAGCTTGTATTGATAAGTAGGATGGTCCTGGTAAATACCAACAGGGTATTCTCAAGATGTCTATACTTCACTCTGCAAGGCAGAAGTTTGCCCTGTGCTCCTTATTTTTCCTCCTTGCAAACTTACCATAGACTACTGATTTTGATAAAAACTTAAGCTCTTCTTATTCTTTCAAATGCACTGTCTTTGCATTGAAACATACAGAACGTGCTTCAAAATGGGTGAAAATTCTTCAACCGTTTTGACCCCTTGAATCAGCCTAGCAGTGTGATTGACAGATCACAGGCATTTCTCCTTGGCAAGACAGTTTGCTTACTTGATAATTCACCAGAGCTGGAATTTCCTTCCCTCATGGGTCTCGCCCACAGCCCAACCTTGCAGCCACAGCATGTGCTGTTAGCAAAGGGAACTTTGCTCCTCATTTTGCTTCTGCCTTTTGATGTTTCTTACTCTGAGCCAAGAATATGAACTCTTGGGTACACACAGAAATGGGGGAGGTACTCCGAGGAAACTATACATAAAAGTTGGAAGCCAAGACAACCATATGTAGAATTAACAGTCAATACCTTATTGATTACATCTTATATGACAAGTCCCCAAATAGTGTTACTAAGATTTTCCAGTACAGTAGTTGTTGGACTGTTTTTCTTTCCCCTTTTTTGTTTTGATTTGCTTCTGATCTAATCGTGACTGGAAGTAAGACTTATTCACAGCTCTGGCAGCGATTCCTGCCCACAAGTTTGGAGAAGTTCACACTGTAATCTCAATATGGATTTGCCATTGATCATCTTGCCCTGAAATGAATCTGAAGTGGAACCCAAAATTTTAATGCCACATTACTGCATTAAGTGCAGCTTTTGATTTTAATGTTAATCCAAATCTGTATTTCTGGACTTGACAAGAAAAAAACCCAGTAGTGGTAAATAGTATCTGAAAAAAGCAGGAACAATAACAACATCAATAAAAGCAATAAAACCAATCATATCCACACATTAGAGCTCCTATGCTCATAAAGAATGCATTTATGAGTGCTTTTATCAGTGATTCATCTAAAATTGTTGCACACGCACTATTGGTGTGTAACACAGCAACAGCAGGATTCCAGTGGAATCTTTAGGGGAAAAGCAAAAAATAACACCAAATAATGTCACAATTGAAACAGAGGGGAACATTCAAGCAAGGTATAATTAACCCAGCTGGAACTTGGTCAGGATATCCAGGTTAACACCTCATTCAGTTAGTGGGCTGTGTAGTAAATTGTTGAATATTGTTGTTTAAAAGTCAAATAATTTACTGAGCTCTTTTCATGTGTGGAATATACAAGAAGGTCAACTGCCTTTTTAACATCTGGTAGCAGAACCCTGGTGATTTACCTGCACTCTGGTGATTGTAGATAGCCAAGTGATGGATGACTTTGCTAGAAAGCTCACTCTGTTAACTCATACAAGCCCACAAGGAGCCTGATAACTCTGTTTTGTGGAAACATTAAAGGCTTTGTCTGTAGCTTGCATAGATTGACAAAGTACCATAGATGGCAGTGGGATTCTGCTGATTTATATGTGCTTTGGATGTATCTCTAAACCAGAAGGCCATTCATTATTTTTTCTTGCTTGAAAGGAGGAAAAAAAAAAGGAAAATAAGAAAAATGGAAAGTACCTTCATTAATTACTTACTTATTAGAAAATATTTTACTTGGATTTTCAAATTACTGCTCAAATCAAATCTAAGATTTGGACATAGCCTGGATGAGGAGAAGACTGGGTGAGATGATGCCATGATTACTTTAATTGCTTTGCTGCCCAACCCTGGTGTCTGTAGGAAAGCCAACAGGAAAATTACAGAAAATTATAGGAAAATTACAAGCAGAGCAGTAGATGGTCTTAAGGAGGATCAGCAAACTGATTAGGGGCTAAATTTTGACTCTGCCTAATGAACCATGCATGGGAGAGAAACTGCCTGTATCTCCCTATCCCTTTTTGTTTTCCTACATCTCATGTCAGTTTAAGCACAGCCTAACCACACAAATTGTGCTGATCCTGTAGAGCTGATCTTCCTCTCTTATAGAGGTCTCTCTTTGATCAGCACATCTGTATTCTGAGAGATTCTGAGTGCATTGCATTGACTGACAAAATCTAGGTTTTTGGTCTTGCTGGCAAGAGGAAGCTAATGTGGTTAGGGTAAAGGAAGGTGAATTCACTCTGTTTTCTGCCTTATCAGCAAAACTCTCAGTCTGCAGTCACAGCATGGCAGCTGATGGAAACTGAAGACAGGAAGGGCATGGCATTGCCTAATTCCTTCCCTATCCATAGGCTGAACCGGTACGAATGGCAATTAGAAAATTCATCTTCTGGTTTAAAACATTTGCTTCAGTTTCATGCCAGGCTTTAGCAAGCACAGCACTCACCTGTAGCCCTCCACTGCAGCTGACTTGGAGGCAGTGTGGAGGGGGTGAGGATCCAACAGAGCAAGGGCAATAGTTTTACTGCACAATCCCCCCGCCCCGATTATTCTTGTTTTCCACATAGCTCAGGATTACCAGAGGATGCTCAGCCTCCACTGATTTACTGTCTTGGCAAATATCAAACGGAGCACAATCTATGCTGTATGTTGCAAGGAAGCTAACAGTGGATGAATGAGGGCAATGTTTGCACTCAGGACTTTCCTTTACAAACACTGAATCGTGCTGTTGTGAAACCAGGACCGAGTGATGAATGACTCACTGTTGGCAACACACACTGCCCTATCAGTAGGCTCTGTTCAGGGGATGTGGGGGCTGGTGTTTGATATCATCTCTGAGCTCCCAGCTCCCAGCATGCTAATGAGTAATGCACACTGTGGCCTGTATTGATCTGTGATTTGGTTATTCACGAGACTCTGCACAAAGACACCCGCGTTGCTGGCAGTCCTGTTATTCTTCAACACAAAGATGTTGCTTTGGGGATGTTTAAAAACATCTCTCTTGTTTGACTGTGATGTTTTCAGCATGGATCTCTTTATTTTGAATATTTTTTTCCAGTATGAATGCTTTGTAGTAATAAAATGCAAAAATTCATTAGTAAGGGACAGAAGAAGAGTGCTTAGATGATTCAAAGAAATGAGAGTGAGATAGAAATCTTTGGGACAGTGGTTCAAACTCAGTGCCTGCTGGCTATGAGGTAAGGGACACATTCCCTGTTTGGGTGCAGGTGATTATATCAAATTATCCAATGCAGAGGCTGGAGTGAACCTGCCTGTTGGTAGTGCTGGAAAAGGGTACATTGCCAGGCTCAAAAAATGGAGAGGGAAAAAATGTTCTTTTCAGTGAGAGGACATCAAACTGCTTTCTGTTTCTAAGCTATGGCACAGATTAACTTCCCAAAGGCTCCCTTCAGGATGTGAGGAAAGGGTCTGCATCTGAGAGGTAGACAGGGTTGAGAACAGTATTACAGGAGGTCTCCATACCTAACTTGAGATGATAAACCAGCTCTGCACCCACTTTTTACTGAGACTCAGCACAAGGGTTGAAGTCCTAGAAAGTTGATAAGAGTCATGTGTCCTCTCAAGATGAAAGGAGGTGTTCACAGATGAACAGTGAAGCATGGGGAGGGTTGGCCTGCCTCTGCCAGCTGTCTGGGATCAAACAGGAGACTTCAGTCACCAGTTGCTGCTGCTGGGTCTGTAAGTACCAGATCCCAAGCTCACTGCAAGGCTCCCACTAACTTAGGCAGACTACAAATCGGATTGTAAATAAGCACCGTGTTCTCTCAAATAGACTGAGTGGAATTTGAAAGATGGGAGATAAGAGCTCTTCCCAAGACAGGGCAGAAACAGATGGGCTGGTTTCCTTCCTGCACTAAAAAACGTTCAGTATTTGCACCAAGGGTGGGCAAAGCAGAGACACAGGAGTACCTTTATGCAATGACAGAGGTTAGAGTATCATTGTGGACTAAGCTGTAGGGATGTGACAGTCCTGTCTGTTAAATAGCCACAAGCTGGTTTAAGAGGGACAAGCCTTACTTTTCAACAAGTAATGTAGCTTAATTAATCAAAGAGAAGACATATGCCTCCAAACTCTGAAGCAGTTTTTCTCTGACAACCGTCCCTCCCTGTGAGTCTGTGTCATGTGCTAGTATAAATATGGGCTAAACTGCACTTAAGACTGAGTAAACAATATGATTTCAAAAGCAGTTGGGAAAAGGAGCATGGAAATTGAATGAAGCCCAGAAATATGTTCTGAATCCCCACCCCAATCACACTGTGGGAGGAACTTGACGTTGCCATAAATAAAATTGCATGTTAAAAACCTTTCCATAGTTTCTGCAGAGCATTCTCATGGGGCCCAAGATGGCTGTTGATAGCCAAGAATGCATTACGCTGAAGGATCACAGGTTCTGGAAAATCCTATCAAATTTTATGGAAAATGATAACATTCCTGCCAGCTTAATGAACCACCACTTCAAGGCTCTTAGGAGTGGTACACCCACTACTGAAATATATGGATGGTGCATGCAACCTTGCAGGAAAGATAAAACCCTCCAGCAGTCCTGTGGTGTTAGCCAAGCTAAACTATCTTCCATCTCTGACAACCACACAGCAATACTCACTCCTGACATGCTCCTATAAATATTCTGAGCCTCTACAGAAACCTACTGGCTTCGGCCCCAGCCTGCTCTGTAGGGTTTTCCTGAAAGGCTTTATGGCTTTACTAATAAGGCAGACCCCAGATAAACCTCCATTCTCAGATTTTTCCTTTAAAAAGCCCCCGCAATCAGCTTGGGAAAGCAGGCAGCAAAAGAATGGCTATCTCAAAACCTCCACACTGCACAGAGGTCTCTGCCCAAACCATGGGCTTGTTTGTTTTCCTCAGGAACGTGAAGGCTCTGGGAAGGGGAATTTTGGCATGGAGCTGTTTTGGGAAGAGGTAAATGTGGCTGTGAAGCCAGGCAGCTCAGGCGAAGCAGCGTGGAGCGAGTGCAGGACCAGACAAAAGCAGATGCCTGAGCAAGCACAGTGTGTGGCCCTGGGAAGAGCCCAGAGAGAGGGGGCTTTTGGGTGGGGGGCTTGGCCAAAACAGCTGGGGAAGTTGGGAACACAGAAACCCTCTCCTGTGACTTGACTCCTGCTGTGTAACACAGGACTTTGTTTCTCCTTTGTAAATAAACAAAGCTGCTTGCAAGAAACTACCTAAGCCCTGCACTGACTTTTCTTCCTGACTGGAACTACCTACAAGATTGTGGATTTTAGACAGTCCCATGGGTGGAAAAGGAGCAGCAGACAGACAACCCAGCAATACATTAAAGACATGTATTTAAGGGATATGTGGCAGAAGACATGGATGGCAGGGGGGGTAATATTTAGTAGAATTCATGAGATCCTCTACCTTCTTGAAGAAATGGTATCTAATATAAATAAATTCAAATAAGATTTTCCCCCATTTCAATTCCTGACTGTAAGTACAGGCATATTGTTCTGCTGCCTCATTTTTTTTTTTTGTATGCACCAAGTTAATGGGGAAGTGTTTGTGTTTCTTTAAGTAGCTACGAGGTGGGTTACCACTGACTTTCTTAATCCAAGTACCTTGTTATCTTAATTAAAAACCAAAATCAGCTTTGATCTCCCTACAACTTCATTGCATAACCAGCTTCATTTACTATTGTTTAAGCTCAGTTTGCTTTCCATGATGAAAAGAATTTGTATTTCACACTGAGCAGGAAGTCTTAGTTAAATGTTTCCTGGTTTTGATCTCCTTAAAGGGAATTAAATTATGTTCCTGGTTAACAAAATGCATGGCAAACAGATTACCAAGTCACTGGACTCACCAAACCATGAGCCAACAGGGCAGCAGGCTGGACACATGGAGGGTGCAGTTGCTCCATTGTCTTGCTTTAAATGTAAAAAGGGCTGTGGAGATGGTTCAAATCTGGTTTTTGACCTCCTTTTGTTGCAGTTTTTGCTGCCTTTCCAGACTGGCTTCTCACATGAGTTCAGCTGGACCTTTTCAGCTCCTCACCCCCTTCCCTTGTGTGGGGAGCACAAAAGCTGGGGTATGGCAACTGCTCTGGGCACTGCACGGGGTGTGGGAAACCTCAACCACCCCTTCCTTCTTCCTGACAAAACGATTCTCAGGCGACTCTTTTGACTCCTTTAGTTGCTGTAGCACTGAAGATGTTGGGAACTACCAGGCTGGAGCAGTCCAAGAGCTTTTAGTCGGTTTCTGCATCCCCAGCTTTCCTCCAGGGGCAACTCTGGTGTGTACCTGACCCTCCTCAGTGCTGGCATGCCTGGAGGCTGTGCTGCAGAGCTCTGATCTGGCCAGAAAGGATGTCCCATCCCTTGCTGTCCTTCTGCATGTGCAGAGCACCAGGTCTTGTTGGCTGCCATGCCTTGGTGGCACAGCCTGGTTCCTGACAAAATCTGTGTTAAGACAATCTGCTGCTTTCTGCAGGAGCCTGAAGGGAGCAAGGGAGTTTGTTCCTGATGACGCAGGGAAAAGCTTTCTAGGTTGCTGAGCAGCATTGATCTTTGCCCTGCTCTCCAAACATGATCAAGACTGTATCCCAGAGCTTATGTTTCATTTTGCATGGGATCTGGGGAGATTTACTTGTTGCCAGGTAGCCACACTCCCAGCGTGGCAAAGCCCAGTAAAACAAATGGCACTAACGTATTTTCTCACTATGCATACTATATAAATCCAAGGAACTAGCTGCCACATAAAGCATTCAGCTGCCTGTTTTGGACAGCAGAGGGGATCGAATTGCTTTAATTCTCTTCCCTCTTTGCCCTGAGGCAGGTAAGAATCAGCTTTTGTGTCTCTGGGAGATGCCTCTGGTTTCCTGCTGCTCCCTGGCAAGAGCTTTTGGCATTTGTGGGGGTGACCCAGGAAACACCGGTGCAGGGGGAAGGGAAGCTGAACTCTCAGGGTCTGAAGTGTTCTTGCTTCTCATCTTACCACTCAAAGGAAACAAGAAAGAGAATGCTGACACATTTTCCCCACCGGTTGCCCCACATAAAAACAGTTATCTGCTTAAATGGTTAGAGAGAGGCTGAAGTTTGCAATGGGTTGTCTCCAAGTTAATCCTCTGTGTCTCCATCAATCGGTGTCACAGGAGTTAACAAGAAGCCAGAAAGAGACAGCAGGGAAAATTTAGCCACTTAAAATGGAAGTCAAACAAACGTCTCTTGTGAGTGTGTTATAATTTTACAGGGTTTGCTTCCTTTATACCCTTCCCTGCTTAGTGTGTGATAATCTTTGCCTGCTGTTCCCTCATCTTTTATCCCATCAGCAGCTGGGCCCTCACCGTTTTCCCCAAAAGGACGTTGTACATTTTATTATCTCCTTCTTCCCTGCAAACCCTCTCATCTCCATGCTGTTTAACATGCAGTTAGAACAGCAGCACTCCTGAAGAAGCTCTGGCAGGTCAGTGCCCTTGGAGATGCTCTGGATCACACAGTGAGCCTCCTGAGATGTACTGGTGGATGACTGAGCTTTAGGGGGCAAACAAATCCCCAGACCATTTACAGAGCAAGTTCTTCCCTAAATCACTGCCTGATATTTCAGGCTGTTTGACCTCAGGGCAATTAATAGGGAGTAACAAGGTGAAAACAGTGTCTTGGGTGACCCTGGGCAGTGTCCAGGCCATTGGCCAGTCCTGTTTTAGCCCTCATTTTGACTGTTGTGGCTGCTCCCTGCCTTATTCTAGTGAGACCCTGAAAACCCTAAGGCCCCATGCAATTGCCCTGAGACCTTATCCCTGAAACCAGCCCTAAGCACGATTTGGAATAGGACTGGGCCCTTAGGGGCAAACACTTGGCTACTGTCACCCTCCTGTGATGAATCTAGATGATGTGACTGCATGCTTTAATCTCATGAGAGGAGTAGAGTCCAGCATGCCTGAAAAAGTGAATTTTTGGCTGAATGGGGCAGGAAAGTCAAGAGCACACACAGCAATTATGTCTGCCTGTACAGCCTTCACAAATGCTATGGGCCAGCTGGACAAGGCTGCACGCAAAAAAGAAATTTGCACAGATATCTACCTGGCTCACAGACTCAGACAAGTATCTGCACGTACGAGTTCATGTGTATACAGCAGACCGATTCCAAGCCAAACACAAATTATTCCACTAACTCCAATGGGACAAAATTTGTTTGTGCAGTTTCAGAGGCCAGTCTGAGAACTTGGAAGGAATATTTTCCAGGCATTTGACCAGTTTCTGGGTAATCTGAAAAATGGTATCTTTTACAGAGATTTATACAGCTATAGACACACCCTCACATATGCACACGTATGTATTTGACAGCTTTTAGCTGGCTTTTTTATTTGTTTTACCCCCATCTTGCTCTAATTGTAAACTCAGTCTGGAATGTGAGGATTAAGGGAAGTTAACCTGAGTTGCTCAGAGCACAGCTTTTGGCCTACAAAATGAGTAGGAGCTGTTTTTGGGGAAGGAAAGATGAATTTTGCTTCCTACATACAGTTAGCATCAGCAGTCTTTAGTTCTACTTAAATGTAGAAAGGAAACATTAGCAAGGAGGGAAGTGCCTTGCATTTTTTGAAGTCTATTATTAAAATATAACAAAAATCAGACAAAAGTTTGCATTTCAACCAACTGAAAGATCCATGTCCTTTGGATTGTTCTTGGCAGGAAAAAATAATTTCTTCCATATGGTTGGGGTAACTCCATTGTGCAAGGGCTGCTGAAGTGGTGGCTCAGATTCTTTATGTTTGTTTTCTTGTGGGATGGCAAATTTCCCTGCACCTGAAGGCAGCTCACCACAGCACTGTCACCTGGGGGCTGGAGCCAGTAATTCCTGTTGCCACCTAAACCATAGACATCCAAAGGGCATCCAAGTGGCTGCTTGCAGGGTGCAAGGCAGGCATCCCCACTTCCCACAAGGTTTCTGTGCCCTGGATTGGCACTATGTGTGTGTGCCTGGGTGGGATGCTCTTGGTGTTGTGGGTATCAGGCTTTTCTCCTCACCCTAATCTGCCTGGCCTGTGCTCTTGAGTAATGGAAAACAGCAGAGGTCCTTTGAAGCAGGGCAGGTTTTCATCAGCAGGGAGGCTGCCCAAGGTAATGTGGCAATATCCCAGCCATCAAAGGGTCCATGTGGGCACGTGGATTACCTTTCTCACCTCACCTCCAGTTATCAAAGCAAGCAGGACATGACTGGACTGTGCAGTCCCGTTGGAAATGCCAGAATAAAATCAAGGCTTCTGGAGGCCGCTCCTCAAAAGGGAGATTTGAAAGAACTTGTGTGCTCCCCTCCAGAAGATTTTTATCTCTGACTCACCACATGAAAATGCAAGATACCATTGGAAAGAATCCTTCCTTCTTTCCATGTGCTGTTTGCTTGTTTGTTTCTATGTAAATGGGGTTAGGTTAGGGTTAGGGTTGGCCTGGTAACAGAGGCCACTGTGCTCAACAGTGCTCCCTCCCCTTGCCCAAGTGCAGGAGAAAGGTAAATTTAGCTCCTTGCTCATCCTTCTATTTGTGTGTTAGTGCTAGGACAGTCATCTTCACTCAAAAGCTGATATATTAAAACGATTGTAGGAAGGAAGCACAGCTTAATGGATTGACCAGAGATTTATAGGTCAGGCACTGAACTTCCAGCTGTGTCTTCTCATGGCTGGCAGTTGCCACCCTTTGGCACATCTTTTGGGAGCTGAAAAAGCCCTGCTGAGCATGGCAGCACCTGGGCACGGTGTTGAACACAGGGAAGAACACACTGCTGACCTCAGTGCTGACTGAGGAGCCACAGCCAGCAAAGATCTCTGCCAGGGCAGTCAGCTGCTTGAGCTAAAGCAGTAAAAATAGGAAGGGAGTAGCATATGAGAAATGGCTTTAAAAAATGAAACAGCTTTAAAAACAACACACCAGGGGTTTGATTAAGAAAAATAATTATATATATTAGGTGAGTTCAAATCAATAAAAATACTGGAAAGGGTGTTTTCCTTCCCCCCTCACTTTTGTGTTTATTTCCCTCTTTTTTGTTCCCCCAGCTCTGTCTGGCAGAGTGAAAAAATAGTTAAGTGACACAGGGGGAAAAAGAAGCCACAAAGGATGCAAAATGAGATTTTTTTTTTTAGTGGGAGAAAGCACCTAAAAACTGGGGAGAGAGGATTTACCCAGAAATTGTTTTATAATAAGCACAATTTTTAATGGAAAAAAAAAAAAGGACAAGGAAAAAAAAAACACTCATAACAAATAGTTGTAGCCGCAAAATGAGGTACCAGAGCTGTGGTTTGGCTTTGCTTAATACCTTTTATGCCCAGAAGCACATTCCTGCGGGTGACAAGGAGGAATTCTTGACCCAAAGGCATTTGAAGGTACCTGAGGAAGTCAGAGCTGGTGGGGGGATAGCTGCTGGATTCACAGGGAGTTGTGAACACTGAGTCTTTCATACCTGCACCAAGGGCTCCAGACGTGCACTCAGCAAGACTGCAGGAACTTGTGGGATGCTGTTGTTAATGCAGTGTCATAATGTGAACACTCATTTCCAGGCAGCATATGCACGTGAATGATGGGGTAGGTGTGTGACCCCTCTCCTGGGAGGTAACCAAGCAGTGCTAAATGCCTGCATGCACTCGAAGCATGGAGAGGATTTGGTGACCTCCTCCGGGCAGAATGACAGATAACCTCCTTTCAGCCCGAGGAGAGCCACTGCAAAGTCTCACTGTCACAGCATGCCACCGAGCCATTGGCAGCCCATCCTGCTGATAGCAGAGCTACACAATGGCCAGTTCATTACTGCAGCAAAAACGTCTCACAAAAGCGAGAGCCAAATAAATTAAAGCATTAGGATCTCATTTTCTACAGCATTAACGCTATGATGAACGTGAAATCCAATCCCTGCTGGCATCATCAATACCAAAGAAGACGGTGCTGTGTGTCAAGAGGTGTTGGCAGAGTCCCTCAGGAGTTGTATGCAGTGATCAGAAAACCTTGTGTCTCTTTCCCCCTCCTCACCAGCTGTCTCTGCTTACAGGAGGCCACCTCATTTCCCACCAGTGAAGGACCAACAGTACAATGGCAGGCACATGCTGAAGATGGAATCAAAGATTTCTCTTCAAAATTATTTTGGGAGTGAGCTGTTACTTGGAAGCTCGTGTTAGAATAGCTGCTCCAAGAACAGTAACTCTGCCTGGATGAATTTATAATAGCCACTTTAAGTGGTGCCAGGAAGACACTGAACTTCCAGTGAGTCATTTTTCCACAGCCGTGAATAGGTTAGGATGAACTTCAGGTATGTACTTTGATTTTCATGATACAACAACCACAGCAAAGCTTTGAATCCCTCCAGATTTACCCACAGGGAGTGGCTATGCCCATCTTTCTTGGGTGTTTTTACTTGAAACTCTGTATTCTGCACAGGAAAGGCTAAGAGATGTTATCTAGAAGAGCATTGGGTTTGGGTTTTCTGTCTCTCAACACCTTCACACCCAAATTCCACTCAAGTCTAAGAAAAAAACTTGTCATTGACAAGGGGTAGGGACACTGGGCAGCTGCAAGGAGTTGGGACCTGCAGAACTGTAGATGCTACAGAGCCTAGTGGCCAGATTTGCTGCATGTATCAAAGCCTCCTTACAATCCTTTGTTCTACCTAGAGATTCCCCCATACAAATGTACTCTGTGGCTCCAGATCTTCTCCTGTCTTTATGCTTTTCCCAAGTGCTTCCTTCAGCTTGGAGTTACCCTTTTCCCCATGTCAAGAAGAAACTTGTCTCAAGGTGCACCCCAATTTCCTTTAATTCCCTTGGCTTTTTGAACCTTACTTTTTATTCCTGTTCTACCACTCCTTTTTTCTTTCTCTTTCAGGGATACAAAGTTTCAGGCAAAAAATCATTTGTTGGGTGTTGTCTGGGAGGTGTGGACCACCACCACCTGATAACTTCGGATGTGGCTGTCCCCATTTGCTCTTATGTTTCTCTTACATCCTCTGGGCTTTGCTAAATGTCACCAAAACCTATGTTGGGAGGCAGCAGTAGAACAGCCCCTGAAACTTTGGAAGCACTGGGTCAAAATGAGTCAAAGCTGTGCTTTAATACCCAAACAGTACTGCCTAACTGGGCATAACAGTTTGCAAACTCTGACAAGCAGACCTTTATGGTAGTAAAAATCCCACTGCTTTTGCTGAAACAGGAGGTCTCATCTCATGTCAGGCCTTCTTCATGTGGTGTAAGAAATGGGAACTACCAAACTGGCTCAGATAAAGCAAGAACTGATTTTAAACTGAAGCTTTGTTGTGGCCCAAAGATTTTTTCCTAATTAGCTTTGGAAAAGCTGCTGTTAACTTTCATCGCTTTTTCTGGTTTCATACACCTGCGGCTTTGCTGTGCATCCTGAAGGATAAGGATCAAACTGTCAGCAGCAGGGTGCTGCTTGTTACAATTCAGGCCTGCCCCAACAGAGGTGGGAAGGGAATTTTTTGACAGAAACACATTTTTGGTGTAGTTCTTATGCCTGTGGTTTAGCCTTTGGGCTTGGGTGTGACCTTCTGGGTGGAGCTCCTCGACTTTCTGGGGTCACTAGGGTGGTGCACACCAGCAACTGGAGACCATCAGCCCTAGCGAGCGAGGATGAAGAGAGAATCTTCAGGTCCCTGTTTCTGCTCTGCTTTGCCCATATTTCATGGCCTATCTCGATCTGATCTGTACATTCCTGGTAGCATACCTCCCTGGAAAGGTATACCTTTGTTTGTTTTGTGCTATGCTTTTGAGGAGGATCCTCCTTACTGGGAGCAGTGTCTGCAGCCTGGCAGAGGGGAGACACACACTGTGCTTTCCCCTCCACTCTGCTTGGACCATTCCTGGGCTTCTGCCATCACCCAGAAGGAAAGGGCACGATGTGCTCTGCCAGCGCAGGGGCCAGGCCTCTGGCAGCCAGGACCCGCAGCCGCAGGCGAGGCGTCACATCGTCGCAGGGACTGTAAATACACCACACATTTTTTGTTGTTGTGGCATAATCACAATGTCCCTATAATGTAGTTTGTTTAACTGGATGACTTCAGTGCTAAAAATAAGTGGATCTTGCTGTTTCCAGGACAACCACTATCCCAACGGCTTATCTCGGCGCCTCTCCTCTGTCAAAAGGATGTTCTAAACAGAGCTGGCCATGAATATTAAAAATGAAGCATGCACACAATAAGGCATTCCCTGGGAAGAGCCCCATGTTTTAATGCTATATGTTATGCTAATAGGACAGTTGCCTCTCAGAGAAGTGCTTAATTCAAAAGCAGCACAGTATGGGGTGAGATTGCAAGTAAGCAGGAATGTAATGTGTGTTTCTTTCTTCTTCTTTTTTTTTTTTTTTTTTAATTCAATCTCTCTCTGGTGCTTCGAGTGGCTCACTAGGCAGCACTTTCTGCCTCTAGCCCAGAAATCCATAAATTGAAACCGTGTGTGTGTGTTCTGAGCCCACACAGTGAGATGGCTGCAGGAGGACAGAGAGCTGTAGCCTGGCAGGTGGCACCTGGTGGCAGGGACAGCCTGGCTGCCTCTGTGGCCACGAGGGTGCTGGTGCCTCTTATACTGAGCCAGGGAAGAAACAGCTTGCACAAACAATGCCTGGCTTTTCTGCCAACTGAAATTCAGCTGCTCTTCCCAAAAGGAGTTGCTCGTTTGGAGGAGCCAGGGAGATTTAAAAAAGCCTCCTAGCAAGGAAATGGTTGCATTATTACATGTCTGCATTCCTCCAGCTTTTTATTCTTTATTCCCTTCTTCTTCCTCCTTCCCTCTCAAACAAAGAAAAAAGCCTTGAAGAAAAAATCAGAAGAAGCCTTAGGAAATCAAAGGGGTCATTTTTAACCTCTGTATCTGGACAAAAAGGAGGAGATAATTTAGCCAGTAGGATTGGTTTTCTAGTACAGGCTGAATGGAGGCTGCCTACTGAGCAGTAGAACTCTTGCAAGAACTGGAGAGACCCATGTCCCTATCACAGGTTTTGAGTGAAGCAATTGGTTCACAATTGGTTCACTATTAATCAAACAGTTTGATTCCATGATTACAAAGAACTGTTCAGTGTTACTGACTCAATACAGCAAAGTCTTATACAAAGACAGCTACCTTGGCAAATGCAACCTCATTTCCTACAATGGTATTTACTGAAAGAAAATAGTAAATTAGTTTAGAAGTATTGCCCATTTATTTCTGTCTCTTCAGTTATATTTTTAACAAAACTTTCTGTTTATCTGAAGGCACATTTATGCAGTAACTGGCATGGGGGCAGTGAGCTAGACCCTCAGATGTTGTACACAGACCAGGTTTCACTGCCCAGAATTTAATTTTAATCAGATGAGGATCGGTCTTGTTGTTAGGAGACCTTCTGAGAACCAGCAGTTGTTTATGAGAGCTGACAGCAAATACAACAGTTCAATCCTTATGCACTGAACCCAGAAATTTTCAAGGTGACTGACTTGGCTGCAGGACAGCTGCCATTTTACAAAGTTTGTATGGAGAGCTTCAGAAAAGAAGTGGATCCTGAGCTCCCACTGAGAATTATTGTCTACTTCTTAATATTTTCTTGTTTTTATTTTTGCTCTCAAAACTGATTCAGACTCCCTATGGATATTTGATTTTCTTCAGGAAAACAATGTAGCAAAAATACCTGCCCTCCTTTGGTCTGAGAACATGGACTGTGAATCTCATATAAACAAAGTGACTGAATTTTTCTGACACTTTTCAGATTGTAGTTCTAGCCCCAACCAGAGCTTAAAGAGTGAAGGTATGTGAAAAATAATGTTACCTGGATGCTTTAAAATGTCAGAAAAGGCAAATTCCAGGGAGGTGCAAAGTCCTCTGGAGGTAATGCATATCTCAGCTCACTGAAAATATCTTACCTTGGCAGGTTGTGTCATGTCAGAGTAAATAATGCTGAAATGCATTAAAGGATCTGAAGACTGGATGTCTTCAATAAGGAAGATCTGTATCACACCACTATTTCCTTTTATCTGTGTCGCTGCATTAGAGGGCAATTCTTCTGAAAACCTCAGAGATGTATGCCTGGGCACCCCAAAAACCACGGTTCTGGGGAGAGGTTATTGAAGGGAGATACTTGATATAGCCCAGGCTGAGAGGGAGATGAACTTCATGCTCTGAAGTGTCATTCCATGTGATTTGCTGTAGGGTGGGGGGGAATTAGGGAATTGCAGATATTAACATGTCATAGGTGATGATGGTAGAAGGGTACAACTTTGGGCACAAAACTATTTTTTTAACATGCATATAAAAATTTCTGGTGCAGCGTCCACTGTTTTCAGTCAACTTCTCTCACCTGAGAATAAGGAGGAGTTTGACACTCTGGTTCTACTGCAGCAGCAGGACCATGGCAAGAAGAGGTATGTGCATACACACTCACACATACACACATGTGTACAAATATATATATAGATATGAATATTGCTATATGAATACAGAGGGAGTCCCAGCAACCCTGTGAGAGCCAGTCAGCTTAAGGAGGGACCACGCAAATGAGAAAAAAAGGAGGAAGAAGAAGACAAAGGAGGAGAGGACATTGCATTTCATTCTGCCCCTTCTACCTCTTGCTGAGATTCAGAGAGATTTGAGACAGCCCATGTTCCTCCATCACTGAGCAAACGCCCTGTTCCCTCAGCTGAGATATTTATAAAGTCAGCTTGCTTTTTTGGAATTAAGGAAAGAAATGCAGATGTTGAGTTGAACTGACAGCCCTTCAGGAAGCCTTAAAATCCCCCAATTTTGTTTAAAGGGGAAACAAGGTTTGCAATTAGTGAACTACAGCAGGTTTAAGCATCCAATTGCTATTAATGCAATTATAGTTAAGGTTGTGATAGCTCTAGTGTCTTCTTGAAAACTCAAACCTCCATTTCATTAGGCTGTTCAGTGCTTTTTAAATATTGCTTCTAGCACTTAGTAAAAGGAAACATAAATTGTGGATTGAAAATCCTGCATATATGGCTCATATGCTCTGAAGTGTGACTGTACATGTGTCTGGGGTGGGACTGGAAGGTATTTGAGAAACCTTTTGGTTTCCTTTTGAGAGCCTTTTGGTTCTCTCTGTCCTGGAGAGTGCACAGCTTGGTGCAGCAGAGCAGCAGCTTCAGCAAAGGTGCTGTAGTGACTCTGCTGTGCAAATCAGTGTTTACACATAAATACTGGGTTAATGCACCTGACAGGAACAGTGTATAAAAACAAGATTATCTTAATACTGCTGTCCCCAGTACTTGTGCTGCAAGAACCTGTGTTGTGTCTCTGCACCTTCCACATGGCAGACATTTTCAAAATACAGTTGTTTAACAGGTTCTACTGTTTCCATCTAAATTCCTCTTCTCAAGGGTAAGGAGTGACCCTTTGAATCTTTCAGCTGCAAATAGCAAAGAGCGAATATCAGTGTCCACCTCAGGCTGTAGCCTTTACTCTCTAGCTAGGCAGCACTTTGAGTCCTTTCCATTCAGTTACTTGTTTCCACAAAAAACATAGGAAATTGAGAACTCTGTGACCTGGGACTAATTGAGCTCAAGTGTCCCGTGGGTTCGGTGATGCAGGCAGAAAGACAGATGGACAGAAAATAGAGAGCTTTGACAACAAATGCATGAAATATTGTGTACAACAGCCTTATTTCTCTTATTTATTTGTCAGTAAAAAAATGTTGGAGTGTTTTAAGTCTTCTGATGCTTAGGCCATGCCCACCATCTTCTTCCCACTACTTCTTCTCACCCATTGTCCTTTAGAGCAAAATAAGCTTGCAGAAGTACTCTCAAAGGCTGGCTAATATTTGGGACTAGGGCTTCAGTGCATTTGGGGTCTGGGTTCTGGCTGTGTTGCTGACATGATTTATGGTATATACTGTTCAGATTGAAATGCCAAAATCATCCATCAAGCTGTACAAAAAGGCCATTCCATCCCTTCTCTCTCCATATCATGTCTGGAGAAGTATTTTTGGCCAAGAATGCCAAGCAACACAGTGCTCAGCTGAAAAAAATGGGACTCCATACACAGAAAAAAGGTTCATTGAGATCACAGCACATACATCATAAAGAATAAGTTACTTTTCCTACAAAATGCAAAAGAAACCCCAGATAAGCTTGTTTTGTTCTATTAATCTCAGTTGAATTCTGCAATTATTTTCTTGTAGTAAGTTCAATCATTTTTAATATCTTTACTTGTGCAACATTTTATCTTAGTGCAGTCAGTCTGATAGGTAGAAAGAATGATTGATTTTTCCTCTTTCTATATTGAATACTAAGTAGAGGCATAAATAGACAAAACCATCCTTGAAACAGAGACACAAACAAAGTATTTTCCAAGCTAAATGCAAAGAGAAGCCAGCATATCTGCATTTCAAACGAGGCAGGGAAATTACTGTGGAAGACCTGCTCTAATTGTCATTCCTGGGAAAGGGCAAAATGAAAATTGCTGGTTTGTTATTCAAGTGCATCACCTAGCACAGCAGGACCTTGTTCCTCTCAGAAATTCTCAAAGACTACCAAGCAAATAAATATTCTTTGCCATTTCTATTCATTTGCCTGAAACATCTTCCATCTAAAGGCTTTTGAGGGCTTCATCCTGATCGTGTAGCAGAAACACCCTATATGGAGGGTGCTCCAAGTGTCTGGTGCTCTGAACATCTGGACTGAGAGGTGGGTAAGATGTGGAGCAGCTCTGTAACTGATGAGTTTCAGCAAGGTACCCGTGGTGAGAGGCGGCCTAGCCAACCTGGCTGCTCCTGTTGTGCCTGTGTAGCCAGGAACAGTAGATGTAAGGAATGTGCTTCCTTTCTCTGTGTTGCTGCAGATCTGCTCACCCAGAAATGATTATTCATCCTATACTTCTGACTTGAATTTTTTTCTTGATTAGGGCAGTTTTCAAATCCAGAGCAGCACCACTGGCAAAGGGACTTTTAAGGGACAAAATTCCTCGGCTTTAATTATAAATTCTGTGTGCAGTACAGCATAAGTGTACACAGACACCCCCAATAACCTCCAAATACAGGACACTGTGAGCTTAAAGGGGCAGCTTGCTAACAAAATTTTGTGATCGCATTCCAGTGAAAGGAATAAGTTCTCTAGAAGTTCCAAAGCACACGAAGCAGTTGCACAGTGAAATCTGGAGATTACCCATCTGAAATGCCAAGGCCTTTTGTGCCCTGCCAAGCATGGCAGCTACCTGGCCATTTTGCCTCAGGAGCCAGCACTGCCATATTCCCAACAGAAGTCAAGTTCTATCCAAGCAGGCAGGATAACATAGCCGTGATTGCACAGCCTTGTGACAACACCACGAGTGGCAAGGGGGAGCATCTCATTTCTTCCCCCACCCTGACTCTGCAAAGATGAAGAGGGATGTAGATATGGATACTCAGTGCTCTCATTGTCCTGGCAGCTTCAGCTTGCTGTCAGGGTCATCACACTGGAAAAGGACCACTGACAAGCAGAAACTGGGAGTCACACTGAAGACATGCAGGCCCTTAATAGTGTGGTGAGGGAATGGATCCAGGAGCTAACAATGTGTTAAAAATCTGGCCTGTTCCTTTTACACTTGGTCCTGGAGCTGGGAAACCATAGTATGCACTCAGGCTGTTGTCATAGCCCATGGAGCTGTAGTGTGGTGAGGTAACAGCAATGCTGGGGAAAGCCATCCTTGAGAAGCTGCTTAAAAATATGCCCTGAGATCAGAAGAAAGTCCCTAAGTCTTGCTTAAAAGCCTGGGCTTTGCTGCTGAGGAACATTTATGGGTTCATATCCAGGGCTGGGGTGGTGATCCCTGCTGCACATACTGTCTCTCTGTTAAAAGGGAACTGTGAAGGGGGAGATGAGTGGTGTGCTTTGCCATTCCAAGGGATGTGTGAGATTTCACTTACTCACAAGTGGTGCAGATGAAAATGGAGGTATGGACATGCCTGTGGTGTGCTGAGGCATATTGGCAATAGATTTGGGAAAACGCAGGTTTCCAGATGTCTGCAAGTTCTGGTATGTGAGCTGTAAACCAAAGGTACAATAGTGGATGAGGTGTCTGCTCTCAGTGCAAACATTTTTCCTACTTGCATTGTGCCAGGATGCTTTGCTGCCTTTAATCATCACAAGGTAGAAAGCCGGTGAGGAAAGTCTCGTCGCTTTATGGGTTTGCCTGAAATTGAAAGAAAGGAAAATGTAGCAGACCAAAACCATTTAATCTGGAGCAAAGTTAGGAGAACGAGTTAATGAAAGAAAGGCAGTTGTTTAAAGGTGTGAAACTGCTGAAGAGAGCCAAGATACAAGGGGTTATCCATAGATGTGGCCAAGTTAAACAAGACAAGCCTGTGACTCAGGGAGGCTCCACCTCCAGTGTCATTCACAAACCCAGCCTGTCCCTGGGCAGCCACTCAGCTTTGATTGCATCCTGTTTAACTTGGCCTTTGGATGACTAACTCTTCCAAAAGCTGGCTTTTGGGGTAGGTATCACACCTTAAAACATCTGATCCTCTTTTATAAGTGCAAAGTACTCTTTTATTTGATTTCTTTGTGCTGCCTGTCTGCATCATTTATATTGGTCCTACCAGGGACAGGCGTGTTTCTCACTGGCACAAAACGATAGATGCAGAAGTGACTAATCTGACAGACTTGGACAAAAGTTCCAAAAAGTTTCATCTCTTTCTTTGCAGCATGCAGGTTTTAGCTGGCATCTGGAAGACAGTGGCAGAAGTTTACCAAAAAAACACAGAGGAGAGTCTGATTTCAGAACTGAGATCCAGATGCTAAGGCCTTGAAGGCTTGTGTCAGGTGATATCCTTGGGAAAAGTCGTTTTGCAGTGTTTTGGTAAGTGTATAGAACAAGTAGTGTCAAATGTCATCAGCACCTAAGAAGTTGTTTTCCCTCCAAAGATTATGTGATAAACATGAAGCTATTTCATTTTCAGTGATATTTTCCATGAATTTAATGAGGAGAGGTTCTATTAATAGCAAACCAAAAAGCACTTTCCAGTGCTCAGCACCAGCACTGTGCTACTCCCAGAGTTCACAAAGTTTTGAGCTTTTGCAGTTTTTTAACTAAGCTGAGAAAAATGAGTTTGAACTTAAGAGTAGTAAGTTTGAAACCTACATGGCATGTTGCCATTTTGTGAGCAGTTTATCCCCTCCTTAGGGTGGCTGCTCAGGCTCCTGGATATCCATATCTGAGCACAATCCACTGGTGCTACAGACTGCAGGTGTTGAGCCACAGCTCTTGGGGCAGACCAGCGCCACTCCACTGCCACTGGGAGCCTGTGGCACGGCTGACTGTGATCTTGTTGCTGCAGCTCCGTGGTGTCTGTCAGGGAGGTACTAGCTTAGCATTAAAGTTGTCTTAGCCCTGTGCTACATGACTTAATTTATACTGCCATGGCAATGAGAGGAATAATCTCTGAGCCACACTGATCTTGGCTCTAGAAACACCCACTGGCTTGATTTATATCAACATGGTGGCAGGGTGCAGAGGTGCTTGAGGTGACCTTCAAGGCAGCCTTGCCTGCTGAAGGCAAGTCTTGTGCAGGCTCCTGCTCCCTCCTCTGCCTTCATGAGGACAGCCACAGGCTGAAAGGTGGCTCAGGAGCTCCCCAATATTCCTTCCTTGGGGGTCTGATCAAGCTTTCCTGGCTGAAGCCAGGTGCAAAAAAATCCCCTTTGCTGTGAGATGAGAGGAGCTGAGAGCCACCACTGCAGAAAGGCTCCAGTCTGAATCACCACTAGTCACTTCTCAATGCACCTGTGGAGTGAGAAGCAATGACAGCCCCTGTGCCCCATTCTCAGGAGGGAGCTGGGAGATTGCTTGCACATGATGCTGTCATTCTGGCAGGGTCAGCCTCTACCGTGCTAACAGTGGGCAGGGTCCATCCTGGCTCAAAGCTAAACCTGTGAAGGGTGACATCATGCAGGAGGCACTTGGAGATGCAGCCTGCCAGCACGTGTCTTTAAGCTAATTATGGTAGAGGAGGAGCCCCCGAGGCTGAGTCGATAAGGTGAAGAACACATTCCACTGGTAAATGAAAAGCCCTCAGACCACCTTTGGCTGTGTGTCACAGAGACCCATGTTGGAAATGGCACAACAGAGAGATCAAACCACCCCCAGGGCCTGGACTCTGCTGTCTCCTTGCCCTGGAGCAACCTGGTATTTTTGTTAGGAGAAGACAGTTAGTTGTAGAAAGCACAGAAAAACCCAGGACCGTGCTGGGGACTGCTGAGGAAGCCATTGCCACAGACTGAGGCACCCTTGCTCTGGGACAGGGTGTGAATGCCTCCCAGTCCTGCCTTGAAGCCCAGCTTGCCTGTCCTGGTTCCTAGTTTGGGCCGTAGTCTCTTCCACACTTCTTCCAGGATGATCACCAGGTGCCTCTTTCCACTGCTTATCAGAGTAGGTGCTGCTCTTCTCCAGGAGATCCCATCTACTACAGGGCATTCTTGCCGTTGGAAAGCTTGAGGGGAGCAGCCCTTCCTCTGTGTCACCTTCAGATGTCACAGGCCATGAGATTTTCAGTCACGGTGCTCAGGAACTGAGGACCAAAGGGAGTTGATAGCTCAGCTGCTCTGGAAAACAAGTCCCCACATCATCAATGCATCTGCCCTCCAGGAGAGGAGGGACCCTTGCAAAGGATCCCGCCATGGGCAAGAGGATGAAAGGGCAGCAATGTCTCGGGCAGTCTGGGAGACAGAAGTTCAGATCTCAAGAATCAAACTAAAAGAAAAAAATTAAAGAAAAAAACATTGCTTTGTCTTCAGCCATGAACCCAGGACAGTAAACAGAGGAGGCTGGAAAGCCAATAAATTCTACCCTGGGGGAATCGACTTTGCTTGTGCCAAAGAGGAAAGAAATGAATATAAAGAGCAAAGATGAAAGCCACATATCGCAAGCACAAACTGCCACGGCCATGATTGGCAGTTTACATATTACATTTTATAGCATTCCTCTTCTCCTCCCTCCATATTTTCTTTCTCCCCCCTTCCCTGCTGACAGCTCATACACACGCCTTGCACTGCACAAATAAGTGCTCTGCTCCTCCCTCGCATCCTGCTTAGACTTCACGCCAATCTGTCCCAAGTTCACAGACCACCTCACCATCCTGGCTGCAAGCAGGAGAGACAGCGAGTCAAGGTCTGAGTTGTCACAAGTCCACTGAAAAGATTTCCTGTCATGTGCAAACAAACCCAGCTCCTCTCCTCTGGCTTATTTGGTTTTTACTGAATCCGGTCAAATCACGATTTCCCCCTTCTCTTTCAATAAACAATCAGCCCGTGTCAACTTGATTACGAGCTGCTGATGCAGCATTGTTGAATCCAAGCCCTGAGTGTATGTTTTGGCAAAAACAGCGCTATTCTCAGCTAGGCGTGCAAGGTGGCTTGCCAAGAGGCTCAGCTTTCCCAGCAGACCCAAGGTGTGTTGGAGGCAGGGCTCCCACCGGCTGCTTGGGCAACAGGACCAGGGGCCAGGTCTGCACAGCTCAGCACTGGCACTCCTGGCAGGGCCTGCACCACCTTGCTGCTCCTCCTGAACTGATCCAGAGCAGGATCCCAGCAGGATCAGGTTCATGGAGTGGGGAGAGCACGAAGAAACCCTGTGCTGCTTCTGACTTCTCTGAGGGCAGCCACTTGGCTTGTCAGCTCCCAAGGAGATTTAGTTTGCCTACATGAAATTCATAGAACTCTTTTATCTCTGTGTCTAGAGTATGTTCCTGGTGTAGGAGCTTTGAGAGCCCTCAGCTGTGCAAAAGTTGAGGGGCAGGATTTATGCTTTCTCCACGCCAGGGCAGGTACCCTCCAAGTCAGCTTGCTTACACTCAGATAACACAGCCTTCATGTCATTCCTCTCCTTAAAGGGTATTTATTTCTTTCCAGGGCAATGGCGTATCCTTATCCTCAGTTTTCCTCTGGGTCCACTCATGCTTTTGGCATCCATTTTTCGTGTTGCTGCTTTCTTTTGGATGTTCTGTTTCCCATGGATTCAATGGCCATAGGGGCCAGGTGTGTGAAACGAAACAGTGAAGGTACAGACACAAAAATGAAGTGTAACACAATATGGGCAAAGTGACTCCCCACTCCTCTCATGACATCCTTCTTGCAGAAGTCTCTTTTCCCCACGTGGAACGGCAAACTTGCTCCCTACTAATGTTGACAGCATGCAGATTCACAGACTGGCAGCCTATACCTCTCTTTTTTCCCCTCACCAAATGCCCTTTACGTTTTGCCGGCAGCGGTGCTGTGGCAGCGCAGCCCCTGGGGCGGTTTGCAGCGGGCGGGGCTGGCAGCCGGCAGGTGCGGGCAGCGGCAGACCACGCCGGGCAGAGGTGCCAGCCTCGGCAGGGCTGTGCAGGGGTGGCCGCGCACGTGTGTGCCTGCGCGCCAGTGCCTGGCTGCGCCCGTGCCTGATCTCCTCTCTCGCTGAATTCCAGAGGTGTTACGTGTCCTGCCGAGAGAAGGAACTATTTATGCCACGGCCAAAACAAATCCGCCGAGCATTTGCAGTAACACAGGTTGCTCAGGGCCTGAGCTCAATCCCACTCAGCACAGGGACGAAATCTGCCTTTGCTGGGAGGTGGGTGGGGGCCATGGTGCAGGGATGCTGCTGGTCAGGACACAAGGGCAAACATTCAGGCAAGGTGTCTGTTGTCTCCTTGTTAAGTGGTAAGTTGTGTAATTTGCTCGTGACTGCTGGGACAAGCCAGGGGGATGTATTTCTGCCTCCTCATTACACAAGAAGCTTGAACCAGTGAATGTTTGTATAGACCTGAGACAAACACACCAGCACTTCTTGTCTGCAGACGTGACTCAATAGAAAGCAGTGGCTTATTGGTTCATGAGACACATGTGGTGCAATTACCAAAATGAATTTTTAAAAAATGTAGTTGCTACACATTCAAATAAATTTACATTGTTATCCCATGTTTCAAAGGAAGGGGATGGTACCACTGCTTTTTTTCAAGGGCAACAGGATGCCACCAAGTAACACCTGCACAGAGCTTACATGACTTGGTAGCTGGTGTTCTTCTTTAGAAATACCTGGTGTAATTTATTCACTGGCCTTTAGATACATATGTTGTAGGGATTCAACAGATGAGCTAGAGTCAAGGGAGAGAAACAGGCATTTCTGTGTATGGGTTACGCCAAACTGGAACACACCTCTAACATTAGGGAAGTGAATTGCACTTTACTGGTGTCCTTTCTCTTGACTCCGAAGGGACTCCTGAGCTTAAGTTCAGACATAACACTGCCAATTTGAAAATGCACATGAAGAAATTTTATTCCTGGTCTTTCCTGTAAGACTTTGATGACCACAAATTTGTGAGTGTCTCATTTTTCAGTCCTGCCTTTTTTCCCCCCATCTCTTTGTTGCCTGAGTGACACTGTTGTGTTCTGGCTGATTCACCACTCCCCTGGCTATTTCCCAGCATGAAATTGCTCTCAGTGGATGATGAATGAGTGCTCTGCCTTAACTCTGCCAGAGCAAAGGGCACAGCTACCATACACACCACAGCTTTTGGAGTATGATGGATTTGAGCTTTTACAGAAATCTTTATTACCTCGCCTTCCATACCCTTGGAACTGAACTTCTCATGGGCAGTTTTCAATTCAGTTTACTTTCTTAAGAAGAAAAAAATAAAAGGTGGCAAGTCAAGAGTGATTCTGTTATAGTGATTTTAAGTTGGTGTAAAACCTGGTACAGAGGTGAAATGGGCTGCTCAGCTAGGAAGAGAATTGGCACATTGCTGGGCAAGCAGGGAAGCAGTGGCATTCAGACTGCTTTCAGTGCAGCTGTAGGACTGCACCCACGGCAAAAGCTGATTTGGAAACAAGCTGCCTTTACAACTCCTGTAAGTGTTTGCTCATCACTGGAACTTGGTATACAAAATCTGGCACATTTTTTAAAAAACAAACAAAATTTAAAAAAGAAAAAAGAAGAGACTGGTCTTGTTTTCTGTTGTTGTAACAACAATAGAACCTAGTAAAACAAAGGAAACAAAGTCCTCTGGTATTTAGTGACAACAGCTCCTTAACAAAATCTGGAAGAGATTGTTGCTCTTCAAAGTTGGAAGGCAGGGCTAGGGTGGATGGAAAGCAAGTGAAGAAGGCAGCTGTAGAGGACCAGCATGACCAGGCTAAAGCTTTTGAAGATGTCAGATCACTTCTTGGCACAACTGCCAATCTGGTATGGGACTGTGGCCCTTATCTGTAAAGGTAAAACAAATTTTGAAGCTTCTGACATCAGGGTCTGACATCAGGAACAGTCCTATGTGTGTTTGTATGGGGGAAACCTGGCCCTGGAGAAAGCTACTGTGGTTAAGGGTGAGGGCCCAGGGCTCATGCTGTGACGCTGCAACCAGCAGAAAGCTGCGCATGGTCTCCAAAATGCATTTACAAAGGCTTTGCATGGCACATGTCTAAAAACATGGGCGCAATTTTGCCTTTCGCCCTCCAAAAATGAAGTGCAAGGGTCATTCATGTGTGGGACTGGATTTTAATAGCCACAAGCACCCAGGATTCAGGTTTACTGCAGTACAAGTGGGAAAGAAGAGGAGCTTGAAGAACAAAGGGACAAGGAACGAGCAACTGTGAATCCGAAGGCAGACAACACACTAACATTATCACACGATGATGTTAACAGAGCCCTGAAACCCAGAGATATGGATTAACTGGGGACAGATGCCTAGGACAGGCCCATCCTCCTGGCCATGCTGTGGAGCTGATGGTGCACTTTCTGCAGGACTCAGCACAGAGGTGTGGGGCTGAGGGAGGGTGCTAACACCATGGGAGTCAGGGGTGCCAGAGCACTGCTGGTGGGAGCACACAGTGGCACTGGAGTCAAGGCTTTCTCACTGCACGGAAGTATCTCTGCTACAACAACATGTCTGTGGATCATCAGTGTAAATTTTGTGTCCAACACTGGCAAGACAAAATACCACAAATGGATTAAGTTATCATGCTGCTCATTTATTGTCATACACACAATGGCTATCTTGAACAAACCCCATCCTGTTTAAGCTCAGGCACTGTGCTGTTCATTCTCTGCGTTAAAACTAGATAAAATGAGGAAGTGTCCAGCCTCCCATTTACCTAAGAGCTGAGCTTCTGGGAAATATATCAGGTGCTAGCACATTCTCAGCTGCACTAGTGGATTTGTCAAAGCATATCTTCAGCAAAGGGTCAAGAAATCTTAGAATCATAGAATGGCATGGTATGGTTTGGTTTGGAAGGGACTTCACAGATCATCTAGAACCACCCCTGCTCCCATGGGCAGGACAGTTGCCACTAGACCAGGTTTCTCAGGGCTCCACCCAACCTCTTCTTGAATGCTTCCATGGGTGGGTCAAGCATTCTTCTCTTGGCAACCTGTTCCAGTACCTCACCATCCTCTGAAAAAAGAATTTCTTTCTAGTATCTAAATCTTTCCTCTTTTAGCTCAAAACCATTTCCCCTTGCCCTATCCCTATGTGCCCTTATAAAAAATTCCTCTCCAGCTATCTTGTAGGCTCTTCATCACATTTCAGGGCTTTATGCTTGGCTGTCTGGTATTTACAGCTTCCAAGAGTCTGGATATTTTGCAAATCAAGTTTCTGTAAGAGAATGACATCTTTTGGTTCACAGTTGTGGCTGTGGCTCAAGCGCTACAATGTTGGGTGTGGAGAAAGAGCTGAGTGATGAGTAACCAAAGTAAAGTTGGCAACTTAGATGAGTTTAGGTGAATTAATGCACTATTAATGTACTGTCAGGCCCAGACATTAATACTGAGGTTCCTTGAAATACCTTACATGCTTGGCTCTCTCCCCAGCCAGTGGTGTGAATGCCAACCACTAGGGACAGAGTTATGGACTGATTTTGTCACCCCTGACCTTCGGTTTCCTAAACAACTGCTTGGTCTCCAGGAATTGGCCTCCAGGGTTTGCTAGAGAAGGGAGCAGAAAAGAACATCTAAACCGTGCCCAGCCCTGCTACTTGTGCTCACTCAGATTTTTCTGTTAATTTGGTATCTGAGTTGTGCCAAGTGCACCCATCTCCCCTGTGTCTGACTCCAGGTGTGTCTTAACTCCCTCTCCTCCATAGCCTGCAAAGTATTGGCTTTCCTTCAAAAGCAGCCAAGTCAGAGTACAATACTTGTTAGACTGCTGAAAATTTGTAACAAACTCCTGCTTTAGTTGCTTGAGGAATACGTTACTTTTCAGGACTCTCAATCTGGTTTCTGCACATCTCACTGGGAAATGTGATGCAGACAGCAAAAAGCTGAATGAAATTGCTGGTCTTTACCAAAGATGCTAAATGATAACAAGCAGAAAACCACTCCAAAGAGGTGTTTCCAAGGATCCAGTTCACCTGCTTGATTCCAAATATGTATTTTCCCACTGGTAGAATTTTCATGACGTGCATAATGGAGATGCGATTTAACAGTCACAGGAACATAAACACCAGTGATGATGAACTACACCAGTCCTGGACCTAACAGCCGCCCCTTGCCTTGTGCCAGCAGAGTGGTAAGGAACAAACTTCTCCCCAGAATGGCTCATCACACTGTGGGCTGACTGGGCAGTGTGGGGACAGCATGAAGAAATTATTAATGGGGTATCATGATGCCTTCTCTCCTGAGGATCACTGTTAGGGTTGTGGCATGGGAAATTGTGGCAGTGGCCATCAGGATCTACTCATCCTGGGTTTCAGCTCGTGCAACCAGGGATCAAGAGTGTCCCGTTACATTGCAATATGCAAACAGAGGCAAAG
Organism: Hylia prasina; assembly: GCA_013397195.1. Taxonomy (NCBI): domain Eukaryota; kingdom Metazoa; phylum Chordata; class Aves; order Passeriformes; family Sylviidae; genus Hylia; species Hylia prasina. The sequence continues at coordinate 124,763 of VYXD01004795.1, read as the reverse complement.
CCCCTTAGCAGAAGGGGCATTTGTTTTTGACCTTTCCTTGTTCTGTTCTCAAGGACCTCATTCTGAAGTGTGGGCAGCAATTCCTCCCCTTCTCTTCATACCTGTCTGCCACTCAGGGGTGAAAAGAAGTGGGAATGGCATGCTAAAATCCAAGACTTTGCTTTGGGCAGTTTTTTTCATAGGTCTGTTCCTGATGTAGAGCCCTGAGCTTGAATATTCTCTTCTTCTCCCACAGAGGACATCCTCTGGTGTCATGAAGGAGCTTTTCTGTCTTTGTGGTGGCAGTGACAGGTGCTGGCTGGATCCGAGTCCAAGGGAAGCAGGTGCTGGCTCAGAGCTCCCCATCTCCAAGCCAGGGTGCCCTTGGCCAGCATCACCCTGCTGTGCTTCCCTCTGAATCTCAATGAGCACCTTGGGATGTCAGGGGCAGATGGGATGCACTGATTGCTTGGATCCTCCCTATTTTGGGGCATGACAAGCAGTTCATTTCTCCCCCTCTCCTTTCATGTTCGTACAATGCTTTACACTGATCTCCCCTGCACACATTTGTTTGCCAGGCAGGGTAATAGAGCAGCACCCAGGGAGTCTCCAAGGCTTTTATAGGAGCTTGGTATTGCTGAGCTGTGAACGCAGCGAGAAGCAGCATATGTAGCTAATCCTACGATACAATAACCAGTCCTTCGTGGTGGGTGTCAAATTTACTAAATGCACAATTGTTTATTGTTTGCCTGTGTAATGATGTTCGTGGGACTTGGGCCAAATTGGAAATATTAATAAACATGACAGCATTTCAGTAATGCACCAGACAGAATCCTCCCATTGCTCCCAGGAACACTAAGACGATGTGTTCATAGATGGAATGAAAGGGAGTTCTCTTCTGAAATTAAAAGCAGGGCTTTCTATTATCTAAGTTAAATAGCAAAACAGTTCACTAGGTTATTCACACTGGCACGCTCTAGCTGCAGGTGGGTTCATCAGCTTCTCTCTGATGTAGCAAAACTAGATCAGTGTAAGGGACAGGGAAGCTGACATTAGCCTGTGCTGTCACTGAAAGGACTGCTTGTCTGTGAGGAGAAATGGGCTGGTGATTTACAGGGCATTTAGCTCAGGAAAACTGAGCAGTCCATTTTATCTTAGCCTTTTCTCCCTAATGGACCAGGGGCCTTTTGGCTGCGGCTCTTTTATTCATCTAGGCCCCCTGTGTGGTGGTACACCTGTGTTGCCAACACTGCAGAGGGAGATATTTGAAAGTAACCACGCGTGAATGTTTATTTCCCAAACTCAGTCTTTTTGACCTGCACCAGGCAAGCTCCCTCCTGCCCTTCCAGCTTGAGGCCATGACATCACAACTCTTTGGTAATGGCCTATTAATCACCTACTGCCTGATGCTGTGAATTCTGTCTGGTTTCCTCCAGGATACTTCATCATCTGCAAGCAGGACTTGGACCAGGCAGGGATGCCTCCATCCAAGCTCCTCCAGATGCCGGTGCTCCGAGCTTTGCCAGAACTGCATGATTTCTGTGCATGCCATTAGACTGGGATGATGAACAACTTGGCTGTGAGGACATGGAGTGCAAGCCCTGGTGAAATCTGGCTCAGGGCCCTGGCGAGCGAGTGCCCTTACTGCCGTGCAGAGCTGCCATCTGGCAGGTTGGACCTGGTGTCCTCACCACTCCAGCTTCCCAAGCCAGTGGCTTTTTTGTTTCCTTTTAAATGAAAACAAATGTTAACTTCAGCCCATGGATGATGCAGCCCGTGGCTACCAGCAACATCTCTTTGTGCAGGGGTCACTGGGGTGAAGGAGCTTAACTGCACACCACACAGTACCCAAAAATAGCCCCAGTGGGTCTGCAATGTGGTCTTTGCACAGGAGTGCAAGGAAGAAAATTATCCCACCTCAGAGAGTGACCAGGCAACCAGGCTGCAGTTTGTGGTGGAAAGCAGAGTACAAAGAGCTGTGTCAGTGGGTGCAAGGTGAGGCACAGTCTGTTTGTCCCGATGGAACCGTCTGCTACATCCCAGGAGCCATGTGGGATCCCACTGGTGCATTTTGTAGGAAAGGGGCTGGCTGTGCTCTCTACTTCCCCACCTGCAAGACTTACACTTTGAGGACCTTTTTGCGGTATTAATGTGATGCATTTCTTTCTTGTTTTGACTGACTTCATGGGAAAAAAAAATACAAGGAGAATCCAGTTAGGTACAACTGGACAAAATTTGGATGAGCTTTGTTTCATTGTAGTGATGATTTTTTCCCATTGCCAGTGGTGTGTCCTCATATGTTCCTTCTCCATCACTTTCTTACAAGTTGGTCAAAACTTGTGCCCAGGAACAGCCTCCAGCTGTGCCACAGTATGGTTACAGCAGAAAATAAGAATATTTGAGCCTGAACCCAAATTTCTGGTAAGAAGAGCAATGGCCTCTTCTGGCTCTCCTTGGACATTTCCCTTCAAGACACAAGAATGGTCCTGGATATTATAAACGAAGATAGACCACAGCAGCTACTTTTGCAGCTGAGGGTAGAGAGCCCAGGCAAAGCTCACATGTGGGGTTTTGGAGGGATCACATCAAAGCCAGGCAGTGCCAAGGGCTGGGGCTGTGGTGCACACCTTGCAGGCTGCAGTGGCAGAGTGACTTTACCACTTGCAATTCCTCCTTGAAAAATGCTGCCAGAAGAAGAAAGGCTCCCTCCTTTTCACCTCAGCACTGATGAAGCTTTCAGGGAGTCACTTTCCAGCATGGAGAGTGCCATTATCCTCCAGCAGTTTGCTGCAGGGATTTATCGGCTTTCTGAATCCCATGTCATCTTCTCTGTTGTTTGGTCTGGGGTTCATGTCAGATATTTCCACCTTGTCTTTTTTAAAACTTTGGCATATGCTTAGACCTTTTCCAGTCCACTGGAAATTTGCTGGCACCCTTGGGGTTATTAAAAATTAATGCCAACAAGCTAAACAACTCCCAGACAGTTCTTTAAGGACTTTGGGGTGTAAGTTATCTGCACTTTGCAATTTAAAAGTTGTTTATCCCGAACAGCTGTTGTCTGTCATTCTTCTCAGTGATGCACTGGAGAGCACTTTACCACCCTTATGTCATCTTAACATATCATCTATTTCTTTTCAAATGCAGAACAAAATATTAATCAAACTCCTCTGCATTGTCATTAGCTGTTTCACCAGCTCCATCTAGAAGTGAGCTAATATTGCGGTAACAACTCATTTTTCATTTCTTAATGGATAGCTTTATGAGAATTGTTGAATTTATGTATCTGCATGACAATTGGCTGAATGCTTCCTGACTTTTAAATATGTGTAATCAACACTTGTCTTTTAGATACATCATTCAGATACATAATTTACAAAAGATAAATTATTCAGATATAATTCAGGATGTTGCTCAGCCACACAAATGAAAGAGTTTTGTTGCCTGGGTCATTCATCTCACCTAGATGAGGGCTAAGGCACAAGAGATGCTGCTCTTTTCACTTTTACTAAGTCCAAGTTAATTGAAATATAAAATATCCATCCCCACACAGCAATGTTGTCTACAGGAAGGGGATGCTGCCGGATGGGAGAGGTAAGAGATTATCCTCAGGTTCTGGAGACACAGATTTTGTTGCTGGCTCTGTTACTAAGCGTCCCCATGCAGGTCATTCACCAGCCCATGCCCCAGCTCTCCTGCCCAGTAACTGGGATTCGGTGATGCTTCATGTCCTCTAGGAAGTGTTTGGAGTCTGTGGAGAGGCATATCTTCCCTGGAAGAAGCCTTCTGCCATCAGGGGAGGTGCCATCACTTTAGAAAAGTATTAAATGGACAGGATTAGTGCTTGTTTTGTTCTTCTTTGGTTGCCATTTACCTGGCCATTCACATTTGGAACAGTTCATTTAATAGTGGTTTACTTTTGGCTTGAAATTTCTGGAAAAGCTGTCCAATGCAGAGCTAGCTTTTTCTTCAGAGCAAGAAAACAGAATCAATACTTGTTGATATTTTAATAAACTCTGCCCCCAGAGAGTGGGGTTTAGACCTTCACAATTTCCAGTCTCTTCTCCCTTGCGAGTGAGTGGAGTAGGCGGAGAAGAAAGCTGAAACCAGGAGGGATCTGTATCCAATATGTGATTTGTTCTTTGTGGAAAGATCAGCTTTGGTTCAGACTGCTCCAGCTGGTAAAACTTTCACTCTGTAAATTCAGTGTGAAACCAAATGTGTTTCTTGAAGCAGATCCTTGGAGGACTTTCAAAGACACCGGTAGGTCAGATGTATCCAATTAGTAAGGCCTGTGACAGCAGGCGAGAGCCCTGAGGGGCAGGGTGGGGAATCTTCCCAAAACATCTTGCCTGCACCAGGCTGAACTTCACTGAGGTCACCCAGCGGGTTAGAGCACAGGGAGTTCATGGTGGGGTTTTGGTGGCAGAGCCTCCTTTGAGCAGGGCTCACACAGGCACTCATGTCATAGACTGTCACCCTTAGTAATGCATCTACCTGCATGCCTTCATGTAGAGTTAGGAAGTGGAATGGAGGGACATTTCTACTCCTAACGTTTCAATGTTTCTGTTTTTGCTGGCTGCTGTTTTGCAAACATGTCCTCTCACAAGGTTTTTCAGCTTGCCTTCTCTTTGGCCATGCTATCACCTGGGAAGGTTTTATCCTTTGTAGTATATTTCATCTCTTTCAGGAAAGCTCAAAAACAGGTTTAGAGTCCTTGCAGGCTTTGAGTTCAGGATCCTGTCTTGAAGCCCAGTACTATTGGGGAAATAGCCCTCATACTTGACTGTAAGTACAATTTTTCTCTGAATCTTGGATCTTTGGATCAGCTATCATTACCATGCAAGGACAGTCCAAACTTACTGAGTGTTGCTCACGTGCTAGGGCTTGAAACGTGACTTCTATTCATTACTTACAGCCCCCATGCTGGATTACTCACTGGGTAAACTCACCAGGGGAAAGTTTCCCACAGAGGCAGCACCCAGGGCCTTTCACCTGAGAGGGTCTTGGGGCATTTCACAACTCACACGTGAACGCCTCTGCTGTGGAGAGGCAAAGGGGAGCCCAGAGCACTGCACAGGAGAAGGGTGGGTGGTTGCAGAGGGCAGCTGGGCACAACTCCTCCTGCTGTTACAGAGCTTGGTAACAGCCACACAGAAGCAGAGACAGGCTTAGTTGGTAATGCCCCAAAGGAGAACTGATGAGAGCGAAGGTGACCTTGTGTTAGGGGGTGAGATGGAGCTCTCAAGCAGCATTGCTTTCCAATATTAATATGGGTAATCTCCAGTCATTTTCCAATGAAAAAGGGAAAGATAGGACATCCCTACTGACTCCTAAAGGATGCTGAGGTGCAATGCATAGTATGAAAAGACCTAGCCCTCTAAAGTGGGGATCAGGTTGAAAATTACATCAGAAACAAAATTATCCACATTTACTATCCATGTTTAATTATCTGACCCTCATCTTTACCAAGCACCAAATGTTCAATTACAAAAAAAACCCCTCTGGCCTGGCAATTCCTCAGTCCTGTTCATAAGCAGCATTCAGGTGTTGAGGAACAACGATTTACCTGAGCTGCCAGTAGCTGTTACTACTTTAACAGCAGTATTAATTTTGCAACAGCTGGCAGTGACATAGGAACTACTCCAGATGTGGGGTATTTAAGAGCTGATTTATGAACTAGAGTAGGATCACAGCAGCTATCTATGCCATGGGTAAGGATACAGAGAATGATGGCTGCCTCCATCTTCAGCCCCTGCAGATGCACCTCACTTCATAGCTTTCTGTCAGCAGAGGACAGGAAAGGGAATCAAAGTGCAGAAGCCCTTGAGGAAAGGATGAACAAGGCTTTGCATTTTGGATGGGCTTTAGGTTAGAAAAATAATACAATCCGAACATTTGAATAGAAAGATCAGCTCTAACGTTGGTAATCTAGACAGACAGCAGTAGGATGAGGAGAGACATAGGGAATGTTTGATGTAAAATCAAGGTCGTGCCCTGAAAATCAGACACAGACGTGGAGAGAGGTATGTGAACCATTAAAATGAAAGGAAACCTGAGATAGTTGCTCCACCAGCTGCCAAAGACACCACGCTCTGTTTGTGCACGCTGGAGCCTACTCTCCTCCACATTTGGCAACGTGGCAGATGCCGCATTATGGTACCATCAGAGGAGAGGAAACCCAGAGGATAAACCAGAAATGACCCAGGAACATACTTTAAAAATTCCTTTCTATTCATTAATCTGATTGGGGAGAGAGGATTCAAAGCTCTCAATGGAAGGGAAAGTCCTGGCCCAGGAGCTAGGGGGCTCAAGCCCTCTGCTCACTTGCTGAGCTGACCCAGAGAGCTCTCTCCTGATCAGAGGCACCAGTGAGCAAGAAGGAGCTGCTCTGTTCTTACATGTGACCAGGCAGCAGTGCCTTGGCAGATGCCACAGAAGTCCACTGTGGTTCTTTTTGGGAGTGCCAAGGTGCTGCAGAGACCATCAGACTCTTTACATGCAAGTTTATATGTTTCTGGAGGAGCATGAAAATCCTGTTCCTTCTCATTTGTTTATGCCCAGGCTGAATCTGAGAGACCCTGAAGCTGATAGCATTTTACTGCTGGTTTTCACCAGGTGCTGTGACCTTCATTATCCTTGCAACATCTGTTGTTGCAGCACCAGCCTTCACTGAGCTTTCTGCTCTCGACTCCCAACACAGGAAACTGACTCCTCAAGCTCAGCACCTTGGTCCAGCCTCCCCACCACCCCTTGGCCAGCACTCACCTCTGCTCCTGTGGGTGAGGGTGACAGGCTCCTGACAAGGACAAACACTCAGGAGGGCACCTCGTACCCACCAGGCACTTGCAACTGCATCTGGCCTGGACCCCCCTCTGCAAGGACTGCCGTGGATGCTCTGGGAGACAGGCACAGGCTGAGAGAAAGCCAGGCCTGTTTGTGTTTACATTACTGCAGGGATCACCTGGTGCTGCTTCTAGATTCAAAGCCATGCAATCAGCAGCAGAGTGGCTGAGCCTGGGTGCAGCTGGGGCTCTGGCCTTGTGCCACTGCCTCCTGCAGCTCTGTGCTCCCTGACAGGACGATGGACTGTCACCACATCCTAACAGCATGCGTGCTTATCCAATCCCAAGCAGCGGGAGTGGAACAAGGTTTCCACACCCAACTTCCAGATCAGAAAATCCAAATCCATATGCAAAAAGACAAAGCATAGGGGTGATGGCATTCACTCACCACAATGCCATCAGATACAGAGGAGGTACTCTTGAGACAATGAGCAAGTTGCAGAGTGTCATAAAGGCTGGAGAACCACTCTACATCAGCTGGGAACATGCAAACACAATCCTTGGCATGTCTTGGCTGGAACAGATTCTTTGGTACTAGGGCTGGGAGGCAGGAAGGTGGCAGGTAGGGAAGGTACTACCCTTACACCTTTATAACTTCCTAAGTTCCTCATCTGTCACTGTGTGTCCCCAAGTGTCACTGAGGGTTTCTGGCTGCCTACAGCCTGAGGAAGTCTCCTCCACGGGAAGGCAGCCAGCAGCTCTGCCGGCAGCAGAAGGACAGACTTTTCCACACAGCACCAGTATGAGGTTTCTTCTTCTTTGCACTTGGTCATCTAAACAATGGCTCTGATTAAAGCCAGGAGCTGTTGTACACTCAGCCGCGTGTGGACATCAGCCCAGCTATTTGGTCAACAAAATAAAAATTAAGATACTTAACTCTGAGCATCTGTTTTCTTGCTTTGTTCTTTTTTTTTTTAATTTTGGCCGAGTCCCTGTGAGATTGGACCGTTTTCCTGACAGGTCAGCACAACAAGATGCCTTAAAGCTTTCTAAAGATTGGTTCTTTCACTTGATGATGGTCCAGAAAGCCACTGGGGATGTACAGTCAGCATCCACCCTTTTTGGGAAAAGGAGAGGGTGGAAGGGGAGAGGCCGTGGTTCTGATTTGCTTGGCTTGGCGCTCAGGCTCGCCGAGATGTGCCTTATGCCGCAGCCACGTGATTTGTGTAGCTGTGACACAAAATCATAAATCAATCCAGTTGGGCTAGAAAAGTTCACGAACCCTTACTGAACTTTTGGACGAACGTGGGTCGAGTTTCAGGCTCATAACGAAATCTGAAACCAGGCAGGCTTCAGAAGGATTTGCGTTTCATTGCAACCATTTTGTAGAGCTTCACTACAAAAGTGGTGGTCAAGAAAATTCTGGGTTTGGTTAAGAAAAAAGGTGTTTAAGGGCTGTACAGCGCAGCTGACTTTATGAAATAGTCCTACTAGCAGTTAGTGAAAAATGATTATTTTTGAAAACTGCCTCTTGTACAACCAGGACTTATCTTCATTTCACAGAATTGTCCAGCATGGCTACAACACCTGCTGGGAAGATACATGCCAGCATATTTTGCAGATCTTCAGACAGGTTTCAAATCTCTTACTCTTGGACCTATTAAATTGTGGTGATCTGTTTGAAAATTCCTGCTTAAAAACAAGCAAAAAAAAAAATCTCATTTTATAGGCAGAAGTTTCTCAAAAACATCTTAATGCAATGCTAGCAAAAGGTTTCAAAGAGCGTCATTGTTTTCAGACACCTCAAAAATCATCTGTATTCCTCCCTTAAATCTGAATGCAGAAATGAAGCCAGAAAGGGCTTCCTTGTCAGGTCACTATTGCTTTTCTGGCTGAGGGTGGCCAGGTTCTCCTGCTGCATGTCCCAAGATGGCAAATATCTTCAGTGGATTAGTTTGAGTTCAGATTTTGAATAAGCCTTTGCAGCGTTGCTTATTGCAAGTGGGGCAGGGCTGATAATCAGGAGATCTTAAGATAAGATTTCAGTTTATTTGCTCTCTTCTATTTGAAGCCTCAGGTTTCATATTTGCAGCCTTTTCCTTCCCAATGCACAGGAGTGAGAAAGCTGAGATCCTTAAGCACTCACAGGGCTGTACAGCCAATTTCTCAGGAGAACAGTAGAAATACCACAGCTCTTTCAGAAAATAACTCAAGAATTGGCATCTGTGCCTCCAGTGATGACCCAGTGAGGCTCTGACTCCACTGGGCTTTGTTTTTTACCCCTTCATTAGTAGAAGCCTTGTTATACTTTACAATTTGTATTTCAAATAAACATATTGCATGCTAAGAAACTGCTGCGGACATTCAGTCCAGTGTTTTCACTGTTGAAGATGATTCTTGCTTTTGGATTAAATTGACCCTGGAGCAGATCCCAAATTAACAAAAACAAAATAAAAGCATGGGATTTCAGTTAGTTTAAACACCAGAGCATACACAATAAATACTGAAGCTTAACCAGCACTTTGTGGAGATCTGTGTCTCTCATGAAGCAAATTGTGCTGGTGCAAACAACTGACTGATGTGAAAAAGGACCAAAAAGGCCCAGAGTTCTCCTTATTGACAACTTGATTGCGATTCAGAGGAAAGGGCTAAAAAGAGAGAAGTGCCTTTCTCAGGAAGGAATACTGTGACTCTCAGACTCTGAGCAGCAATTTTTATTTGGCCTGGGCAAAATTCAGTTTGGAAGTTAAAGGGAATAATGAACTGAAAATCTCTGAGCTATGTACAGCTGTCCCAGCAAAACCAATGCTCTGGGCTAACTTCAGCTTCCATGGAGATGGATACACCTTGTGTAGGTTGCTGGGGGACTGGATTCCCAGGATCAAGAGCAGCATCTTGGGGTGCTCTGGACCTTGCTGGACCATATCTGCACATTTGAACATCTTCCTTTCCATGACAGAGAGTCCTATGGGCTCCCTCTCTGACCTCTGCCTAGTGCATGTAAGTCCTGAGGATCTAAGGTAAATCACACTCGGCTTATAGACTTACAGCTGAGTTTGGAAACCTATTTGTGGCTTTAAAATATGAGGTCTCAATTATGAGAACTCTTTCCCTCTGTTTGTCAGAGCAGTGGATTCAAATCCTTCCATGCCAGAGGGACCCCAGGAATAAGAATGGGAGAGCAGTCAGAGAAGGCAGGGAAATGGGACCTGCAATGATAGATAACATATGGCAGAAAGACAGTGTAGTTCCTCAAAGAGGACAGGCAATGTGAATTCTTAATGTCAGGAGATGAAGGACCAAGAAAAGCTGGAGAAAAATCGTGGATGGAGAACATTTCAGCTAGATATAAGGACACCTTTTCTTACCAAGCCAAGCAATTACAAGTTGCTAAGAGTGCTGTGGGGTTGAGTGGGCTGAGGATGGCAGCTAACAGAGAGCTCTGCTGACATATTATCACTGCAAACAAGCCCTGACCCAGCTTGCTGTGGGCCACAGCTTACCATCACTGCATTCAGCACTCCCCTAGGACCCACAGCTGCAATGCCAGTTCAAGGGGACTGTACATGGTATCAAAAAATCTGCAAGCCATTGAAACATTGGAGATTTGCTGGAGTACAGATGAGGCTGCTCTGTCACCAAGGAAATTTTGTGAGGTCTGCCACAATGCCAGTGGTGTCACAGAATTGATCACAGAAGGGTTAAGGTTGGAAGAGACCTTAGCAAGTCATATTGTCCAGTGCCTCTGTTCAAGCAGGGCTCTGTTCTACAGCAGGTTGCCCAGGACCATGTCCAAAGGGCTTTTGAATATTTCTGAGTATGGACACTTCACTATCTCCCAGGCAACCTGTACATCAGTGATATAAAATAGGCTTCCTGCCTTTCATATAATCTGTGCACACCTTATTCTTGGACAGGTTCTGCATGTAAGAGATCAGCACATACTTCAAGCAAGGCCAAAGCAGGTGACTCACTGGATGCAACTTTCATCCCAAAGCATCCATGTTTCAACACAGAGGCATGGCTAGGAGCTGCTACCCTAATTCACCATTTTCCAGACTTGAAGTTTTCCATGTGGAGACAATTATTTAATTTCCTTCTATGCATGAAGGAGCCAGAGCTATGTCTTTGACATTCAGGTGTAGTCCACTTCATGAGAAGGATAGAAAGCACCATTTCAAACATGCTTCCACTGGGAAAAGTTTAATATGGAGAAAATTACTCCCAGGGAGCTATAAGATAGAAGTGTGCCACAAGAAGCTGTAAGAGTTGTTCTTTTGCCTGGGTAAAATCTTGGTGGAGAGTAAACACCCATTTGTGCTATAACTATAGCAGCAGAAATAAGAACAAGATGAAAAGATGAAGGTAAATCCTGCATTTCGTAATGGAAGAGTTTCTGCTTCCCAAAAATTCAGAGTTGTATGTGCATGGGACTTTCTGAACGTGTGCATGTGTGGTCCACAGCTCTTTGTTATATACTGTGATTTTCCCCGCTCCTCTACAGAGATAAGTAGGTGGGAGGCAGCTGTTTGGATAAGTCAGCAGCAGGCGATAAGATTATAACAAAGCCATTGGACAGCTGTGGAAACTTTCTGTGCCACACGCAGGGGTTTTATCAGGGCTCTACAAATTGTCTTTGTTTCATTTTAAGGGCTTAACTCAGCTCATCCTCAAAGCAAAATGGCCTCATCCTTCCTGTCATCTTCCAAGATAGAGGAAGTGGTGAGATGTGTGTGTGCGTTCCCTGTCACTTGATATCACCTTACACCAGAGCCTGGAAACAGGCTTTTTAATCAGCATTTTGGGTTTCCTTTCCTTGTTTTCCTCTGTCTTTAGTGACTTTGGCAAAAAGAGCCTCCATTTCCTCCATTGCTCTGCTTAAACAAACTGGAGGATTCAGACATGGTGTGAAATGGGCCAACCCTGATGGGACCAAGGCACAGCCTTTCCCGTCCCTGTTAAACCCCAGTGCAGGCTGTGCTCACATCCCCTGCCTTGGTGCCAGGGAAATTGCACATGTATACTTCACGTGCAACCTAAAAAGCCTGAAAATCACTGGGCAGCTACTGAGGTGATAACTCAGCCCATGCTTGTGGACTGGCTTGCAACTACTTAGCTCTCAGCCACTGGAAAAGCAGAGAGATTTTGAGCACAGCTGTGTCGGCTCATCAGAGAAGGTGAATCAAGACAACTAGCGTCAGAGATCTGATTGATGGAAGAAATCTTTTAGCTGGGCCTTTCAGATTCTGGAGATGTGCATGAATGGATAGGCTTGGTAAAATCAGAGTGTGACCTGCACAGGAATTGGGTACAGGCAGGTCTGGAAGTCCCATGCACTGCTGTACATGTGATGAGCACTTCTGCCCTACCACTGAGATCATAGAGCAGTTAGCAATACATAACGTGAAGCATTTTCTTAAAAATATTAAAGTATCAAAACAAAGCAGTAGCTTGAAGTTGTGCACTGTTCCTCTGTCCCTAGGGACCAACGTCTCTAGAGTTCCAGGCTGTCTTGCAAGACCAGTCTCTGCGCCAGAAGAATTTGCAGAGTATATGGACAAGACACAAAAAGAATGGGGTAAAAAGGGCTAAGAGCTCATTATTATTGTATTTATGGGCCAAGGGGACTGAAGAAGCAGAGAAACTAGAATGTGTGCCTGATTTGTGTGTCCTTGTTTTTCAGCAACCAGAGGTCTTCCAGCCATGTCCATAGCTTGTGCCAGACAAGGCTCTTCCTCTGCCATCCGGACAGTCACTGTGAGATTCTTCATGCTACTGCATGTTAAATCCTCATCCTGTCTCAGTACACATGACACTGCAGGCATACACAGGCTGTTTGAACCTGATTTAACCAGATCAAAGAGGAAATGCGTAGCAGAACAACCTTACTCCCTGCCCGCTGATAGCCCAGTGTTTAACCTCAGCCTGCAGTTTGCTGAAAACCATGTGTGAAAAGAGCTATCCCAGATGAAACCTACCCGACACTAAATGCAAATTTTGTGAGCAAGAAGTAAATTAAACAACTGAAAAAAATGGAGAAATGTCTAGATCCCTTAGATGGGTTTATGTATTTAAGAAAGAGTTGGCTTATGTGCTCATTAGCAACACACCAACCTCAGAAACAAATACTTTAAATCTTCTGATAAGACTTTTGTCTGGGAATGAAGACATGAAACAAAGACTGCATCTCATTGAAAACCCTGATCCCAAGCCCTGAAGAACCTGGCAATAGTCTACAAACCACTTTAAAGTTCTAAGAACTTTTCTGCCTGATATTTGCGGCACTTAATGAAAAAGGTTATTTATAACACAATCCTTATATACACAACCTTTATTCTAGAAAAAAAACATTGTTTGTGCCGTGCTGGTAGAAGCCTCTCAGTTGAGAAGTACTTTTAACTGCAGGGAAGTGAGAGATTGACTCAGTTAAAAAACTTTCAACATCTTTATTTTAGTTGCTGAGCAAAAGGTCACTCAAGACACACTGAACAAAGGCAGGAGGAGACACTCCTTTTCCTACTGTGGATGGTCCTCGAGTTGCCAGTGGAGAGGAAAGATCCTCTGACTTGCTGAAGTGCAGGAAGGCGTCCTCCCCAACGCCAGGGTGAGTGGCCTGCAGCCCCTGGAAGCTCTGCACCTCACTGGAAGCTCTGCACCTCACCTGACTTTGTCCTTCCATTTTGGTGAAGAAAACACTAATGATTCATCCTAACAAGCCAGAAGGAGACTCCTTCTATGTAAGACAACCCTCAAGTTGAGGAGGCCTGGGAGTTCCAGTAGGATGCAGCATTAGGAAAATAGGCAATGAGGGAGTGTCAAGACACCAGTGATCTCTGTAGTCTTCTTGCTCCCTGAGATGTCAAGTCCAGGCCAGCCTGCAGCTTCCCTGGACATACCTGCAGAGTCCAGACGACTCATTTTAACCAGCAAAACTGCACTGCCCAAATCTTCTTAGAGAAAGGAGCACTGAAGAGGACAGATTTCTCACTACTGTAAAAATGACCCTACATGGGAACTTCTGCAGAAATGCATATATGCACACATCTACATGTGTATAAACTAAAATGATTTAAAGTGTTTACAGATTTGTCTAAGTGCCAAGAAATGATTTTTGAGTTCAAAAGCAGTGTGCTGAGAGGATGGGGAAAGTACATGCTAGTCTTAAAAAGAAGGAAGTTCCTATCTTGCTTTTAGCTCTTTTTTTTTTTTTTCTTTTTTTTTTCTTTTCATTTATGACTATCATTTGGTAGTTTCTGAATGGGCAATTGTGGATGTAGCAATCAGTATTCTGAGTTATGAAGCACAGATGTCGTGGTATTCACATCTGTTGGATCCTCTCTCCAAAGGTATAACTATTGCATCTCTATTAACTGCAGTTGAAATAAGCACAACACTACCATTACTTTCAGTAAGGTCAAGGCTGGGTCCATTGCAGAGAGAGATCCATTAAGCCCTTTATGTGCTGGCCAGGCCTTAGAAAATTGGCCTGGCATTCTTGTTGTTCATTCCTTCTGGCTGCTGTTAATCAATTAATATGTGAACTTGCAGAGTCAAATGGAGATGGGATATTAATATAGAGTGTGCACTGTTTCCCTGCAGGAATTCATGTAAAAGCTGTCATTAGTATCATGCATATACATGAGTCCAACAGAAAGCTATTAACTGATGTATTCATCCAAGCAGGCTCAGTAAGTGCTTTACCATCAACGGTCTTGCTGCACTTGAAATTAAATATGTGTGTCAAGGTTAGCACTTCCTGGGCTGAGAAACTGAACCAGAAGAATATTAACAGATGTTAGCAATATGTGTGTGTGGGAGGAGAAGATCACACCTGAGTCTAGTCAGTACTGAACAGTATTTGGAGCCTGGAGCTAATAATCTAGAAAAAAAAACACTTTTGAGGAGCACAGACAGAGATAGTGTTCTCTGCTGATGCCTCTCCCCTCTCAGTATGCCCCAATGGACTTTCCAACACAGCATTTAACCACTGACTGTGTTAAGTCTGACCTGGACTCTTGCAGCAACACAAAGCCATCTAAAGAAATGTCTCTGGCTGATGCAGAATTGCCTGTTGTCTCAACCTCCCTGCTGCAGCCCATAACCTGGGGATGGAACAATTCCTGCTCCCTGTCCCTGGGACAATCCTCTGGTTAGAAGCAGAAGAATTGAAACTATGCTCAAGGCAGCTGGTTTAAGTCGGCTTTCGTTTCTAAAGACATATTCTCTTTTTAAAACACAATCATTAGCTGTTGCACAAAATTATTAACAGAATAGGTAACTGATGCTCCTCTTCAGGAAAATGCAAACTTTAAATTGCTGGAGAAAAGACCCTGCTCTGGTCTGAAATCAGATTTCCAGCTGTAAAAGAGAAAGCTCTGTCCAGAAGTGCACACAGGACTTCCCAAGTGGCAGAAATCCACTATGATCCCTCTTTGCAGACCCCTTGGTGTCTGAGGGAGTGTGCACAGGAATAAGGGAAGCCAGCAGTCACATTTGTAAAAGGTCCAAGGAGGGGAAATGCTGTGTGAGAGCTAGGAATTGGCAAACATGAGTCTTGTTTAATAAAATAAAATAGACTAATAAGACAGTCTGGGAAGCAATATGGCCAGTGAGTTGGACATTTGTTCTGGGGAAAATGTTTGGGAGCCATTTCAAGGGATATAGCAAGAGAAGGGTGACCAAACCCCAGCTAGATTAGAGGAAGCCAGCGCAGACTGAGGCACAGAAGGATCATGTCATGCTTAACTACTCTTCAGGAATCCTTTGAAGATACCACTGCCATGACAGATAAGGGCAATTTAGTGGGTAGCAGAATATTTTGATTTTCCAGAAGCATTTGACAGTTTTCCATACAGTAGATTAATGGCTTTTGTACAAAGACATTAAAGGGAAGATAAAGCAGTGACTGGAATGGAAAAAGAGCTTAAAAATAGGAGACAAAGGTTGGCAGAGGATGGAAGGAAGCATTTCTGACTGTTTCTAAAACTGACATCACTTCTATTTATAGTGGACCCAATGATATTTATGTTGAAGCCAATGGTAGTTTGCCACTGAGATCAGGTTTGCAGGAAGACAATGAAAATGGTTGGTGTCCTGCTTTGATCTGTGTACCTGTTCAGAGCAGCCTAAAATGGGATGGTAAATCACCTTACTGCATGAGCTGCAGCCAGAAAACCTCTGGAAGTGCTGCTGCCTTCACTTGGAGGATCTGGCACAGGGATGAGTTCCCCCATCAAATCTGTGCAGAGGGTTCTGAGCAAGCAGCACTGCCTGTAGCCAGGCAGAGTGAATATTCCCACCCAAACCACGGCTTTACTCTTGGGCCAAAAGTATTTCCCTGAAAAGTGCTGTGGGAAGACCTGGAAGCAGGGCTGAAACATCCTGTTTGAGGAAGCAAAGGGGCTTTTTGTAATCACAGAATCACAGAATAGAATCACAGGATAGATGAGGTGGAAGGGATTCTCAAGGACCATTGAGTCCATCTCCCGGTTGTCCCTGCACAGAACAACCCCAAGAGTGACACCATGTGCCTGAGAACATTGTCCAAACAATTCTTGAACTCTGGTCAGGCTGGTGCTGTGACTATCTCTCTGGGGAGCCTGTTCCAGTGCCCAACCACCCTCTGAGTGAAGAACCTTTTTCTGTTATCCAGCCTAAACCTCTCCTGACACAACTTCAGGCCACCCTCTCAGGTCCTGTCACTGGTCACCAGATAGAAGAGATCAGTGCCTGCCCCTCCTCTTCCCCTCACGAGGAAGTTGTGACTGCAATGAGCTCTCCCCTCAGTCTCCTCTTCTCCAGGCTGAACAGACCAAGTGACCTCAGCTGCTCCCTCACAGAGCTTCCCATCTATCCCTAAAGCTGCAGGTTTGTACAGCAGTATCCTTAGCACATACCTGCAGCAGGATGAGGCCTTCTCCCTGTTGGGAGCATTGAGTCCTAAGGGTGAGCAAAGTGCCAGCGGGATCTGCTGGAGGTCCATCAGGTCAGAAGAAGTTTAGGAGACAGCCTGTGAGCTGCAGATCCCCAAAAGCCCTGCCAATATTGTTCAGCAATGGTAAATGTCTCAATTAATTTCAGTATTTTAGAATGGTAGGACAGCCTCCAGCCACCTGTCATTAAACCACAGCCTGCTCATCACAGGTAGAACAGTGAAATCCTTTGGTAGCCAGCGCTCTGTAGTGCCTAGAGGTGATGAAGGGTCAAGGGCAGAGGAAAGCTGAAGTCCTGGCTCCAGCAGCTCCAAAACTCAGGATTATCTCAAAGGAAACAAGCTTTTAAGTGTCTAAACTCTTTCCTAGGCACTGCAGACAATGGTTTGTATGTATTGCTGTCCTCATGCCAAGGGATTGCCCCTGGTGATGTGCATGGGCAGTGGGAGTTACAAGAGGCTTCATGAGCAAGCACCTGAAGGCACAGAAAGCCACAACCAGAGGAAGTTTGTGCCCAAATTACCACCTCATGAAGGTTTTCTGCTAGCCCTGCTCTCACTAAAACTGGGGTGGGTCAGGCTTGATGCCTCTGAAGTTGTCAAATGGGTCCATAAAATCAAGCCCTATGAGCTCA
The DNA here is from genome assembly GCA_013397195.1 of Hylia prasina. Classification (NCBI taxonomy): domain Eukaryota; kingdom Metazoa; phylum Chordata; class Aves; order Passeriformes; family Sylviidae; genus Hylia; species Hylia prasina. Next base: position 107,436 of record VYXD01004795.1, on the reverse strand, counting down.
AAGCTGGTACTTGTCTTCAAGGTCGAGTCATGTTGTTTGTTGGGCAGAAGGACATACAGATTTTCCCACTTTTCCAGTTGGACATGGACTCTGGAGTTGTGTGCTACCCCCCTCTTTAGTAGAAGTGTCTTTCATGTAACCTGATACTCTTCTTCGAGGATATTGTCTTGATCAGACCCATAGATCTAGGCCTGTGGAAGAGAAAGATATTCAACTCATCTCCACTAAGCCTCTCTAAATTTGCATTTGCACTTGATATATTTGCATTTGCACTCAAGTTATGTTAATTTTTGGACTCAGGGCACATCAGACAGTATATCACTAAACAATTTTTTTTCCCCCACAAGCTTTCATTATCTCTCAGTCCTAAAAAACCAGTCTGTAAAATAGAAAAGCTTTTAGATAACTTTGCTTGAATACTTTCCATCCTTTTTCAGTTTTGTCTGTAGCACTTATTCTGGCTTTCAGAGTGGGGATAAAAATACAGGAAAAAATATATCATTTTCAAATGCCTGTGGGGAAAACAAACAGCATTTGAAACGTTGTTTTAAAATATAACTTCCTACCTGTAGTCTTTGTTTTTTCTGGAAGTGTCTAGGATCCTTGATAGCACTTGAGTTCTTAAAAACTCTTTAGAAACTTGCTCAATGAAAATAAATCAAGATAAGGAATACATATGGTAACAATACTGTCTCCTGCTTGGTTTCAATTTGTTCCAGCTGTTTGCACCATGGTGAATTGCAGGGCCAGGAGCACTGTGTTCATGACCATGTTATGGAAGTGGCAGACAGAGCACTTGGGCAGCTCACTACCTCCGTGCGAGCAGGTAAGGTAACAGAGAAGTCAACATTCACCTTGCAGCAATCAAAGGGGTTACTTTGGTGTAACAGAGGAAAATCCAGCTCCTCCAACTCCTTGAGGCCGCCATAAGAAAAGGTCATGATCATCAAACAAAAAGAATATAATATCTGGGTGTTCAAAGTCTGCCTGAAGTTTGATTTCTCTGCCAGAAAACCCAACACTAAAGTTTAAGATAACATTTAGAGGGAAACAGATGTACTTGGGTTGTTTATCTGAAATAACTCCTCATACCTCATAGCCCAGCTTTGTAAAATCTTTTTCTAACTTGAACATTTAATGTGGTCACTCCTTACAGCAGTAATCATTAGTGATGCACAGCCAGCGATCCCAAGGGAGATGTACTTTACAGTCCTGCTTGTAACTGACAGTAAAAAAAGCTGTATAAGTGTATGAGCTTAAACACACTATATTGAATTCTTTATTAGATAATGGTATTAAATTCTGACACAGTGCTTTCTCTTGTTGCTGCATCTCTACAAAATGTCCTATCCCGTCCCTCAGTGATATTATCCGAAACAGAAACATCACCTGCTGTGTAATGCACAGAAATATAAGGGTGCTATCATCAATAACCACAGCTTAAATAAATGGCTAAGGATATGACTGTGCTCATTCCTTCCCTTATTTCTCTGTGGATCAGTTGTCCTGGGAGGAGGGGAGTGTTGTGGCAGTCAGATGTACCGGGAGCTTTCACATCAGTGGAGCAGAATGTTTGGCACCTGAAGTTATCACCTGCTGATGTCTCTCTGGGATTGCCCAGGTATGAAAAATTATATTTAAACATACCTTTAACAACCCCACCCACTGCCCTGTGTTTCCTATCTCAGAAGTCCTTCAGGCTGCAATAAAGTTAAAACCAGGGTTAAACCTGCTGAAATTAATTGTGAGATTAGCAGAAACAAGGCCTAAGGTGGAACAACTTTTGTGTTAGAAAACCAGGAGTCAGCACACAACATCACAGCCTGGGGGGAATGGCAGCAGGGGCCAGGGTTCAATGGATCGGCTCCAGAACAGCCAACGGGCTGTATACTGGCACCTAGATTTTATATTGTCTCCCTTGCTCCTGCAAAGTGAGGAAATCCGGTTTCCAAAGCCCCTCTACCCAATATCCCCATATTGCTGCATCACCCATTGTGGTAGGGTGTGTGTGTGCAGCTCTTGCTACTGAATCCCCCTTGGAGAGGGGCAAGGGAGCTCTTTTTGGTCTGATTGTAATTTATTTTCCCAGGAAGCCCGAGCAGAATAGTGGGGAGCTTTGATGGGGAAGCGGATATCATGACAAATTTGGGGCGCTGAGCTCTCCTGGGCAGTGAAACTACAAGGACAGCAGGACATTTAGGCTTATCCCTGCTGCTGCCAGTGAGCACATGAGGACAGTGTGTTACTTTCCCTCCTTGCTGCCCATTTCTACCTGCTGCACTGGAGCTATCCAGCCTAAACCATGTGAACTTCCAGGCTGATCTTGTCCTTCCCAAGGTCTTTGCATTGTACACTCAACAAGAGCATCTTTGCAGTCTGGCTCTGCTGTGGTGTGGATGCTCCACTGGAACCTCAGGATTTTCAGTCCCTCTCTGGACCTAAGTGCTGCATTCATGGTTGTAAAATAAATTGGAAAAAAAGTGTTACAAATGTTTAAAGCTAGCCTTGTAAACTTCCTGCAAATTTCTCATGGCTGAACAAATAAATTATATAAATATTTGAATATGATCAAAGTGTACAAAGGTTGTGATTTTTTATCTGCCAATGGGCATCAGGGATTGTGGAACCTTGTGGCTGAGGGCTGGGGTGCAAGAGTGTGTCTGCAGGGTTGGTGGCACCAGAGGAATCCTTACACAAGTTTCAAATGGAAAAACTGAGATCAGGTGTATTCTGCAGGGAAATATGTGCTCCCTACATGTTTTTAGGCTTTTTGAACAAAAATTTAGGATAATGAAAAAAGGTTTATGAGGGCTATAACCGTGAGTCCCATCCCTGGTGTGCTGTTCCATGTACATGGCACACAGTGGGTAATGGCCTAAAGAGACCTGGCCAATCCTCTATGCTAAATCTCTAGTTCCAGGTAAAAATAACATTTGTGAGAATCAAGTAACAGAAGAACTTACAGGACTGGAAGCAACGCTTCCTATTCCTGCTTGTAAGGGAGACTTGATGGGTGAATACAAGAGAGGAGGCACTCTGCATCCAGCTGGGCTCCCTGCCCACAGTGTGAGCACTCACTAACACAGTCTCAGGGCCCACCAAGACAATCTCAGGGCTCACTAAAACAGTCCCAGTTCTCCCTAACACTGTCTCAGTTCTCACTAAGAGTCCCTGAGAGAAGCTGTAATGGCATCCTCTGAGCAGCCCAGCATAAACTCTGCTGCAGCTGCAGAACAAACCCCTCCACCCCATGCCCTCTGTGCTCAAGGCACAGATCAGTGTAAATCAAGACAATCCTCAGGCAGGGAAGCAAGGATCTCCCAGACAAACACTTGTCCTTTTACTTGTTTGTGTGACCATATTTGTTGGATCCTTTCCTTACCAACTGGTGTCTGAAGTTCAAGAGACACTGTATCTTTGTTTTTCTCTGCAGCTGTGAACTGTGATAAACATGATAAAGTGATGACCTAACATCTAGGGCTAGGTCTTATGGAAAACCAGCATTTTTCCTCATTGCTGTAGGAGACAGCACAAGTGCATGGTCCGTCTTGACATGAGGTATTGCAGCTTGAGAGGATCATCTTGAGCAGTCTCTCTCTTCACGAGGTAATTGCCTTTCCTGGGATGCTGCTGCTTACATCCCACAGCACCAGCATATACATGCTCCAAAACAACAAGGTATAAAAATACTTTGAAAGCTGGCCAGGGAAGATGGCCAAGAGCTGTGAGGAAGAGAAGGCTTTGAACTGTGCTGTAACTGAAGCAGGGTCTCCACCTTCTCAGAGGAAGGGGGTCTTGGAGCTGCCTGATGAAGGGGACAGGCACTCAGTGGTGCACAGCAGCACGCAGCAAGCAGCCCTGCCCTGTTCCTCACACCCAGTGGTTTCCAGAGCTGCCTCGTTATCTCATTTCAAGAGTGAAATCTGATTAGATTTAAAAAACAATCAGTAGAATTGAAAACACTCAGATTTTCCATGTGCGGGTAAGCAAACCCTTGGGTTCAAGTGTTATCCCATGGAGAACAGAACTGCAGCTGGCTGGGTTTTCCCCTCCCAGTAGGACAGCAGCAGTCTGTGGGCCTTCCCTGGAGCTTGCCTGGGCACTGCTGCATTCATGGACACATTTTGTCCACAGTGACCATGAGGTTGTCAGTGACCCATTACAACTCCTCAGCTAAAGGCTTTTGGCCACGCTCATGTTACTGAAGTCAGCAACAACAATGCAATTGATTCAAGCAGGAACAGAATTTGGCCTGACAGAAGCAAACAGAAAGGCTGAGACAATGAGCCCTCTCAACTGCTCAGAAATAATCTTCCAGCTGATGGGCATAAAACAGTATTTACAGAAAAGGCCAAGCTGATTTTCCATAACCCTCTTGCGAGGCAGCCTTCTTTCCGCTGCTTGTCTTATAAAAGCAGAGAAATCAGCATTCACAGCACTGCTAATATAAAATAAATCAACAGACTGGAGGCATCCTTCCAAATAGACAACTGTGTTTATTAGTACAAGATACTAGTAAAAGCACTCTGTAATGAAGATTCCTTCATTTCTTTGTTTTATGTTTATTATAGCCGCTCCTCTGTTGCAACAAATAAAATTGACATGAGGATTATTAGAGTCAAAGGCAGACTTGGATTTTTTTTTAATGTGCTTGGGGTAACTAACACAACAGACAGCAATGTAGCAGGAACTGCAAAGGGAGTAGTTGTTTCATGTTACAAGGCAGACCAACACAAATTTACGTGGGTAGTTTCCTGGGAACTGATCCAAAAAGAACCTTAGATGTCACCATCCCCAGCTCCACAATGCTGGAGTTTCACTGTCTATTTCCAGGGCATAATCTCCAGCCTCAAATTAGGTTCTTAGCATGCACAGAAAGAGGATGCAAAGTGGGATGCCACAGCTCAATACTAAACACTGCAAATGATCAGCCTAAATGGAAATGAGCCCCCCAATGTATCTATTTAGTCACGGAAAATAGAAAACACAGATTAGCAAACACTTTAAATATATATGAATAAATGTTTATAAATTGTTTTCTCATCAAGAGATGCCGATCAACCTTGTACTTCTGAAGAAGTGATCAGGAGAAGTATGAGAAATATATTCTGTAGAACTTTCTGACATCAGTAAAGGGCTAAAGTATATAAGCCTTTTCCAGGGTTTTAGTAATCAGCTATGTTAACAGCTTGAAGCAAAATAACCCATCTGGTTGTTACTCTGTGGTAAATACCCTGGGGCAGCACGTATTGGTTTGTTCGTAAGCAGTGGAAGTGCAGAATCAGAAGGCTGATTTTAAAAATTCCACATTCTGATTGATTGGACCATTTTGTTCACTGCACGCCACACAAAAATACGAGTTTGAATACAGGCAAAATAAAGACCGCCACAACATGCATTCATCCTCTGCAAGAAATAAAAGTATGAAGAACTGCCAATACTGAACCTCAGCGGTGTTTGCATACTGCAGTGCTGCCAAAGGCAACAGTGTGAAAATCTGCAAGGCCCACATTCATCCCTGGTGTTATTCAACTCATTCTGGTGGAGATACAGCTGGGATAAGTTTGTCTCAACAGGGATAGACAGAGCTGCCTGTCAGGAGCAAAATCAATGTACTGCTCCTGGGAGAAGAGCAGATATCAGCCTGCAGCACAGGAGTTGGTAATGCTCTGTTTTTTCCATGTGAAAGTGCAAACCATTCCCAACAACAGGCTGACCCACACAGATTCATATCCAGCTGTAGGGTGGTTTCCAGCCTTAACACAATCTGGCTACATTTCCCCACCTGCAAAACCAGAATAGGGACTTAGGTGGCCAAACAGGAATATGAGAATGGGGCAAGTGTGGTGATACTCCCCTGAATGCACTTTTCCCTTTGTGTGCCTTTGTGGTTTAATTTCTCCGAATAATATTTGTCTTTGCATTTCATAGTCTTTGACAGATTTTAAAGGAAAGCAAATCCTTTGTGAAAACACATTTCTTCTAGTGCTTTCTCCTTACACAGACTGCCATGGTTGCTGCCTTATGGTCCCAGCTCCCTAGCAACAGATGTAAGATGCCAGTTTTATCTCTCCTCCAGGTTTCATGGAGATTTAAGCTCTTGATCCCACACATGTACATGTGTTTGCCTGATCTTTCTGCACAGTTCTAACAACCCATGTCTGTTGGTTCCATGAAAAAGTTGATGAACTACCAGGGACAAAGCCTCAGAGCTGCTTTGAATTGGTATATCCTCACAGTTTCTTCAATGGTTGGAAGTTAAGCTTATGCTTTGCAGACCTATGCTGGCAGATGCTTCCAGCCTTGAAGTCATCCACCCCAAATTCCTCTTGTAGCACAAATAAATTGGTCTATGAATTTCTAATGCACTGGTCATGCAGCATTGGAGATACCATGAAATTTGTGTCAGTGGGAGACATCAAACCTTTCCAATGTGCCTCTGTTGTGTTCTGCATTGGGATGAGCTACCAAATGTCAGAGCTAGGACTAGGGCCATGGTGTAGTTTCAAGTATGTATTGCTTGTAGTGGGACATTTTACAGGGTACTCAGTTAATTTGATGTGTTATTGTAGGAGTCCCTGGCAGAGAGGCAGCAGGAGCAGTAAGGCTTATCTGAAGGGAAGTCAGATATTGCACAGCCCAATAGGCTGGGTTTCTCAGAAAATGTGTTGTTGTTTAGCTGATTGCCATCTTGGAGAGAGAGAGAGGGTGCAAAAAAAGGACAGAAGTGTGTGGGAAAGAAAACAGGATTGATATCAGACATTTGGTATGAGAGCTAGCCCTGTACTTGACTAACTTCATCTGTGTGCTGCTGGGAGTTTGGGTAAAGCTGACATGGATTTGAATGAAGAAATTTAGACAAGGGGATGAAATGAAGTGCAAAAGAAATACAGGCTGAATTTCAAAACCTAATGTTTAAATGTGAGGGAATTTTTTAAAAGTAAAGATGTTAAAAAAGAACAAAATGTCCCATTTTTTCCAGCATCAGTGTGCAGTCAGACAATATACTAAGGAAGGTGCCCATAAGCACCCCAAAGACAAATCTCAGGGAGAAATGAGTCCATGCACATGCACTACAGATGCATATGGGCACATAACAGGGACAGGCAAGGACAAGAAGGCTGGGGCTTTACTGAAGCCTGGGTCAGCACACCTCCAAGTGAGCTGATCCATGGTGCCCTGCATTGGGCCACAGCCACTGTGATCAGTGTTTGCAGCATAAAACAGACCCAAACAAGGAATTCAGCACCACTCTCACCTAGGGCAAGGTGCTGTCCAAAGAGCACATCCTCCTCTATCATGAGCTCAGCTTCTACATGCAGCATCAGGTCTGAAATCAAATATCTTAACACAAGGAGGCAGGTGCCAGCTCTAGATGTCTATGCCACTCAGGCAATTAACTGACAAATATAAACCAGATCTCCACATTTGAAAGCTCATTTGCATTGCTCCTGAGACAGTCTGTCGGAAAAAGATGCAATTAGGTTAAAGCCGACAAGATTTATGCATGGGGGGGAAAGAAACGAGAACAAAAAGCGAATCTGTCAAACACCCTAGGTGAGTGGCAGCACTGGCATGAGCATCCTTTGCAGGAGGGCAGTCAGCAGGGTTATAGCAGCCAGGAGAGAGGCACAGAGCTGCTTCCCCCCACCTCCAAAGCCAGCAGGGAGGGATGCTCACAGCGACAAGCCCTTAAGTGTTACTGGCAGCCTTGGTGGGAGGCTGCTGCTGGCAGTTCAGCTGCTACATGGCCAGCCCAAGCTGCCATCCACCTTTGGCCACATGAGCTGTGTGAGCAGCTCTGCTGATCCTCTGCCTCTTGCAGAGTTCAGTTTCTGCTCATCATGGATGAGGGCATGAGGGTCCTGGAGATGCAGCCCTCCAGATAACATTCCCGCTCTAAATAGGAAGGTCATCAATCCAGGACCATGTGCAAGCTCAGCAGTCATCACAATAAATGAACCTGCAGATCAGACATCTGAGATATACCTCCCTCACTTTTGCTTAACTAGCTTAAACAGGGAGGTGCCAAAATCTTTATGGCTCTCTTCCCTCAAAAATGGGAAAACCCGAAGTATACGGCACTTACTTATATTACTCTTCTTTAAGAGTAAAATCACTACAGTAAAGTCAGCTGTTTAGCATTCCACACTAAGAGGACTTAGAGTAATTGTGAGAGTCGTACTTGTGAAAAGAAGAAATAAGGTTTTGCCTTGAAAACCACACTTAAATCTGCTCTGTGGTAAAAAAGATTGCAATAAGTACATGATTAAAACTTTTTAATGGTTGTTGGAGATTGCTCAGTTGGTGGGGGAAAACACATTCCCTCTTCCCAGTTTTTTTTCTTTTGGCACCACTCTGACAGGAGCCAATGGTGTCTGAGCAGCTCACTTTTGAGTCTGGTCCTTTATTTGCCACTGGGCAGACATTTCAGCAGGCTGTTAATAAAAAGCACTCCTGTATTCACTCTCCGGGCAGGATGGAACTGGGGCGGCCCTGGAACTCTGCCCCGCTGCCACAGGCAAGCCCAAAGCTAGACCATGCATCGATATTTTAACCCAGATAGGCAACGGTGTCAAGAGTGGTCTTGAACAACTGAGCCTCGACAGCCAATATATTTGCATGTGAGTTAGCAGTAGACAAAGAGAAGTGATCACTCTTGCCTTTGTCATGCTGGCTCCACTCCACAGTGGTTGCATGGCCCTAGGGCTTGCAGCCTAGACAGTGAGCTGTTGATTCCTAGCCATCTCACCCATGACATCCACAACTTTCTAAATCTTTCTTACATCTTCTTAAATGCTACCTTTTTGAGGCTCAGCAGTGGTAACCAACCCAGTCAGAATACCTCTGGTTGGGCTGTTTGCAGACAGGGACCCAGAGCTGCACAGAGGGGCGCTGGGACCCCCATCTCTGGCAGCAGCACTGGAGTTCTTGTTTCATGCTCTCTTCATTTCCCAATAAGTCTTGACATTTAATCGGCCTTTGGTTCTCTCTGTGGATGGAAGTGCTGTTTCCATGGACCTGTTTGCTCAGAGCCCATCACCACACACACAAGTAGGGGGTTGTCCTCCTCTCCACATGCACCACCCTACACAGTGACATAAGCAGTTTGACTCGCAATCTAGACGATTTATCTACAACAATTCGATTTACTTTTAATTGCCAGTAACTTTCATTAGATCCTCTTACAATGCCTAACAGTCTGCCTTTATTTTCATACCCTGAACAACTTGGTACTGCCAACAAATGCTAACTCAAGGCTTCCTTCCCTCTCCAGATAATTTATGAACACATCAAAGAACCCAGACTTGGCACAGATTATTAGCACAGGTAAAACACCTGCACAGCTCCTTCGATGACTTCCCTCCACTGAGAAAAATGACCATTTACTTGCATTTGCCATTTTCAATCATTTAACCAACTATTTGGCTTGATGAGAATCCTACCTCTTGTCCCCTGGTTAGTTTTCAAAAATTCTTTATGAGAAGACCATAGGAAAACCAAAGAGGCAATGTCACTGGCATCACATATTTACTGATGTCACCAAAATGCCCTGAGAGGCTTGTTAGGCAGAACTTCCCTCTCAGAAGCCAGGTTGAACCTTTACCCCTTGCCTGGCTTTGTCCAGATGTCCACTAATGTTATCCTGTCTGGGTTAATCTGCCTGGCACGAATGTAAGAGTTGTCATTCCCTACATTTCTCCACACTCTTCATGCCTTTTACATGTGATTACAGCTACATTTGCTTCCCTCCAGTCTTTAAATGCCAGTCATGCCAGAGTGCTAATTGTTACTGAATTTTTGAATAAAAGTCTATCTTAGATTTCATTTAATATTAATCACATTTAGAATTTCAGACCTCTGATTCTACAGTAAAGATTTTTCAGGATGGAGAGGAGACTTATACAGGTGTGGGATTGCTCCAAGGACTCAGTTTTACCCAGGAGCATGAATTAATTATCAATTCACATGGTAAGCATACATATGGCTTATTTGCCTAGCCACACAAGTTGTTAGGCATCCAATTTGCATACAGCAGGACTTTGCTTGCACAGATGCTGTCAAGCATGAGCTAACATATTCATTTACTGAAAAATCCATCTTGCTGTATTTCATTGTTAAGTACAGAGTGCTTTATGCATAGTTTATCTTGTACTTTCGTTTTATTTATATCTCTTGTCCTCGCTACTCTATTTTTCCCCTCCCAAAAAATGTGTGTTTGGAATGTTTAGGCTGATGACATGTTGAAGTCTTGAAAGTAAAATTGACTCATCGCCACTGAAACCAGTGGAATATTTGTCAGAGATTTCAATGATGCGTATTTCATCCAGACCTGCTCATTACTCCTGCTAGTAGTAAGAGTAGTAAAATATCACTACTGAAATATCAGGGCTCATAGACTGGATCTTGACGTAACTTTAGGGGAAGGTCCACTTCTGATAAAGACAAGATTATGATGTGACAGATGTAGATAGAGGCCACATCTGTGTTCTCAGTAATGTCCATAGCAAAAGTGTTCCCCAGACATGAGATTCCAACAAGTACTAGAAAATATCTGAACAACCTGTAAAACACTCTTGATAGTATTATAAGTAGAAACAAACAAAGAAAAAAAATATCCTCTGCCTTTATGTACTTCTTTATGTACTTTCTGCCAACTATTTCTGTCGATAACTTTGTTTTTTGTGCATGACCAGTACAGCAAGACTTTGCTGGATATTGTGTACTGCAAATCAGACAGGATTTGTGTACATCTAGACATTTCTGACAACCCAAACCACCATTCACTCAGATATGGTCAACAGTGAAGTGGTGTTGAAGAAATCCAGCCCTGATGATATTCTTTCCTCCCTCTTTTAGGATATAGGAAAAATTATTTATTTTTAAGCATAGAAAATATACTTTTTCCAGTTCAGTCTAGGTACTTCATCTCTTATGATTGCCTTTAGATGGAACTGATTTTCATGCTAGATTTAAATAGGAAAAGTAAGCATTTCAGAGCAGGAAGAACAAAGAAAAGGGTCCATAACTATGGCCCTCTGTAAGCTGAAGTACAGATTGGTTGCCAAAAATTAACATGAAGGGATCAGAGCTAAATGCCCAGGTGCAGTGAGTTCTATGAGAAGTCAGGTGTCTACTTAAGTTTCCCCATTAAAAATAAAGACCCAAGCTTCCCAAAATAAATTTTCTTTATATGTCTCTGAGACAAGCAAATAAAGGGAAGCATGTGGGATATTGTGAAATACTTCTGAAGTTCTGCATAAGAATGAGATTATTTTTATTAACTGTCCTTCATGTAAGCTGTTGCCTCTCAGGCACCTCACCTCGGACACTCCTGGCAGACATGGCTCACAGTGCTGGCCTCTGATTTACTCATGAAATCCACTTCATGATAGCAGATTTATTTTCCATGGGGAATTGTCATGCTTTTGGAAATGGGACAGAGGAGTCTGAAATTTCACCTGAGGCATCCTGTCACTGCCCAGCAGTGGGCTGCAGTCCAGTCATGTCATCCCAAAAGGAACTGCGTGCCCGTTGTAACATCCAAAGCAAATTTATCTTGGATACAACTCCATAGTTATCAATCAAATTGATCTAAATCAAAGTCTGCTCCCATATTTCCATTAACATCATCAGTTAAAAATAATTTCTTACAGTTTGATTAATTCTAAGCTCTCTTTTCATGCAATTTCACAGTTAATTAAGTGGTAAATGTGTCCTGCTGCAGTCTCCTTTGGGAAGAACTCAGTGCTGTGGGCTGATGGAGAAGAGGCAGCTGTGACACTAAAATCCTACCTTGTATATAGCCAGTGTGAAAGCAGGCCCAACACATTGAACTCGAATATTGGACCAGATTCACTCAGGGAAAAGGGGGACATTTCTGTGAGATGCAGACCCTTTCCTGGGCTGGCTTTGACCCAAACAGGCAGCTGAAGGTAGGACATGACCATGAGCAGAGAGCATCTCCTGCTAGTGCCTCTGTCTCTTCTAAGAGCTCATCCAGCTGCCATAGGATAACCATTTCTGATCAAATCTTCCCAGGCATAGGCACTTAATTATTTTATTTGCAGAGAGAATTTGAAACTTCAGAAGGCTCAGGATCCATTTATTTTCTTCCTCCTTACATTCCACTCACACATGTCCTTCTTCCCAAGCTGCAGCCTGGATCTGGAGCAGATTGCCAGCCCAGCATGGGCATGCACACAGGGTGGAGAGAAACTTCAGGAACTTTTGATTAGCCAGGCAGTCTTTTCATTTACAGACAGCAGCTGAGCATCATCCAGGAAAATGAGTTAACTGAAACATAATTAACTACATGTCAGCAGAGCAAGTTGAATTAGTCTGCTGAGGAAATTAGCAGGCACACAGACACAATAGGGCTTCCAAAGAGCCTGAAGAAGTCGGATAAAGGGACACAACAAACAACTCCAATTTCTAATTAGAGAAAAAAGTATGCTTGAAGTACAGAGTTCTCCCAGATCTCACTCACCTTTCACTGCCCTTTCACAAAGGGATTTCTATGTGTGGGAACATTTCAGGCACATCTAGAACTTGTTTAATCCAAAAGTCAAACGATGTTGGCAAGTTAGCTCTAGTCACTTTGGGCAGAGGGGGCCAGTTTCTGAGGCAGTCAGTCATGCACTTGAGTAATGCTGTGGGAGTTAGGAGATCATCCATGCAGAAAAGCCAGTGAGCTCTGCACAGCAGCTCATCAAAGGATACTCAGAACACTCAGCAGTCAATCCTGATGCTGAAATCCAGGCTCAAGTTTCAGCTTCAAGTAAATTCAAAGTTCACAAGTGGGGATATTTTCTCACAGGTAGCAGTAAGCCTCTTTACTCTGCCTTCATTCTCCCAGGTCAATTTTTTGCCTCAGATAATTAGACCCAGTGTGAGGCTGAGGGACTGTACAATGGGGCACACCCTGGAAAATAGCCCAGGAGCTCTGCATGGCTGCCAGAGCTTGTGTCTTCCCCAGCCTCCTACCTGCATTCAATTCAAAACCCCAGAGCTGCAACCCTACTTTGGGCATTTCTGCAATCTGGGTTCTACTGACCTGGGACCCCTTTCCCTCCAGGGCTTTCAGCCCTCCTTGGTCAAGGAGGTGGCATGGGGGAGCCCCAACTCTACAACTCTCTCCCTCAGCGATGAGCACTGTGTGTATTCCTAGGAATTTTAACCCTTTTCCGCATCAAAGGTAAACATAAGGATACTCTTTTTATCAGTTCTGATGGATATTGGGGTTGCCTTGAGGGCCAGACACTTTTCTCAGACAGAAGCTCTTAATTCCCAATATATTCCAAGTGCTTCAAGAACAATGGCATGGCCTTTCACATTGCTCAAGCCCTGACTTTCCACACAAATATAAGCAAAGACCCAAAACTTCCCCAGAGCCCTCCCTAGTTATAAAACTCTGACTTCACAGCCATGTGCAAATGGCCAGGTGAACTTATGCTCCCCTGCTCACTTTTATTCATAAAATCATTTTTGCTATTACTTCTGATAAGAAAAGAAAAACAGACTTTGCAAACATAAGTGGAAAGCAGCACTCTGTTTTTCTGACATATTTAGCCACAGTCTCAGGTTTAAACCAGGCCCGGATGGCCACGCTTGTTATTCTCCTGTGGGCAATGAGGAAGCAGTTTCTCAAGCTAGAGATGTAAACTGGAGTGATTCATTGTGCTTTACATGCCTCCTGTGCTTTTCCTAGCCAATTTAGGTAAATACAGTATCGGAAATCGGGTTCTGTAGGAACAGTTGTGACAATTACTGCTAAGAGCCACATCACTTTTTACTTCATTTAATATTGTCTGTAATTATGTTAGTCATAAAGAAAGTCATTCAGTATTAATGTGGATGCCACAAGTCCATCCAGGGAAACCTCAGCAATAATTAATGCTCCATTAACACCTTAAGTGTCTTGCTATTATTTATTTATTTAGCATTAAAATTGATGAGGCTGTTTTAGGGAGGAAGGAGTCAAGATATATTGTATGAAATCCTTTTTTTTTTTTTTTTTTTTTGGTGAGTGTATGACTACACTGTTCCTGCAAGAGCCACGGGACATTGGTTAAGTGACAAATGCCAGTGGGTCTGTAGCCTTAGCTATCCTCTGCTCCCTGCCTGCTGCTGTGCTATAAATAGCTCAAGCTCGAACAGAAGATACACAAGACACTTCAAGAAAACACCAGAGGAAAATCAGGAGATATGTCTGGCAAGGCTTTTGGCAGATAGACCAAAGACCCATGAAAATTTCATTCTGTTCCCATCTCTATCACCCTTCCAGATGTCTGTGTACAGGCCATGCAGAGGAGTCCTCACACTGTCAGAAGGTCAGGTTCTCAGCTCAACAGAGAGCATGGGGTGCATTTTGTTTTCTTGTTCCTTTGTGGCCAGAGACCCAACATGAAATATTTTGTTCAAGCATAATATGATTTTTTTTCACTTTTTTTGATGCAGCAAGAAAAAATTGTTTTTCTGGAATCAGTAGGATCTTCTCTGTGTTTTAATTTTCCCTTTAGCTGCTGGGAAAAATCAACCATTGTCTGGATCCAGACTTTGTTACTGCATTTGAATTAAACATTTCAGGTTGTCCTTCAGGGCCTATGGATTATCCTTGGCAGCTGGCAAGTATGATCTGCCCAGGGTCACAGAAAAGGAAATCTGTGGCTGCTGGCAGAGAAGCTCCCTCTATGGTACATCCAGGATGAGGACTCAGGTCTTCCACACCCCACTAGTGGTCTCATCCCTCCTGCCCAGCTGTCTTGAACACAAGGGCTGCTGCCAGCTCTACATCTGGAGCAGAGTCCCTGTGTTTCCCTGCTTCTATAATGGCTGTAACTGATTTCCCAGCTATTACCATCATCACCAACTCTATTAACAAGAGACATCTAGGCAAACAGCAATTCCTCTTATGGCTGAGTTTAATATGGGCTGGAGTTCCACAGCTGGGTCTGGGCTGAATGTATCCTTCACACCCCACAACTCCAAAGACCTTTTTCTTTCTTTCAAAAGCAACAGGGAGCTCTGCATGCTCTATGAGCCCCAGTCCCCAGTTAAGTAATCCCACAGCTGTTCCTGACTTCCAAAAGTGGATCTGTCAGAAGCGTGGTCGTTGTGTTGAGATCTACCACCAAAGAAAAGAAACCACAGTGCCCAAGGAGACAGACTTTTGTTTGACACTCTCTCTCCCATCCCACACACCTATATATATATATATATGTATATTTTTGTTCACACAGGGTAGCTTTATAGTAATTAAATTCTTGCCACTCACTGCAAAGCCTCAGTTATATTAGCCAGAGCCATATGTTTTCTGCACATGCTGAAATGTCATATATTTATGCTGCTTTTATAGTTTCCCTTCCTTGCAGGAACAGGATGTGCTGCCTCCTTTTTTCCCTACATTTTCTTTTCCTTCCTCTCAGTATCATCTGCTACAGCTTCTCTAAAAGAAGCAGCTCAAGCAAAAAGGGCTCTCCTTGCACTAGTGCCAAGATACAATGCCCTTGGTTTTGAGGGCTTTTCTAACAGGAACTGAGGGCTCACCTCATGTGTTTTCATCCAAAGTGTGCACTACTGACACTCATCACATGCCCAAGCTGCCAGACCATGGCATGTGACTTGTGTGGCTTGGCAGGGGGAAGCTTGGCAGAGAGGCCAGGCAATTCATCACTACCCACCACAGGAACTCTCCAAGCTGCTTTTCCTTTTATCCTAGATATTGCACTGAGACTGCTGCTATAAAAAAAACCAAAGACAGCAAGGTGCATACAAATTGCAAATAAAAAGTTAATGGTGGCATCCTTCAGTGCTCCACGGAGAGTAAAGGGCCATTAGCCTCCTTAAGGCAAGGAAAATCATTTTTTTGTGCTCCCATTTTCCTCTTTACTGCAGCGAGTCTTCATGAGCTCACACACATATCTGTGCCTTGGAAACCTTGCTTTGAATTATAGCTTCTCATTACAAGGAAAAGGTGTCAGCTTCAATTTCAGCTTTCCTTGCAAAGTGTTTTGCTGCCTTTCCTCCACAAAGGAGGCCCCTTGCTAATTCATCCTGCATCTTTACAACCAGAGGAGACAGCACAAGGAACCTGGGTCTGAACTCCTCACCTCTGGGTCTGACCCTCATGGTCCCTCCCAGACATAAGATTCTCTATTATACTCCTCTATCCAGGGTATAATTCTCAAAATCAGTAACTCCTTCCTCTCCATTTCCATTTCATGGGCTGTACTTACCCACAGCACAGTAAACCCACATGTTTTGGCTTCTCCATCACTGCATGATTTTCTTTGGAGATGAATGCTTTCATTTTTGCAGCTTCCTTCCTTCTGAAAATAGTGGGCTGGATTTTCTTGTCAGAATCTACTTGTAGCAAAAACAAAGATATTTCACTAAACCATGTGGACATGGTTTTCACTGACTCTGTGGGCTGGTTCCCAATCTATGTCAGTGTAATAGAGATTAAAAGCAGGCCTGGATGGCCAGTAACCATTGACACTGATGGTCCTGCATTGTGTCATGGTAAGGTCAGGACAGTCCTTATCTTTCTGCTTTGATGTGGAGCACTGAGGATACACATGAGTTACCCCAGTTTGGGTCTGGATTTGGATCTGAGTCTGAATTTTCTGTCAGAAAGTCAGGATTCAGACCTAGATGGTGTTCTGTCGTAATAGATCAACTGCAAGGAGGAAGTTGTGCAATATAGAGGAACTGAACACAAATCAAGAAGTAGAGAAGGTGGCATTCCTCTGAAGGGATTTTATATTTAACACAAAGACTTAGGGATAATGTAAGATTATTAAACACCTGGCTGGTGAATATTTCATTGACTGAAGACTCGCAATAGATTAATCCCTACCAAATTTGTTTCTCTTTTACAAAGCAACAGCAATCACAGATGTTTGAGGAGTCTTCTCTTTACTTATAAGCCTTATACTGTGTCTTTCAAACTGTCTGCCTGTGTTCCTGATTCAGCAAGCATTTAAGCATAAACTGGATTGAATTTTCACAAGTGAAACCCAATTTTGCTCACATTTTAATCCCCACTTCATAGCTCCCCCCAAAAATAAATAAAAGACAGAGAGAGACACCTTGAGAGATACTTAACCTACTTTCAAGCCAAGAATTAATGCTGCTGTGCCATTGATCTGATTTCGCACATCTTCTTCCTGAGGAATCAGTCCCTATGCAGAAGCCTGTGGATAATGGCTCTGAATTCTGAGTGAGGCTTCCTACCTGTGAAAAACAGCTGCTAACAGAATTTGACTGTCTGGAAACCAGCAGACAGATGCTTTGGGTAAGGAGTCATGACATGAAAGACGAAAGGATCACTTCTAGGGCATCTGTTACCCATCTCAGAAAAAGGAAGAAGGAAACATTACTGAGGCATTTATACAGGAGCTCAGGAGCTCCTGGGGACTTTAATTACTCATACATCTGCTGGGTATGATGTTCCTCAGTCCTAAACAAAAATCATTCTTTTATTCCAGATAGGACCATTTTATTGTGTAATTAATNAAAAGGAGTGAATTTTTTCTAGATCAAATAATCCAGAGGGAGGAAAAAACCTAAATATTTTAGGAAGATAGGTGTAACATCTGTAATATTAATGACAGCTTTCTTGAACTGGGTTCACATAGGATAGTTCTGGGAGTGCACAGTATCACAAAAGCGTTGGAGAGTGAAAATGCACGTGGGTGAGAGTCAACAGGCCAAGCAAGACAAGCATTCTTCCTGTTTAGGCTCTATTCATTTTACACCATAAACCACCCTCAAACAGATTGCAATCTTTTAAAAATGAATTGGCTACCTGAGATGGCTTGCTAAGTCATTTGAGCAGCTAAATCAAACCCATATTCAATATAAGTCACTGAAATGAAATGACACTCACCAAAATACGTAACTCAGATTGTGCATTGTTGTTCCTTGATCCAGAGAGTGTAATGTGTGTAATACCAGAGAAGTGGTGTCTGAACCGATTTTAACAGAGATACGACCTTCTTTTTTAAAAAAATAAAAGGTTGCCTAAAATGCAACTCTTCTTAAAGGGTTGCCTAAAATGCACTTTTTAGATCTTTTTTTTTTTCTTCTGCTGGTAATTTGGTTAACTGTAGTGTATTTACAGTTGAGTGCCACAAATGAATCCAAAGTTAGATCTACCTCTAAATACAGGCATAGCCTCAGTGCCACATGGGAAAGGAGAAAGCTACAAGTTCTGTCTGGTATGCAGCATCTTTCTAGGGAATTGCCAAGCCCAGTGTAATATGTGTCAATACAATAAGCAATCAAGCTTGCTTAACTATGCACTCAGACATGTGCCTTCTCTCAGCTCTACTGCAGTACAAAGAGAAGGAGTAGCCAAATCCAAGCAGGGGTTACTCCATGAGGATTTAAGGCATGAGAGGTTAGAAAACCTGCATGGGGAACAGAGAGACACTTCAGGGTGAAACAGAGAAGTGCAAATTAAGTAAGAGATACCAGCCTCAAACTGGGGTCTAATGGCAAAGTAGCTGTCTGCTAAATTTGTTCAGAGAAGCAACTGGAGATACCGGGCACCCTGCAGGAGACAAAAAAATTGTTAAGGGCAATAAGATCAGGCTTTACAGATACTGGGAAAACCAAAGTACCTAGAAGAAACAGTGAAGAAGGAGAATAAAATTTGACTGAAACAGCGAAATGCTTCTTTAAAGGGCCAGGAAGTACAAGTACAGAGACTTTGTCAAACCTGTGCCTGAGTATGAGCTTTCAAAGATATTGAATCCTCTTTTTAACCCATCCCAGAGGCTATGTGTGTTTTACTTGTACTTCTGGCCCATTAGACTCCTATGGTGAGACCTTCACTCTGTGGAGGGTTTGGTTAATATTTAACCTTACCGAGACAAGCAGAGCTGAGCAAGTCAAGGGTGGAGAATTAGGCATGTAACGATGCTTAACTTCCCTAGAATGAATATAGAGCAATTATTTCTGTTAATTAGATGCTCCTCCATGCATAATCAATCCTTGCTTGCATGGGAAGGCATTGAAGGGCACGAGCTGACAGACAACCATCAGGTGGACGTGTCTGGGTAGCAGCCCTGCAGGCCACAGGGCAAACCACTCGTGAACATGTCCCTGAACTCCCACAGAAAGGAAAAGCACAGGCACATTGCTGAGTGCTGAGCTTCAGACATACCTCATATCCAACCTCACAGGAGGGTTCAGAGCACCAGTAGAAGTCTGCACCTTAACCAAGTGTTCTTCTAAGAGAAAGGGGAAGGCTGTGTTAACACCTCCAGGCATATCTGGTGTACCCTTCTCAGAGAAAAACACTGCAGTGGGTGGTCTTGGGCATGGCTTTCCTTGGGCCTGACTTGCATGAAGCTTTTATATTTATTTGCAATGTTCTTTACGTATTTATTCAAAAGTCTAATGACATTTAAATGAAAAATCTCATGCTGATTAAAAGCAGGTAGGGGAATAGCAGGGAAAATGAAATGCACCATACATAATCAGATCCAGATGACATGCAGCCCAGGGAATGAAGCTAATGAATACAGTGAACCTCTGGTAATTAGATTTGAACAGCCATTGCAAGGGAGAGGAGGGGGAGAAATGCAAACATGGTATAGATCTTAAAAGGGGGAATAAACAAGAAGAAAAAGTGAGTTATCCTAACACAGGCTTATAAAAAGCCCACATCACTGACTGTAACCCCAGAGGGGAGGACTGCAAAGTGTTTCTTCAGCTTTTATTTCAAACTTTCCATCATCTTTTCAGTCCCCACTTCCACAGTTGTGCTCTTTTTTGTTTCCTCTCCTCCCCTTCCTCTGCATCCCACCTTCTGATTTTGCCCACATCCCCCATTTTACTCCCTAGGAGATCTTTAGGGGTTTTCAGGATGAAGAACCCTTCTCAGACCATTCTTGATTCCCTTCCAAGGTACAGCCTCATCATTTTGTTCTATGTAGTTACCTAAACAGTAGAGCTCCATATTGTTTTTTTCCTTCTCAACAGCACTAAGTTAAACCTTTAATTCAGGCTAAGCACTTAAAGATGTGCATTTCTTTAACATGTGACAAGTCCTGCTAAAATCAGTGGAGTAACTGGGGTGTTAAGAACCACAGGGGTTTTTTGCCTGCCCAGAACAGAAGCTCAAGCATTAATGCCTTTTCATTCCCAAACTGACTTTGTCCCAAAAGCTGCTGTTGTGTTCAGGCCCTTGTCCTGACCTGCACACAAACCCAGGCTCCTCTCACACCTGCCCCAGCAGACATGCCTCTGTAGCCAGTCTGACCTTCCCACTTCCCCATGCTGGAGAGGGGAAGCCTGGCTTTGCCTCCTGCTCCTGCCCAGCACATGGGGCTGGTGGGCTGAGGGCATTTGGGGCTCCTGGCTGGTCTCCACCCCGAGCTGACTGTGCAAAGGGCTTTTGTGCAGCCCAGTTGCCTGAGTGCACTGACAATAGCCCCCTTCGAGGTGCCACACAGCCCAAGGTTAGGAGCCACGACCCACTGCGTGACCAAGTGAACCCACTCTGCTCTGTGCTGGGGCACCCACGCAAGGGGGAAAAGGGAACAAATGAGTTACAGTTTGCTGAGGGATTTGATGGGTTTCAGAGGTTGATATTCTGCTCATTAAGCCTCACTGAACAGGTCTTTGGATGAATTCCTCACATTGCTTTAGAATTAGAGTGGAAGCCCACCAAAATCTTGCTGCTTGCTACACCCAGGCAACCCCCTGAACGTGTCAGCATCTTGTATGTGAAGGCATTGAAGGAATAGGATGGTGCTTTTCCTTTTTTTTCTTTTTTTCTTTTTTTTTTTTTTTTTTTTTTTTTGTAGCATAGATAATGAATTCTTTTCAATTAGTCCAAGAATTGGCATCACTATTTGAACAGTAGATTTTTACTTTGAGTACAAAGTCTTTAATGTCTTTGCAATGGAGTTTATATGTAGAGTGGTAAAAGAGCTGTCCGTTAGGCAACAAATCCACTGGAGAAGGAGAAAGTGAGTCTGGATGGTGATAAAAAGCAGTACTTCTTTTTTCTCTTGATGTTTTCACTAAAGAGTGAAAGTGTCCCTTGGGATCTGTTATTTGGATTATAATCTGAATTACTTTCTGTGAGAGTACTGACTTTGTGGACTAGAAAGATCAGACTAGCACTGAAAAAATAAATTCCCTTTGGGACACTTAACACAACCACTTTTTCTCCCCAAAGCTAGAAAAGTCCTTTAAAGTTATTTTAGTAACACTAGGAACCTAGTGCAGACTTTGCAGAGATTTTGAACATGAGAGCAACATCTCCTTGCAGCACAGTTTGCTACTGGTGGGTCAAAATGATTTGCTGGATCAGGAATATTTCCCTCCCTGAGAGGTGTTGATTGAGGCTATAGGCTTCTCATTTGTGTATTGCACAGTGCAACTCAGTTGGGTTTGAGGCAATCAGATGTTAAAAGGCAATTTGGAGAAAATTGCATATAACTTCAGATGCCATTCAAAAAGGATCTGTTTCTCATAACCTTTGAAACATTGCATATGTTTCAGAATGATACTGTTTCTTTAGAAGTAAACCATATAATTTCTGGATTTTTTTTAAATTAAACACGGTACCTTTAATTTAGGATATTGCTATTCTAAAAAAGACAATGCTAACCTTTTTTGACCTTTCTCTGAAGTGTAAGTTATTGTTGGCAAGGTCATGTTTGGTCGCTTTGTCTGATCCAGGAGTGCATTTCATGAATTACCTTATAATTTTAACTGGTGAGTAGACTTTTGTGTTCTAGATAACGTCACAAAAACAATTTATCCAAGGAATTTAACAAAGAAAGGAAAAATTGCCCACTTTTCCCATCAAACGTAATTACCATTCACCACATCTAAATGAAGCACTTGTGGCATCTTTACTGGAGAGCCAAAAGCCACTATGAACAGGTTTATTTCTCCCTTAAATGAAAACTGGTGCAGGGCAGACAGGGGAAATGGGCTTTAGTGCTCTGACAGAAAAGTGATAGATCTGAAACTTCTGCTGTGCTGGAATCTTCTATTTTTTTTTTTTTTTTATGAATGACAGGAACCATGAGGCAAGCCTCTCCCCCCTCTTACTGTAACACAGGGTCTGGCAGTGAGCTGGAACGATGACACAAGGGCAGGAGAACAGGCTGAACCCAGAGCAGGGCTCTGCAAGTTTATTCAATTAAGTACTAAGTGTTTGGAACAAGGTTTCATCTGCCAACAGCTGTATACAATCATTTGTGGTTTTGAGGCCAGGGTAATTGGCATGTTATGAGCTTTTGCCTCAGCTTTTGGCATCTGTCTGAAAACCACATGGAAAGAGGGAAGGTTCTGTGTGGGGCTCAGCCAGGAACCCTCCCTGGAGAGTATAATCTCAGGAGCCATCAGTGAAGAAACCTCACCCAGGTGTCAGGGACGTGGGGCAGATGCTGCCCACTAGCACTCCTAGCAAGCCCTGGGAGAGAGAGTGGGAGAAAGAGCCCTTGCCAGGCTGTGTGCCACCAGAACCAAGATCGCTTCACGTGCATGGATTTATGCCTTTAACTAGGGATGACTGTTTTCAGGAAATTGACTGAAGCTGCTAGTTAATTGGAAGCAGTGAGGGAATTTTATTTTCCATTGTGTGCTTCAGTCCTCAGTGATCCAGTACTCAGCACTAAGTTACAGCTCAGAAGCTGCCACCAGCCTTTATCGAATGGTGACATGACATCCCTGGCCTCCCTTTGAACAGCCCAGGAGGCTCTGTCTTCCATGCCATGTTTCCTTTCAGGGTATACTAGGAACTGCAACACCCTGATCCTTGTATCCTCTTCCCCCATTCTGCCTTTTTTTGCTTTTTTCCCCTTTCACTAGTGCATCACATCTTTGCTTCAGGATGCTCTTTGGGGAAACAATAACCATTTGCCACACATTTGTGCAGTGCCCAGCACACAGGCCCTGCCTAGGTCAACGCTTTTTGCAACAAATATTAAATGCTAATAGCACCGTGGTGGAGCCACGCTTTGCCATGAGGTATCACTAGATAGGATTGCACTACCTCTTTTATTATCAAATTACTTCTTGTTAGAGGGGAGTCAGCTTTGAATGGTACCTCTGGCTCACACTCATAACCAGCATCACATCTTGGTTTCTTAATTGTTTACACCTTCAAGAGCAAGCCTTCATCCTGTAGAGAAGCTCCTAACTGAGGTCTAAACATTAACTCAAGAACAGGAGAGCCAAAATATGCAGTGCTACTTTGTATTAGTGTTCTTTAGTTATAATAATGGGTTGCTTTTCCCCTGTGGTGCTCAGAGGCCTTTACACAGAAAGAAGAGCATTGTTATTACCATTTAAGGGATGAAAAAGCTTAAGTGCAATGAAGAAACATGCCTTGCCCACAGTTGGACAGCAAAGGAGAGTCCAATTCCTCATACTTCCCTTGTCATTGGGACTCCATACAAACCTACCAAAAGCTGTGTCATATCCACACCCCTAAGTGAAAACTCAGTGCAGCTACTTAATGATAACAAAAAGTATAATTTATCCCATATATGTCCAAGAATCAATGCCAGTTGTTCTGGCAGGCACTCACATGCTGTTTGGTTGGGGTGAGTTTGTTCTTAACAGATGCTCGGCTCCTTATTAATGGATGGAGAGATGCAAATGAAAGTCTACAGGCTTCACAATAAGCAGAGTTTGTCCCTTGATCACAGCACAGTGCCTCCTGCTCCTGGCAGTTGCAGTTTTATAGTGGGTCAGGTGGACAACAGATGTTCACCTGCTTAACTACAGTAGCAGTAAAACTGTTAAAAACAACCTCTGAACAAAATAACCCATCTACTCTTGCTGCTTTGCAATCAGGCAGGAGCCCTTCAGATGTATTTGTCTATACATCCTGTCTAATTTCCTCTCAGCAAGTTAAAGGAGTGGAGCCTCCACTCTTTTCTTGGGCAAACAACTTCTTTCTGTGGTAAGACCCTACTCCTCTGATGTGACTTTCCTCCCCCACCCCACATGGCTAATTTAACTTTTCCCTTCCTACCCATGCTTGTCAGCATGGATGCAATATGCACGCTGAAATGTCATCACTCCCCCTCACAATCACACCGTTGTGCTTGCTCATCTGGAGTCCATCTGTGGGGTGGTGGTAATGGAGTCCTATTATGCTGGAGAGTAGGAGGATGGAGGGATGAGAAGCATGAGAATCCTGACTATTGCACTGAGGTGGGTGATCACACCCTGTTTATTTGGTTCAGGGCTGAGGCAGCTGTGTGAAGCTCCATGCCCTGATACGCATGAGGACATCTCCCAGGATGACCTCACACTCTTGTCCAGTGGAAATGCTGTGCATCTTTTGTTCACCTTTGCTGCTGTTTGCTTTGGTGACTCTGGGTAAAGCCTAAGGGATTTTGGAATTTAGCATTCAGAGTGCCTGAGCCATGTCGTGAATAAACAGGAGGAAGCAAACATCCATGTTGATCCATGTTGATCTTCTGTGCTTAGAAACTCAGGGAAGGAATCTAAGCTAATAGGACCAGTGATTTTCTCCAGAGCTTTTATACTGTGTGTGGGTCTGCTGCTGTCTACAACACCATGGAGCTGATACCTGCAAAACAATCATTTCTAGTGAATCTATATGAAGGGAGACTGGCTTTGATGCTCAAATGTTAGGCAGCACATAGACATATCTGGGATGTGAGCTGGGATTTCGTGGTCACACTTTCTTCTGAAGCATCTGTCTGAAGCGCAGTGACAGGCTGACTACTATCAGCCTGAGGGAGATGTGCAGTGATGCTTGCAAACCTTCCCACAGCAGAGCTGCTGACCATGGGTGAGGCAGAAAGGGCCACATGGGGTAAAGATACTGCTGTCTGTAGTAAGACAAAACCCTTGTCTAGAAAAAAGAAAAGGATTTTATCCTTCGTGTACTTCATAGGTAGCCTGAATTTTCTCTGCTCGGAGGAGAATGCTAAATATAATTCATATCCTCCAAAGGAGGAAATTTGGTTTAAAAATGAAAAGAGCTAGATATATGTCTCCTCTGAAGTCAATAGAATTTATGCATCCCAGTCCCTTTCTCATTTTTATACTTCCATCCCACACAAAGCACTCAGCTATGCTTTTATGACCAGGTTCCCCTTCCTTGCAAAATCAACCCCTTCTTTTCATATTCGTCACCAATGGGGATCAAAACTAGCCTACAACCCAGCAAAGGCAGGCTTTGTGTTTGCCTTCTACATCTTTGTTTAGCCCTCTGACAGAGCTCATGAGAAAGCCCAGGCTGCAGCCTTAGCTCAGGGCTGAATGGATAAAGGTCACCATGCTCCAGGATGGAGATTCAATGTCACACAGTGAGACAGAGATGGCCAGCTAAGCTGGGGGGGGGCAGGGGGTAGGTTTGAAGAAAAGATACAGCACCCAGCTGTGCTCACCTTCACAGATACAAATCTCACAGGCTTGCTCTTGCCTGCAGAAAGCATTTGACTCGTGTCAAATGGTGAGAGCAGGATCTTGCCTGTGATGCTTCTGTGGAAATGCCTTTTCTTACGTGCTGGGAGGAGGAAGAAGGACACAAGGGGTCACCTCAGCTGAGGTGGGCTGAGGTCTTCAGTAAGCCATCTGATGATTTCCTTGAGGAGGAGCTGGTTAAGCAGGAAAAGCAGATGAAAGAAATAGTGAGCAAGTTCTTCTGTCTTGGCAAAATCATCTAAGAATTGGTAATTCAATAGATTCTTTGTGAATTCCTTTGCTTTGGTTTTACTCATGTGTCATTATTATTCTCCTATCACTGAGCAACCTCTGGAAAAGCACGATTAAAGTAAGAAACAAACCCCACCAGATAACAGGGAGGAACTGCTAGAAATAGGATCCCAGCTGCCATCTACTTCCTTATAAAACTAATGAGATCTGCTCTTTCTCCATCCTGCGTTGAAGAGCTTGTGGCATTGAGGATGTTTTTCATGCCTAACAGGACATTCTGTGTTTGGACTGTGTAGCCCCTTTTCCTCATCCTTCCTAATCTTGCTTGTTTTTTCTTGTTTTACTTTAACTGCTTGTAGACAAGAATGCTGGCAGCAAGCAAAGGAAATCTCAAATGGATTGAATAGGAGCTTCAAGAATAAAATTACAGAGGTGTTGCGGACCTCAAGTCCATTGAGACAGCATGATGGGTTATGGAGACATTCACTCTTTGGGCTGTAAATTGATAAACCTTTATACTGGATTAGATGCTGGCATTAGAACTGGTGTTAAAACCTAGCACACAGGAGTTCTCAGATTATTCTCTGATGAAAAAATTAGGTATCAGGATTTGAACTAAATCAGGTACTTCTTTTGCCCAACATTTAGTTTAAACCATGGAACTCACTGCCAAACAAAGCTGCAAAGGCCTGCTTAAGCAGGCTTATCAAAAAATACCAGCTGAAGTTGTGAAAGACTGGCTCATGAGCAGTGGTTAAAGAGGACAGGACAGATGGTCAAAAGGAAGAGTCAGTACACAGAGAGCCCTGGGCAGGCTGGAAGGTTGGGCCAGCTAGGGAAGCTTGAAGAATTGGAGTCTCCTTTTCTGGAAATATTCATGACTGGATTTGACAGGGCCCTGGATAGCTCAACCTAGGCTCTGCTTTACATAGACCAGATGGTCCCCAAGAGCAGAGACCCAGCCCAGACTTTCTGAGATTCTATGGATTCAAGCCTGAAACCAAATAGTCAGGCTAAGGGGAAGATTCTTCTTCCTTTGTCTTTGCTTTTATTTTTCTAGGTATCTGCTGCTGCCCATTGGTAGAAATGGCATGCTCAGCTGGGGGAATCCAACCTGAAACTGCATCAGTTTTTGTATTCTTATGATTTCTGTGCTATAAAACTCCATTTTCCTTTCCAAGGAGTATGCTGTAAATTTAAAGTTCACATTGGAGGTAGGGCTACCTTTTGACACAGACATGCAATAATTGGGATAAGCTATATTATTCAGATGAGTTGTAAGCTGTTGCCCAGGGAAAAAAAATATGGGGAAAAAAAAATGACAGAAAGCAGCTGGGAATAAGAAGGAAGCAAGGGATGCATGTCCTGAACACCACTGCTTCCATCAATAAAGCTGTCTCTTGTACATGTGCATGCCTGTACACCACACTGCTGAGCTAGAGAGGAGTGCTTAGCACACAGCCTTACTTGCAAACGCCCTGCCCCAAAGGACCATCTCCAATCAATCTAAAATGCTGGTGGTTCACTGGAGTGCCTTGTCACTTACACCCACCTGAGACAGCAGCTTTCCCTGTAATGGCAGTAGCAACACCTGGGCAGGGAAAGGAGGCAGCAGAGCAGGATGGCTGGTGCAAGTGGATCAGAGCTGCACACACTGCATGCATGACCCTCCAGCCACAGCATGATGGGCTTGCAGCAGCCAGCACCACCCTTGCTTTGTTGGTGCCCAGGGATCCACACTGAGCTCCGTGAGCTGGAGGTGCAGCCTTCCCTTACACTGCCTTTATTAACAATTGAGCTGCTGCAGTGGGTGGCAGTCTGGGCTCTCAGTCTGCTTCATGTTGAGGCCTCTGTCCTTAGCTGGGCAGTGTTTGAAACAGAGATGTGCTGGGTTTGTCTCTGGGCCAAACAAAAGCCTGCTCCAGCCAATGCCACTGTGGCTCATGGGCTTTCATCTCAGGACCTACCTGTTCTGTCAGCTCTGCTTGCAAAGCCTGGTAACTCAGTGTTTGTTCTCAAAACAAGCATTCAAACACACTCTTTTGTGTTTTCTTTTCCATAAGAACACCAGAGCAGAAGAAACCTGTGTGAACAAGCCAGGGGAGCACCCTTATCTGTGGGAAGCCAACAACAACGGAGGCAGCACTTTCAGATTTCCTCTGCAGCAAACAAAGGGGAGTAAAACAGAAAACCAACACGGAAAGAGGCACTGGTGGGGTTTGGTTAATGCAAAAATGCTGCCCTTGTGTCCTGTAGATGCTGGTCATGGTAAAACCAGGCAGGGGCCCATCTATGAGCTTCCCCCACTCTCATGGCCTCTCTTCTCTAAACCTAACACAGTTCCTCTACAAAGTGCAGAACTCAGCACTGTGCACTCCTAAGGATGGAAGTCTGGGTTTCTTCCTTGAGTCTCCTGGGTTGCATGGAGCCTGCCAAGGTGCTGAGAGCCCCAAACACACAGGAAAAATCTTCCTGCCACAAAAAGTCCAATAGGGTCCCCACAGAGTCTGTGAGCCCCTGCTCTGAGCAAGACAGCTTGAACTCATCAGGGACATCAGTCCTAGCCCTGGGTGCACAGCCACTAGGAGATGTAATTAGTGGTCTGCCTTGTGCAGCCCATGCCTTGTGTTTTCTGTCTGTAGTCTCTGTTTGTCCTCTAACCTCTTTGAACTGTCTTTTAAAATGTCTAAACAAAAATGTGTGACTCTCACAGGACTACCATCCAAATTATAATTATACCCAGACATGATATTAAAGTTCAAGGGCCAAATACTTGAAAGTTAGGAAACAATAGAATTTCTATTGCCTCTGTACTTTAATGCAAATCCTTCCCCCAGCAGCTGCTGTGGTTTCTGTGCAGTCTGTTTGCTGCAAGTGGGAGAACACAGGGGCACGTTTTCTGGGTGTCCTCAGTAACTCCCTGCTGCTCCCGCGAGGAGTCGAACACAGGGGCTGGCAGAACGTGTTGGAGGTATCCGCCTTTGTCCCTCCCCTGTACCCTGCAGCTGCGGGAGCACAACGCTGGATGGCCAGAGGGGTGAAAGAACTGGTGGATGAAAAACACCTCAGCAGGAGCTAATGTTTTTTTCTAGCCCAGATCACTTCTGTGTGAAACCTGCAGGGGAGGTACAAGAGTGAGGATGAGAGTGAAGACTAGGAAAGAAGGACTTATGCTGGCTTTGCTCCAAACAAAACATTCTTCCAACTCAGGCAAAGAGCAGTGCTTGCGTGACACTCTCTTGGAACCTCTTTTACCCTTCACAGCTCCTGAGCCAGTGTTTTTTAATCCAAGTTACTGAGCATGTTAAGCAAGGATGGAGGCAGGAGGGGATCTAGCAAGGAGAAGTGAGGTCATGGTTCTGAGTGACTGAGTGCCATCCTGGATAATGGAGTTCTTCCTGCTCAGCACCCTGGAGGTGTTAAACACATCACTCTGTCCAAACTTTTTTCAGGCAGTCCCTGCTTTTCTTCCTCATTTTTTGAGTGCTTTTAAGTCCTTTCTTCAAACCAGAAGAGCACTTTGACTTGTAGAAGTAATGCCATCAGATTTTGTCAATACAATCACTAGTCTCTAGCCTTCTCAGACATGGCTAACCTGTTTCACCAAAAATTCAGTCTGGGGCAATCCCCAGGAATGTAAACCTCCAACCCGCAAGGTGAAGTGTTGGAAACACTGATAAATTCCTCAAATCAGGCTCCTGGAATGGAAAGCATTTGGTGAGCTTGTAAGAGGTGAAACCAATCCACAACACTTGAGAATAGAGCTTGTCTCTATAAATAATAAAAAGGAGCAGCTGTTATCTGAAAAAGTCAGAGCATGAAGCAAAAATGTCCTCCAGGGTATTTGGATACACTTGCAGGAACTGGCACACAGCTGGAATGGGCGTACAGAATGCCTCTCTGATGCTAACGAGACCTTACTGTGCTTTAACATGAAAGGGGCTGGGCTTCCATGTGCACTGTGGACAGCTGTATTGCTCCAGCTCTGCTCCTTCCAGGCAGAAGGCTGCAGAAGTGCATTACCTGATGCTTGTCATTCTATTTCCAGACATCCATGGCCCCACAGCACAGATTCAAAATCTGGTGACTGGGGGTCTACATCACTGTGGTGGGTCTGGTTCTTCTACTTCACCTCTCAGCTGAAGCTCTTAAAGTGATGTAAGTAAAAATGTTTAATCTGACTTTATTTCTAAACTTGGGGAAAATTTGGCTGTGGTGTGCGTGTTCTAAAGGTGATGTGCTTAGTGCCCAGCAATGGTGAAAAACAGACTGTCAATTTGAGTGCTCCACTGTTGGTTCCTGCAGCTGAGGATGTTTGCCTTGAACATCCCTTCCTGTGGCTGGTGGCAACGCTGAAAAGGAATAACTCCTTCCTTAAACATCAGGGAATTCACGGGAAGAGAAAAGACACAGATCATATCAGCTGTAACAAGCAAAGTCCAATTTTCTTTGACAGCCTCCCTGGCAGCAGGGCTAGGAAGCCTTGTGCTCAGTTAAAGTCTTCTCCGCTTTGGTCAACCAGCCTGGTGGAGAGACAAGCTACAGAAAAAAATACTTCTGGAGACTCAGGGTGAGAGACCCCCCTACTGCTTGCAGACTTCACATTTTAGGGTGCTGCTTTCCAACTGCTTGGGATTTTCTTGACGATGATTTTGACTACATGAAAAAGTCTTGCTTTTAAATTTTTAAAATTGCCTTTTATGCACTCTCTTTCTTGTTGCCTTTCTTTTCTTCGTTTCATTCCAGCCTTTGGGGTTTTTTTCTTCCACATCATATTCACCACATCCTGGAAGTGTGAGGAGAGAAACAAAAAGAAAATTCTTAATACCTCAAGTGTTTTTAAACCATCAGCAATTGGTAGAAGCCTGAAGAGGTCATCCCTGGAAATAATCCAGCTGGTGAACTCCATATGGATGTCACCTTTCCAAGAGCAGTGCTATTTCCTCATGAGGTGGGTGTACTTATTTATTGTCATTAAAGCTGTTTTCTTTCAGACAGCCTTTAAATATCTTCCCTGGGGATTTGCCAGGCTGGGCAGCAAGCCAAGTGAAACCCCCTAAAGTTAAGAGCTCAGCTCTGTTGGACATAAACCACTTAACATTTCAAAGACAACAGAAGTGGTACATATCCAGTTTGTTTCCAGTAGGAAAGAAATAACTGGCAAGTAGCACACTGGGCCCATCACAACAGACAAGCTATGCCATGGTGACTCCCCTTCTTCAAGCCAGAGCAGGGAGCTGCTCTATGTCATATCTACAAGCTGTGATTATGGACCCTTCATTCTGTTTGCCATGGCTCCAGGGAGGCCAAGACTGTTGCTCCAAAATCCCATGCTCTATTGCTCCCGTGGGCTCTTACTGCTGCTGCTTTCCATTAGTGCTGCAAACCTTCCCCCTGCCCTGCTCAAAGGGCTTGGCTTTTGGTGTTATGTAATTTGAATGTAGTTGTTCAGAGCTCAAAGGTGCTGTTCATGATTCCCTGGGCCAGGTGACAGCAGAGTCACACCTGGCACAGTTCTTCGTCTTCTGGGAGATTCAGACTGCTTTCATACAGGGAAGCCACCATGGGTTTTGGAATTTGCTTTCCATGGACCTTCAGTTGGATTAAACTCAGTTGCTGCTGAATTAGCAGAGTGCAACACAGAGGATCAGCTGCAAAGCTTATTTGGGGACAGGAGAAGATTCCGTGGATTTCAGTAGTCACGGACCCAGCATACAGGAGGGAGCTCAGCAAATTGCGTACCCTGGTTCTACCTGTTGAGAGGAACAACACTGACCATCCCTGACTAAAGCCAAATGCTTTAGAATCTCACAGTCCCAAGGGAAAATAATGTTTTTGTTGGGTTTAAGGTCTGGTCCAGCATTTGGTGCAAGATACTTTGGTCTGTTCAGTGAACAGTACAGTGCTAAAGGGCTGCCAGGCTGCCTGGAGCATTATTTCTGTAGGACCTTTCAGGTAGCATTGGAGTTTCTCCAGATTTGGGCTTGTGAAGGGCAAATCCAGATCTGATGCCTCAAGACAGTAAAAAACCCATTGCCTCCCCCAACTCTGGGGCCTGACGCTCCCTCTCAGCAGGTTGTGACAACAAAAGACACCTCCTATTTGGCAATCCCAAATTGCCTGGCTGCTTTCCTCACAGGATGGGACATAGCAATGCAGAGAAGCTGGCTGAAAAATCCTGCAAAGGGGAAGAAGGGAAGCAGCTCCCACACTGGCAAACCCAGCCAGCATGCCAGATCCTAGCAAGAGATCAATGCTCAGAAAAGCAGGGGAAGAGGCACACACAGAGACAAGTCCAGAAACAATCATCTGTGTTTTCCATGAATAAAACATGGCAGTCCTCACAGACAGAGGGTGAGGTAATAAGGATAATAATAATAATCTGTTTGGTCTCTGTTCCTTCTGGGCTTCAGGGGCTCATTTTGCAAATGGTTATTTGTATAGCTGGAGCTGCTGCCTCACAGCTCACACTGCTCAGACTAATGTTCTGCTTCTCTCTCTGCCAGCAGCCTGGGTTTGCAAGTGTTCATGACTCAGCAGTAAATACATGCCCTTAAGGTGAGCTGGAGCAGCAAGGATCCTTCCTAGGGACCAGGTCCAACCACCATCCTGTCCAAGGGCACCATCCTGTCCAAGGGCACTTTGCAAATTGAGGTGGATTGGCAGGATTTTGGTCAAGGGATACCTGACTGCAGCCAGACCTTGAGCTTCTGCTGTGCTGGGGCTCCAGTGCAGGTCTGCTGGTCTGTGCACACCAGGGAGCCTCTGCATCAGTTTAAGGTGGGATATGAGGCAGAAATTTCTATCACCTTTCCAGCAGCTTCTTACAGCAGTTTCTTACAGCTCTCTGAAGAAGAGTTTCAGCCCCTGTCTTGAATCAGTCAAATAAGAACAGTGATATTCTTGCCCAACAGTTTCAGTGACAAACTGTAGCTGGTGTCCATGTAACTTGCACTTTAAAGATACCAATAATAGTAAATATGTGAGTGATGTCTTCCTGCCACAGCTCTATCTGCATTTAACCTCTCCTGTCCAATAAGCTCTGGCAGGGTCTTGCAACAGATTTTTGAATCCCTCCTCCACTCAAACAAAATCTGAGTAAAACTTGTTTTCCCAGTAATTTGTGTATATTTGTTGCGATTTTGTATAAATAAATCCACTAGTTTACAGAGCATAGAAATGCTTTCCCAAACCTGGACTTTTAAAAGAATGTAAAACACATATTAAAAAATAAACCTTGTGGGTTTTCCTGTGCCCACTTCTTTTTGGGGAAAAAAAGAGAAAACTACAAAGAATTTTATTTAAAAATTTAAAAATCAATAACTAGAAATATTTAGGTTTTTACCAGACCCCACTTTTCTTCCCAGAAGGAGTTTAAATGACTGAATATTGTGTGCTTTCCACAAAATAGAGGGCTTTTAGTAAGACCATTGATAGACATTTAACTTTAACAAGTGCCACTATAAACATTTCTCTGAAATTCACCAGGGAACCAGGATTTTATCACTTTAGGAGCCCTGCTTGGCTCTGTGGTATGCTATGATGCTGGATAATGATCTAATGGGCCTCACTGACAACAAGCTGGCACCCTGCCATGGGCATGGAAACCACCCTCCAGCCTGGAGCATGAGAAAACCTGCAAATAATGCCTCCTGATTTCCCAGCTAATAGAACAGCATGGATTAATGTGGCTGCAGCCATCTCATGCAAATAAAGCATGAAGTAAAGTGCCTGGGGCTGGACATTACTACTGACAGTTGATTTTGTCACTCCAATCACTCAGAAATGTAATTGGGGGTTGTTTCTTTTCTCCACCTGCAACATGAATTAAAGTTCACCTATCATTCATTTAAAAATACACTGGTTCAATACTGCTTTTTGGTTGTCCTTTGGTTAGTAGTATTTCCTATTTGAAAAAAAACCTAACAAATGCCTGAAGTAGTTATAGGTAGTGACATTTTTTTCTTCATTTTTTTTAGGTAATGGTTTCTGTGAAATTCTTCATGAAGAGAGGATGTTTCAATTTATTTTTATTTGGCTTTTGTTTTGAGACATTTCATTCAGCTCATGAAGGTATTTTCTGTCATGGGAGATTAAAAGAGGGAGAACTGTATTAACTGAATTTGTCATCATCTTACCCTTGCTCTCAGGTCTGTAATGCTCTGCGAGTCTGACTTGTCTTCAATTACAGGGCTTCTGATGGAAATTTCCCTTTCAAAGTGGGTCATATCAGTAGTGACTTTCTTATTTGTCACTTGCTGCTTCTGATCCAAACCAAAACAACAAAGAAGAATTTTTGCTTGAAAGTTGTCAAGAAAAATACAAGCTCTCCTTAATCTGTTATGTTACAAAGGCACATGGCTCTTCTGCAGGCTTTGTAGTCCTGCTCTTCCAGGCTGGCCCCATAACAACAAACTCTCTTTTCTAGTCAAGAGAAACAGCAGGAACCTGACTCCAGTCTCATCAATCCTGGTAGCAGAACCAACCAAAACCAGAGTTTGACCAGTGAATATAGACAGCCAACTCTACAAACACAAAAGAGGAAGACAGTTTTTGTTGAAGTATGATCATTCTGATTGCTTGCAACACACACTTTTCATAAGTCTGGACTTGTTTTCCTAATGGTGCTAAGAATAGCATCATGTAAGTCTTCTGTATATTAAGTTTATTTCTAAATTTAATAAATTGAAAAGAAAAAGAAGAAAGCAAAGCAATAAAAATGTAAGACTACAAACAATTAGGAAAATAGGAAGAAGAGATATGAATAGGAGTATTTATCTGGGAGCTAGAAAAAGAGGGAGATAATTGACAGTCTTCATGTACTAAAAAAATAAGATTTCTGATTATGGAAGAAGAAACCCCTGGCTATTTTAGTATAGATGTAATTTTCATGGCTAAAAGCATCCTTTTGCCTTTTGTCTCACATTATTTGAGACTGAAACGAGCAAAATCAGTCAAAATACTTCTCTAGCCAGTGGACAAACACCCACCAGATGACTTTTGCCAGTGACTGTGCCAGATGTAGTAAGCTTATAGGGGGCAGACTAGTCCTAATCAGTCACTCAACATCTCTGAGCTTGTCTTTTCCACCTGAGAGAATACAATAAGCCATTCACTCCTCTCTTACATCACCCCACAGTGACTTTTCAGTCACTTACCACCTGGGTAGTTTTTTATTTTAATAAATAATAAGGATCAGAATAAGAAAGCATGTAAGGTTTCAATTAAATATTTAAAAGGCCAGTGTTGTGGCTGCTGCAGGCTATAGCCACTTTCCAAAGTCCTTTAATGACAGTTTTCATTCACAGAAGATAAGGACGAGAATATATATGACATTGCCCTGATTACTTAAGAAAATCTCTNTAATAGGTCCTTTGCTGACAAGTGACAATCCTCCTCTCTCCATGGCATCTCTGCCATCCGTTACTGGAACATACAGGGGCTTATTTTGCATGGAAAAAAAACCAACCCCACAAAATGGATTTTATTAATTTTTTTTTTTCCTGGGCCTCAACCAAGCACATGAGATGTGTTGTGTACCTCAGAAGGCAACAGTTATGGAGAAATCTGATGGATAAGAGGAAATATCCCTCCCCCACCACCCTCGCAGCGCTGCTGTTCTCTTCAGCACAGAGAGTGCAGCCTGGGCCAAGAGCCTTGTGCTCACCTGGTCCCTGGCACAAACCCCACGGCCCCTGGGGGAGTTTTGCCCAGGAATGAAGGAACCCATGCTAGCAGTGTTATGAGCATCCCCACTGCCTCTAGAGTTTGGTTATGGAGCTGCCTTTCCTGTGCCTTAGCTCACAGGGGCAGACAAAACATCCTGCCG
Organism: Hylia prasina; assembly: GCA_013397195.1. Classification (NCBI taxonomy): domain Eukaryota; kingdom Metazoa; phylum Chordata; class Aves; order Passeriformes; family Sylviidae; genus Hylia; species Hylia prasina. The sequence goes on along the minus strand of VYXD01004795.1, from coordinate 71,933 downwards.
GGAAAGAGCAAACTCAGAGCAGCTCTCTTGAGGGCCATATGAGGTCTGATGTTCATTATGAAGACATCAAATGGAAATGTTTTAGAAATGTGACTGTACCACAGCTGTGGGTGAGCAACAGGGGCCCTGTGATTCCTGTACTGATGGCATTGTGAGTGTTGCACTCTTTCCTGTCACCTTAAATGCAGTGTGCAAGTTCTGTGTGATGGGGAACATTTTCAGCTCACAGTCACAGGCAGCAGCTGCAGTGATACAGACAACAAACCAACAGAAGGGAGAATAACGATGACCTTTAATGAGATTTTCTGTGGTTAAATTTTTTCTGGTCCAACAAAGTTTGGAACAAAAGAGAATGAAAAATTGGACAGGTCAGGTTGTCCCAGGGCATCTGATGCTACCACAAAGCCATTTCAGCTTTGCTTACATAATTTTATTGTCAAGCACAGCATGTACATATGTAACACTGGGGCTTCCTATTCCCGGGTTCATGGCTCCATTAACCAGTGACATCAATTTATATGTTAAGAGAGAAAAAGGAGATGTTAAGGATTATTAAGGATTAGAGATGGATTGAAGCAAAATTTAAGCTCAAACCTCATTTTAAGCCTGCAGTTCAAATCTTTCTCTCTTCCTGGTCAAATCTGAGTGCCTCAGGTTCTGACAACTGCAGTATCTGGCTGCACACACTCGCAGCTAAGTTTGGGAGGATCCATAGCTGTATGGGTGGTGTGGTCCTGTCTGAAAAGAAATATCCATCCAGGGTTCTAGTGGAGCCTTGTTCTCTGATATAAAATCTGTTTGACAATTTGGGACACTCAGGCGCAGTTGTTTTTTTTGAAGTGTTGCTCAGCTGTCCCATCAGCAGAGAGGAAGGCTGTAATTTTAAGCAGCAGCTCATCAGATGCCCAGCTATCACCTACCAATTAATCTACCACAGAGCTCTTGCTTGAAGCCTTGCTTCCAGAAAAGGGCTGCCAGTATTTCTGCCTTTTTGTTATACCTCCCTGAGGAGCAATCTAACCTGACAAAGGATTTTTCAGGCCCAGCAGCATAAGCATCTTCAGTGGGGACATATGAATCAGTAACCTCAGCTGTATTCCCAAAATGGTCTTCAGAGTTAAAGGTTTGGGTAGTTTGACTGCATTACATCCCTGTCCGTGTCTGCTTTTCTGGACAGAAGGCAAGAAGATGTACAAGCAGCACCATCTCTGTTAAACTCTGGAGCCAAAACCAGGGACAACAAAACTATCCCCAAGACATCCACAGCACAGTTATCCATAGGAAGGCAGCTGAGGAGTGCTAGAGCAACGCCCGTCTGTAGCACTTTGCACTGGACAACATGGAAGGGTTGGCAGAGAGGTCCTGGTAGAGCTTGAGGGGAAGCATGGTGCTGTGGAGAGTTGTCAGGGGGGGCAGGAGGAGGAACCTTCCTTGCCTTGCTGCAGGGACAGTGGTGGGAAGAGCAGCAGGGATGGCTGCAGGGACATTTTGGGATCAATCAGGGAAAATCCAGGAGCATAGCACTTCTCTGCTGTGCCATCTGTGATGCTGAGGAAACCCTCCAGTCCTGCCAATGCAGATGTTGTGCTGGAGCAGCAAATACCCCACAGCAGCTGGAGTCCAGTGTGGCCTCCCACCTGAGCCAGGGCTAACCTGTGGGCTCCCAGCCCCCTCCAGCCAGGTTCCCTCTCTGCTGCTACAGCAAGCCCATTGTCCTTGCAGCTGCTGCCAGACAGGCCATCCCATTAAGGATATCCCCATCCTGAGTGGTTTGGGATCAGGATGCCAGCCCTGAAATCAAGATGCCCCTGCCAGTGCCTTTGCATAGGTGTCCTGAAATCCTGCCGCAAGCACAGCCTGCTGTCTGCAGGAGAGCTATTTAGCCTCACTACTCATTTATAATCAGAATGACATATGTTCCCCCGTGTCACGCTGAATGAAGCACAAGGAGCCATCAGGGTGCATACAACCACCCCCTGCCTGCTTTGCCAGCTGGGGATGCCAGACACGGGGTGCTGCTGGGCATGGATGCAGAATGAGATCCCAAGGAGGATGCAGAATAAGGAGCCACTGACTGAGTAGAGACCTCATTTCTGATCACTGGGGAATTTCATGCTCCATCGGTACCACAGCCTCATGTGCAGATGAAATATTATGTGGTGCAAGAACCCCTTCATGGTATCAATCAAGGCAAGGAAGCTTGAACAAAGCCCTTTCTGTACTCCTGCCCAACAGCCCCGCTGCTTCACAGGGCGAATACCACAAACTAACTTCATGACTGAAGCCTTTTGCTAAAAGATGAATTTCATGCCTTTCCCAGGCTGGCTGTGGACTCATTCCTGGGGCTGTCAGAGAGCTAACCTTTCCCTGTTAATCTGTTCTCCATCTTAATAAGGGTACAACAAAGGAGAAGCACTCTTGGACTTAAAACCAAGAATACATTAAAAGGCACAGGATAAACTGCCTTTCTGCAGAGGCAGCGAGCATCCAGCACTGATAATAATATTGAAAGTGGGGATTAAGCAGCAAAGCTCTGAGGGAGCCAGCATATGGCAGCCCATTGACCTGTCCCATATGCAGCAGCTATTGTTCCCTCCCCACTGTCCCACAGCAGCCTACTCATGCTTTTTTGTGGCATGAGGGCCAGGGCCAAGTCTGGGATCTGCTAAAACTTGACATTTACACATGAATTGTGCAACACTGCTGTACAGAGAGCCAGGGTGACCTGTGCCACTGAGCAGTGTCTCGATAATGAGGCTCAGCAGAAAAAAAAGACTTGCAGCAGCATTGGGGAGGTTGCTCTGGGTATGCTGATGGAGAGGACCTTATAGCAGCACTTGCTGGCTTCGTGCTTTCTGGGCCAGTGAGAGGTGCGGTAGGATTTGATTTAACTGCTGTAATGGTGGGGGTTAGGCATGGTTGGCAGAGATTGGAGGAAATTAATTTCCAGACCTGCAGGCTTTTTCACTGAGCAGGAGAACACAGAAATCATCACCCTACAATCAAAGCAGAGCAGTTTCTGTTATGGGCTTGCCCTCAGCTCTGGGAACCAGCCATGGTTGTTTCTTTGGCTCCTGGCTGAATGGTGAGAGGATCAATCCAAATCACAATGGCAATCACACAGGAGAAGATGGTGCTTGCAAAGCCTGAGCCACACCTTCACCCAGGACCCTCTGGGCTGGAGTGTCTGATGTGGAGCTGCCAGCCCTCACACATTGTGAGGAATCACTCGACCGAGTCCCACCTCTCCGGGGCACTGCTGCAGTGCCACAGGGAGCTTGGGTCCTGGGATGGGGCTGACCACAGGGTTCAGCCCCTCCTCTGCCTCTCCAAAGCATCCAGCCCTCCCCCTTTGCCACCACAGCTGATACCCATCACTGATCACACTGTCCAGGGAGTTGCACCTCTCTCCTGATGGTGCTGTGGGCTGCCCCAGGCATGGGGTAGAGCTGTTTCAGCTGCCCCTTCAAATTATCAGGGCTCCTCACAGCCACCAAATGGCAGGACTTGAAGTGACAGCATCAGAGCAACAAAATCCAAACACAAATGAACCCCATGAACAGGCACATACATTTCCTCAGAGAGCTATTTTCTTCTGCTCAACTGACTGGCAGGAAGAGACCTCATAGGCAGAACTGGATTCCACATAATCCTCTATGAAAAATACATTAATATGTCCCCCTGCTTGTAGTTGTTCCTGGCAGCTTTCACGCTGTAGGACCTCCAAAGGACTTCCAGATTAATTTAAATAATACAGCTATTTTTAAATCCTACAAGCCATTAATCCCAAACATGTTTTTTAGCCAGAACTCTACACATTTATTTGATTTCTATCTAAAGCCATAAAATAAGCCTTGCTCATTGATGAGATTTCAAAATTCTTGAGCCAAGCTTAAACTACTAGGCATTTTAAGAGCTTTTGGAGCATGGTTTTTATTCAGAGCCACCTCTGACTGAATTTTTCAGACAGCCTTTCATCACATACTGGGAGCCCCACTTTCCCTCTTATGCTCTCACAACTGTTAAGCCAAAATTGCCACAAGCACAAGGTCATGCATATCAAGGAGAGAAAAGATGTCCTCCTGTCATAAGATAATATTAGTCATCATGACCTGAATTATTCTGTGAGTCACTGGATATTAGGATAAACAACTTCCCTATGCTTGTGGCTAAGCACAGAAGTGGGCTTCCAGGGTGGACAAGCAATCTTCATTTTCATAAATCTTTGAAATGTGACTGGACATTACCCTAGGCAACCTGGTCTCATTGGCCATGCTTTGAGCAGCTTCATCAGCTGCAGGTTGAGTCCCATGCTGCAAAGGCTCCTTTCCCAGGGGAGACAGAGAGCACAGGGATGGCACTTGCTTGCACAAAGCTCACACGGCATCACATGCACTACACAAGCCCTGTTGGGGGGCAGAACATGCTGGCTTGGCCATCACTCACAAGTCATACAGCTTAAGCTGGAGCCTTTCCATGTCCCTTCTGTGCCCAGCCTGCCAGAGAGTTGCCTGCAGTGTACAGCATGGATATGATTTTCCTTGCTGAGGTCAAAGTGCAACGTAGGAACAGAAACACGATGGGATTCTCTTAGTGAATTCCTGATGAAACTGGCTTAGATAATTTTGGAAGAAGCAAGACGAAGCATTTAGCAATCACTGTGATGTTTTCTACTCCTTCTGCCTCAAAACTATACTCTCACTCTGAGTCATATTCCATGTCTGCCTAAACCATAATCCTGGTTTCATTGTCTGATCTGCCTTTCCACCCTTTGTCTTCTGTGCTGGTTTGAAAGCAAAACCAGTGAGAGACTCCAAGTCAGAAAAACAATTTAATAAGAAAAAAAAAGCAAAATAAAATAAGATAAATACAATAGTACAAAAGGTCACTGACAGAGTCAGAATACAACTTGACACCCTGTTAGTTAGGGTGGTGGTAGCAGTCCAGATGAAATGGCCTTGTTGAAGCAGTGATCCTGTAGAAAGGTCCAGTAGCTCTTGTCCTCTGGGAATCCAGTGGGTAAGGGCTCCATGCTGTCCAGAATCCCAGATTATATCCAGGTGGGAATGCTTGGCTCCTCCCCCTGGGTGGAGCATCTCACAATGGGCTGATATCATTCTATGAGTCATGTAATGGGTCCTTGATGGCCCATTAAACAGAGACAGCCCCTGGGGGAGTTACCGGAGTCATGGGGCAAGGCATTGATGGCCCATTAACAGAAGATAGTCCAGAGGGAGGGGGCAAGGGAACACTGCCTCCCTGGTGTCAGCTGCTCATGAAGATGGTGATGGAATACATACTTGGGCACACCTTACACTGTAACCTACGACATCTTCCAAAAAGGAATCAGACCTGATTAAATCCAAATGAGGTCCCCAACCTCCAGGCCACTTTGTGGGGTGAAGTGGCAGAGAGAGACTGCTCCTGCTGCCCACTACACCGTACAGTGCCAGCAGTGATGCTCGGATACCAGTGAGGATCAGCAGCACTGACACCACGGGAAGGGAGGGGTCTGCACTGCACAGGAGCAGGAGCTGCAGGCTCCAGGAGCCACCCAGCAATATGCACAGGATGAAGGTGAGAACAAGGAAACCTGATAAAACCAGTGGGGAAAGAGACTCATCTTCATGGAAAGACAGTCACAAACTATGGCCAGTGAAATACTCCCCTTCAAATCATGGGGTTGAAAACAAGGCAAAGGCTGCTTGGGCTCCCCCAGTGCTGCGCTTCCCAGCTGGGGTGAGTGCAGGGAGCAAAGCCTTTATGTGATTTATCCATTACAAACTGAATTAAGCCAAGGGCCAGCCTGTCCTGTGAGCACCGAGGACCTGTCAGCAGCTGAATGGGAGCATTGTGCATCAGCTGCTGCTGTCAGAAACTGGGTCCGCAGTCAGCAGCCATCTGCAACAGCTCTGAGCTGGCAAGGAGCACTGAAATTGCTCACTCCCTTGGTGGCAGGAGGACCCTTGTATCTTCATCCTCCCCTTGCAGGGAGGGCTTTTCTCTGAGGTCAGTCCTGCAGGAGGCAGGGACGAAAGAGATTTCTTAATGGCAAAGAGGCAAGCAGGGCAGGGCTCTTGCTACGTGGCCTTAGAGAATGAGTGTGAAGGCAAGAAAAACAAACCCATGTAACAAATCCAGGCCTTTGGAGGGGTCACATAAGGGTTTGGAAAACAACTGATCCCTTGGAAACTTTTTCTTCAGAAACAGCTGGGCTGAAGTTGTCATGTTTCTTTAGTTTTTGAATACTGGGACAGCAGATGAACATGCTCAAGCCTCCAAATCAATATACTGGAGGTGGGCTTGATGAATAGAAGCTCCATGGTTTGCCCTTCTTTTACCCCAGGTTTTACAGTGTGTTAATGCAGATGATTCTTGTCAAGCCTGATGTGCACCATGAGGGGAACAAGAAGAACAGGTCCTTGGGGACTCCTTGCTGGTGTCTCCTCTGTAGCTGACTTGATGCAACAGGCTGCACTGAAAGGGAAGAGCATTGCCTGGAAAAAGAGATTAGTGGGGAGCCTTTATTCTTGCTGCAACTCCTTTAAACTAACAGGAGTCACCGCACAGATTAGTTTGGATCAGTTTTTTTACTTGACCATCATTAGAAAGGAAGGCTGCTCAGGTTTGAGACACTGCACCGAGACACAAAGACACTGCATCCTTTGTAATGCAAATGTGTTTTCTGCTTCAATAGGCTTCAGAGAATGATGGACAAAAAAACATTGTACAGAGATGTCTATGGCTTCACTCTTATTCTTCTGTGATGTGCAACTTCAAAAGAAGGCATTTTAATTTGACAGATGGACATTTAATCATAAATAATAATGTACACTGGTTCTTAAGTCAAAAGCACACAGCACCTCTGCACCTGTAGCCACTCTCCCTAACAAAGGAAGCCTACCCTCTTCCAGATCATCCAGCCCATTTTTTTTCCCATCTTCCCAGAAAACGTGCCTGCCCTTCCAGGCAGATCCACCCAGCAGAGCCCTGCAAGCTCCCGTCACTGCTTTCATGGCAGGCTGCAGGGTGGTGAGAGACGTGTTTAGCGCTGTGGGGTCCATTCAGCAGCTTTGAAACTGCCTTGAAAACTGCTTGAACACATCTTGCCTCCTAATTGCTACAGAGGGAGTAGGAAATGTTACTTTGAGTGTTAGGTGAAAGGCTTGTCCTGAGTAGAAATACTATGATCTCCGGGCTACAGCTGGTTTTAGCCTGTTTACCTAAGTAAACAAGGTTTGTAGGATCAGGTTTTGTGAATTCATCTGCCACTATCTACTGCCAATAGATTTTCAACGCATTGGACAACCATTCTGACAGGACAGTGGAGTTTTAAAAGCTGTCACTTTTCTTCTAGGTTATGAAAATTAACTACGAAGCAATGGAAAAAACCCCTCCCAGTGTTTCCCCAGATGAAAGGCTGATAAACTGAGCTCTCATAGACATCAGATAACTGTGCTGGGAAGGATGGAATGGAAAGGATGAAAGAGACTGTGAGGCAGACAGCTTATTCAATTACCCCCTGAACTGCTACAAACACCTTCCCTTATGACTTGCCTCCACAAGAAATGATTAGCAAAAAAATTCATCTCTTCACACCATGGGCCCAAAAATAGTGGCTAAGTTTTCAAAAGAGCACCCATGCTGCCTAAAAGAATTGGCTGGAGGCAGCATCCCAGAAGCCACGGGATGCTGAGAACTCTGGAGGGTTCACCCTACCGAGGGAGCGGAGCTTCCCTGTAACACCCTGGCGATCCAGGGCAAAACAGCCTGGGGGCACTTGTCGCTGGCCAGCCACAGCACCTCACCATGTTCTTAATGGCCCTGTTGTGATACAGGGTCTGTCAGAATATAAAGTGGTATGGGGACACTTTACGGAATTGCAAGGTTTGGCTTGCTCTGAAGTCTTGGAGAGATTAATTTTTCTTTTGGAGCACTTGCCTGCTAGTCATGGTCATTCCACAGGGAGAGGGAAAGCCCTGGCCCTCCACTGACCAGAGGAAACCTGCTCATCCTATAGGGGAAAATCAAACACACAGTGATGCCAAATACAGGGACCTGCAGACCCATTGTTTCCCACAGCTCTGCTCAGTGCCCCAGCAAAGACATAACTCAGTTTCCTTCCTCTTCAGAGCCTTTATTCCTTCTCTCGCCTCTGCCGCCTTTGTGGGACGTGAGCATCAGAAGGCACACAGGCACTGTCTCATTAGCAGCACTGGGACAGTGGTGGGGATGAGGGCACCTCAGCACTGGCCTTACAGACTTGATGGAAAAAGAGAACACAAAATACTGTGCTCTGTCCTTCCCTTCTAATACACTCCCCTGTGTTTTCTGTCACTAAAAACTAGAAATGTAGTGTATTTTAACCCATGGCTGTGGCGTTTAAACAGAGCATCACTACCAGACCACGGGATAGAAAATGTGTCTGGCATGCAGAGACCACAAGCCAGTGTTTGCTCATGTCCACCTGCCCAGGGCCCTCTGCTGTGGCTTGTCTCACATTTGAATAATGAGGCTCCCTGGAGCAGAGACAACCTTCCAAGGTTGTGCTTGGCACAATGGAGCTGCAGTTGGGATTGGGTGTTACAACAATAATAGAGAATATAGTGATGCTAAATTAAGTTGACACAGACATGACAAACAGAAGAAGAATGGGACTAAGACAGGGTCTGTGTGCAGTGTCAGGAAAGAAACGGGGCTGTTTCATATCAAGATCTGCCCAAACTTGTACATGTGGGCTCTGCTCCTTTCCCTTCAGAAGTCATTCAGCTTCTGAGAGTTTTCACAGATGGACAACATACACTTTTATAAGGATGAATTTACAGCAAAGTGGTGAGGCAGTGACAACCAGAGAAATTTAGGCTGTGGACTGGGAAGGATGTGTGAGGCCAGCCTCAGCCTAGAGCTAAGATTCATTTTGGAAGGCACTAAAAACCGCATGATTTGTGCTTGCAAGAAGCCTTGTTTCTGGTTTTAAAGGATTTAATTCAAGTCTGGGTCATGTTTTCTAGGCAGTCTGGACATATTCCAGGGGATTCAATTTGTGATATTAGTGCTCACTTAATACTGGGGCTATGTGTCCAGCAGACAGGAAGCACTCTGTAATATATCGGGTCTGTGTTTAGAAACAGACTGAGGAGATTTAGAAATTCTGTGGATTTGCCTGCTTTTGAAGTCGCATCAGCTCGAGCCAAAAAACTTTGAATGCAATCTGTAAAACCATTTCAGGGCTTTGTATTACTGTCATGGGCTTAAGGGAAGCCCAGGAATAGCTCTTCCTCAAAGTGACAGGCTCCTGCAGGCAGGCTTTGGCTCCAAAAAGGTCCTAACCAAGCACTTACACTTCTGTAACTGTAGGAGAAATTCAGATTTGCCTCCTGATGGAGACTCAGTTCAACAGGGTCTGGCAATCCTTGTAAACTATTCCTGGGCTGAAACTTGCAGCACTGCGTCTCCTCCTTACTCTGCTGCTGTCCTGAGGGGAAAAACACTATTTTACCTTTGCAGATGTTCTCTTTGCAGATGTGAACAGCTCATTCACAGCAGGAGTGGCAAATTTGTGACAAATGGTGGAGCACCCACCATGTCCACTGTGGCTTGGCTCTGCTGACAAGGAGCAATAGGCTCATGGCAAAGCCAGCCTGAGGGCATGGGGATGCAGAGGTGGTTTTAACTTGTCCTGGTGGTCTTCTGAATTGAGCTCCTCCACAGGAGGAAAGGCCCTTACCACAACTGCAATATTCTTGGGCTAGAATGAGGGACCATGAGGAGCTTCCCTAGCTGTACGTGCTGCAGCCCACATGTCTCCCTCTGCATGGTGACACCACTGTCCTTCAGGTCACCAGCAGAGATGGGGACTTGCTGCAGTGCCCTTGCACAGCTGGGCAATGGCACTGAGGGCCACTTACACTCCACAACACCCCTGGGCTGGACAAAAAAATGAGGTTCTTTTTTGTCTCCCTTTGTGTTTTGTGTCACAAACTTTACATTAAATTGCTGCACATTCAGACTCTTACATTGAGGGTGGTGGAGAGGAGCAGTGGGAATGACACAATAGCAGGAGGGGAAGAGGCGTCCCCAAACAACGCAGCACACAACATGGTCCTCATCATCCCGCTCCCTCTCATCTCCCTTTCTCCTTCTCTTTCTCACACATGCACAAAGAGGTTAATAGTTGGTTTAAATAAAAACAAAACCAGCAAGCAGAGTAATTTAAAACACACATTTTGCAGCAAACCAGTGTTCAGTGTAAACAAAGCATTAAACTGAAAAGATCCATATGCACTCGTTATCAGTTATTGCATTTTTTTAAAGAAGGAAATATAATACATTTAAAATAAACCCATAGCATGAAATAAAATAAACTATGGTCTTGGTTAGTTTGGTTTGATTTTTTAATTTAATGAGGAAAAGAGCTCTGTGATAAAGTAATCCTTTCAGAAGGAAAGGCCTGGGCAATGGTGAACATGTCAGCCACATGTTGAGGGAAGATTAAAGCCTAACAAGACTCTCTTTCCCACAGTGTTTGAAGCCTTGCAACATTTCTGTGCTTAGGATAGCTCAGAACATTCTTCTGGACAGAGGCCCCAGACCCTCCCCAGCTCTTTGCGGGGAAGCCCTGTAAAAATGACTGACAAGTCCGTAACACTTAGGAGTGGAGGAGACCTGGTACAAACTGCACAGACAGACTTCAGGGTTTTGATACAACAAAACTCTTTTAATTTTACAAAGAAACCAATGGTAGCTAACAGCATAAATCCCACCAAGAGTGGGAGGAAGAGATTTACCTTTCAAAGTCTGATTTGACCATTTCTCATTTTAAATTTTCCTTAATGATGTGGCTGGCACCAGCAAGCTACCCACATCCCTTTTATCCAGTGCCACAACCTGCTTAGGAGAGGAGAGAATTGCATATGTAGATTAGTTATCAGCCATAGATAAATTAGAAAATTCTCCACTTTTTTTTACAACCCGCCTTCTGTTTAACATTAGTTCAGGTATTTTATGTCCTGATGTGGAGCCTCTTGGTTAGGCTGAGGAAAAGCAGCCTGGCCACAGCTCATCGTTGGGCCAAGACACCTGCACTGGCCAATGGAGCAGCTGCAACCCGGGCTCCTCAGCTTCTGCTGCTGGAATTGCATCCAGCAGGGTGCCTGGGGGCACTGGCTGAGCCAGGCTGCTTGCAGGCTGCACTGCTGCTCCATTTCCAACCCGTGGCACGTGTTGGCTTTTCAGAAGAAACCAACCTGGAGGCACGATGGAAAGCACAGCACCGTGTAACCACTGAGCATCACAGTTCTGGGCTCTTCAGAGGGGGCACACCCATCCCAGGGGTAATCTACTGATGATCAAAGAAATCACTTCTAACCCACTGTTTTGTGGCTCATCTATACTGAGCAGCAGGAGAAGTGACCCTTTCAACCCAGCAGCAGTAGCCTGGCATCCCAACCCAAGTCTCAAAATTTGACTCATGGCTTTGAATTCTGCATTTACAGTTACATACAGTCCAGGCTGAAATCCCAAAATATGCTAGCTTGCTCGCATTAGCACTATGTTTTGTTTTATGGTGGGAGGCTAAGGACTAACTGACAAGCCATAAAGTTCAGATCCAATTCTCGTCGGCCTTGGAGCTCAGCTGTACTTCTGCTTATTCCAGACCTGCGCATAGGTGTTGCACAGGTCCATCTCACAGCTGAGGTGCAGAGGGTGGAGGAAATGTCCTCTGCTCTGAGAGCAACCAGGGAAGGCTGAGGGTGCAGAATGGGTCACTTGGGAATGTTTGATGTTTGATGCAGTTCAGAAAGCAATGGGAATATGGAGTATAGAGTTATGGATATGGGTACTGTTGGGGGTTGGGTTTGTTCCTTTTTTACTTAGAGAATTTTTCCCCATCTAGTTGCTTGGAGACTAAGTATTGGGTGCTTATGGATGCTTGACCAGAACAATGAGATGGCCAAACGCGAGTNGAGGTTTTTTTTCTTCCTGTTCTGTTTCTATCAGTGCTGTAGTTGTTGTGGTTTGTTGGTACTGTTATAAGTATTAGTAAAGAACTGTTGTCCCTACCCCATAACTCTGCCTGAAAGCCCCTTTAATTTCCCAAATTACAATAATTTGGAGGGAGGGAATTTGAATTCTACATTTCCTAAGGAGGTCTTGCCCCTCCTTAGCAGATAACCTGTCTTACAAACCAAGACAGGGTACATATATGGATACAGATAACAGACACAAATAAGGAGGCGGTTCTGAACACACTAGAAAGCAAAAAGGTAGGAAGTCTTTAGGAGATAGAAGGAGTCAGGATGGAGCAGAATTTTAACCTAGATGAGCTATCCAGTCCATCAGTCACATGAGCCTTTAAATCTTACTCTTTAATTTTATGAGTACACAGTCAGAGCCAGCCATGTCAGCTGTGTTTTGTGGAAAATGGAAGCAATGAGGAAGATTGAAAGCAGGGAAGTGGAAGGTTTCAATATTGTCACAGAGTTAAATGTTTTGATTTCTCAGGAACAGCCTTTTAGTGTGACTGCTTTTTAAGGGTTATTATCTCTGCTATAACATGTCATTAACTAAAAGGCAAAAATTGACGCAGAATGTTTCAATCAAACAAAATGTTTTTTGATATCTTTCATGGAGAACTGTGGGATTTTTTTTTTATTTTTTTTTTTAATCTGTCATTCTTACCCAGAACAAATGGAAATGCTGAAGTCCTGAACCCCAGGTGAAGTGACATATCTTTCCCTTTCACAACACTCTTGATGTCCATTGAGCTCTGCAAATCTCTGGAGCAAGGATAGCAATAACCTGGAAGGCAACAGAGGGTGTCCCAATCTGATGGCTTGATGGAGGTGAGTGGGAAGGGAAAGGGAGTCCACTCCAGGCTAATGGCCAGGGCAAAGGAATGCTGCTCCTGCATTCACTGTAGGCAGCTGCCCATCCCTCTGTGCCTGCAGAGGCAGCAATAACACTGTGTTTCCATGATCAAGGGCCTCTGGAGGCACTGGTGAAGGGCTACAGAATAATCCAGCAGGGAAAGCTTTGTCACCGCCTCCAGACACTAGTTCTGTAATACTGCTGCAAAAAGCAAAAAACAGCAGTAAGAGTGAGAGTTTCTGGTTTAATATCTGGGGGCAGAGGTTTGCATCTGGCCTCAGCCCAGAAAACACTTCTACAGAACATTGGTGGAATTGGGCAAAGCTCCTGCTTCTGCTGCTTGTGAATCTTGTGTGTGAACACAAGGAGGGAGTGGAAACACAGACTCCCGCCCCATGTGACAAATAACTAAGAGGATAATTTCCCCTTGCCCTAGTGACTGTAGGGCTGCGTGGCCCTGTGAGATCTGCATGTTCTTATGGCTCCAAGAACTGTATAATCCCATCCTGAAAGAAACTGGTTTCTTATGGAAAGCCTGAAGATCTCCACCCTGGATTTTGCATGCAGCTGAAATGGTTGTCCCGACAGATGCTAGCAATTAGCCATGGAGAGGAAGCTGCCACAGAAGCCAAGGGCTGTGGAAGCTACCCTGGAACTTTGGGGTACATGGACCATGTCAGTGGCCACCCCATTACTCTGGATTAGACCTGGAGCGGGGCTGGGGCAGGCAGAGGGAAACTGCTTCTCTGACACCCCGAAATAAAATCTGAAGAAAGAGTGCCCAACCAACACTCCCAATTCTCCTTCTCCTCCCCTTCTGACCTACATGTTGCCCTTGGGGCAGGAGTAGTAGCAGAACCCAGGGGGAGCAGTGCATGATTAGAACCCGCTCGTGCCTGGGGCTTGAGCATCCCATGCTGCTGAGGGCATTCCTGGTCAGGTGTCTGCACTGGTTTTGTCTGGGACGTGAGAGTTCCATAAACCCCAAATGTGGAGCTCTATTCCCAGCCCTGTCTTCCTTTTTAGACTGTGAAGGGCGAAAGAGGAGAGGCTGAGCCTCCTGACTTTATTGTTTCAGGCTGTTCTGCCAAAACTGAGTGTTCTTGTGTCCTTTGAAAAGGATGTTCTTTGAAACTGGGTGTCCTCATGTCCAGTTCTGGAAATCGTGGCTTTTTGAAAATAATAAAAGCATATAAAGACATCACTTTTGGGGCAGAGAGAATATTTCCTGGCTCGCATCCCCCGTGCAGTATGCCCAGCTCACAGGCTATTAAAGGAATTTAGATTAGTCTCTCCCCTGGTCAATGGTTTCAAAGACACAAGAAGGGTTTCATCATCCCTGTGTGGAGGCAGATCACCAGCCCAAGGCAGAATTTCACTGGAAAAGACAGAAATTACAGTCATTCTATGAAGTTCACCAGGGACCCCATTATTGTTAATTATTTTAAATGGAAGATGTTGGATATTCCGGTGGTGGGGAAAAGGCATCAAGAGAGAAAGGGAAAGAAACACAATAAGCCTGGGAGAGACAGAAATTTCCCAGTAGGGCTATTTGAAGGGATCTGGAAATCCCCTCTCAGCTTCCCTTGGCTAGAAAAGGAGGGGAACAGATTGAGGGACCAGTTCCTGACAGTTCTGCTGTTAAATCTTACTGTCTCCTTGCTTTCTTTGCACACTAACTCTTGTCTGAGGCAGAGATCACAGCCCAGGTTATCTTTAGTGCTTGTCACATCATTCAAAACTTTGCTTCCCCCCCCTCCCCCGACTTAGTTGCAAATTGTGAACAAAGGAGGGCACTTTCAGATGGAAATGCTGCAATACTCTCTCCTCCAGAAGAAGGTAACCCCCATCTCCCCTGACATTTGCAATCAGTCACGCTGAAGCCCTGCAGAGGAATATGCCTGAAGGTGTGCTGTGGAGGAGGGTGCAGGTACAGGAGCATCTTTCTGTCTCTCACTTCAGTGAATGGGAACTTGCCTCTTTTTATGGACCCCTTTGCAGGTGCTAACTGTATTAGCATAGCCCCAGTGGGAGATTTCAACTGGAACAGTAGTAATAGGATAAGGAGTAATGGCTTCCAACTGAAAAGAGTGGAAATTTAGGTCAGATGCACAGAAAAAATTCTTTGCTGTGAGGATGGTGAGGCACTGGCACAGGTTGCTCAGAGAATCTGTGGATGCCCCATCCCTGGCAATGTACAAAGCCAGGCTGAATGGGGCATTGAGCAGCCTGGTCTAGTGGAAGGTGTCTCTGCCCATGGCAGAAGGGTTAGAACAGATAATCTTCCAGGGCCCTTCCAACCCAAACTACTTCATTGTTCTGTTCTATGATTTGTCATTTTCAAGAACGCTAAATGTTTTAACGAATGCAGAAAAAGAATGGTCATGAGTAAGGTATTTGGTATGTAATTGGCATGGATTCCACAATAATTAATTAAACTTTAGCTAAAGGATAAGTTAAAAGTCTAAAGTTAAAGGGACTTAGCTGTATGCTTCATTCCCACCAGGAGTGTGAGAATCCCTGAAAACCACTTTGGAAAATAAGGGAAGAATATTCCTCCCCCGCACATTTACTTAACTTTGATATGTGTGTGGGCCTCCCAAAAGGAAGAAGGGTAATACTACAGCAGGATTTGGAACTGGGAAATGCAAGCTGGAAAATTCAAGTGATGATAATTCCCAAGGATCCAAACTGAAGCATGACAGGCAGTGATGACACAGGTTTGACTGTGGGTCATCCATGAAACAAAGGTTAAGGTCTGAATTACAAACCTTGCCCCTAACAACAGGGGGAGAGGAGAGCCAATTTCACCCCATTAATATTTATTTAATGAAAGGTGGTAACCAGAGAGGTGCAAAAGTAGTTCAGGGCACCTTCTGGTTCACATGCATTCCTCCACAAATCAGCTCCCAGAGCTGTGCTTGGTGGATCATAACTGAATGTGTCACATGGATTTCTAAAAGCCTTATCCCTGGAAAGGGACAACTGTGAGATGCAAACAAAAAGTCGGGCTGTAGAACTGTCAGGAAGACCTCATACAATAAAGCTTTAAGAATGAATCCTGCAGGATGGAATACATTTGGATCCAGGGTTGAAAACATTAACCCTACAGTGGGTTACAGGCAGTGGCAGGCAAAAGCTGTCAAGAAGCATCTTGTTGAAATCTCTGATTGAAGCAGAAACTCAGGTTAATTTCAGATACAAGTTGAAAAAGTGAACTGGAAGTAAGAAACAGACACTTGCACTAGGACCTTCATTAAACAGGCCCAGCTTTTAAGTTTGGGCTTATTTTAATCACACCCATAGTTTTTTCGCTTTCAGATCTTTTCTGAAAGAAAAGAGTATGAGTGAGTATGTTCTGACATAGACATAATGCAATCTGATGTTAAGAACATTAGGATCGTGCCAAACCAATTTGCAGCATATGAGAAGATTTGTTATTTAAAAATAACCTATGAATATCTGGGAGGTAGAAAAGCAGTATTATTATAACCTTGCAAAAATTATGAACAACCTTATCTTTGACATTTTTGGAGGATTGTTTGTATCTAGAAAGAAGACAGCTGTTTCTGAAGGAAGTTTACTTCTGAAGGGTGATGGAGAATTGTGACTGAACTTCCTTTGCTGCTTGTGGTAGTTTCTAGAACAGGGGAATATGAAACAGCTCCCAAAGACTGGTACTCTGACAGTTGTAAAATGATTGTTTTTGAGAGTAACCAGGTAAAGGCAATGAGAAGCCTATCTGTGCCATCTTGTTTCTCTACTACCCACCTGTTTTCCTGCCCCCCGTTATATATTCCTGAAAAAGCAAGGCTGAGAAGTTGTCCTGGAAAGAGTGCATTGTAACAAGACATAGCTTTTGCCCGTTCTAGCACTTGGAAATTGTGTTTTGATTTATTTTGTGTGGTTTGGCAAATCTGTTTTTGCAAGCTGCAGGCAATTGTCTGTAGAAACCATGCTCTGAACACAACGAGCGCAGAGGCCTCTGATGGGCTCCTCAGAGACCACCGTGAACGGAGCCAGTAAAAGAGAATGCCAAAGGAAACATTTGTATTACAGTCCAGGAGGAACCAGACCTTGGTTTATCAGTCTCCTCAGTCTTCCGTGATGGAAACCTCTAAATGTGCTCATCATTAAGTCAAGGTAAACACAGTCTGTACCTCCATTCCAGAAAATACAGACTGTGTGCTGGCAGATCTACAGCCCTGGACTGTCAGCATCCTTGATACATTGCCCAGCTTCTTCTCCAGGGGAAAGCAAAGCTCATGCCAGCTGCACAGTAGCTCATGCTGCACACGCCAGAGCAGTGCCCAGGAGGGCAGTGACTTGGTGCCTCTCACACTGACATCACAGGGGACTGGAAATCGTCTCATGATGACTCTGCTAAAACAGTCCATGGTCTCAGCCTCATCATGCACCGCAGGTATTCATGGGCCCTACAACCATCCTCACTCCTGGCACCATTTCTTCTTGCTCATTGAGGCTGGACCGGTGGAGGCAACCGCCCTGGGTGAGGGCTCAGGAAACATGTGCAATGCTTTTTGATTTGCTGCCTCTCTGGAAATTATTGGAGAGTGTATGAGCAGAGCAGCCCGTGTGCATCAGCAAGTCAGGCGTGAGCAAACCCCACGTACCCACATTAGAAATGATGTGGATGGATTGTTTTTCCCAAGCTCCAGCCAGCCTCAGAGAGCAGGACCTGCCATAGCTCAGCGTATTTATGGAAGGGTAAAATTCCTCTGTCTCCAGGTCAAGGCCCATGCAACATTCAAATCCCACTGAAGTGTATCCTGATCAAAGACCCAGCGACAGCATTTCAGCTCCCTATGGAAGACACACTGAGAAAAGCCATGCACCAAGTCTCATACTGAGATGCCCACTGATGGTGATGCTGACACAGGAATCTGTCCTTGATCCTAACAGGCCCGAGGGTGATTATTCCTGTGGGTGAGGTTGCTCACCTGTATATGTGGGAATGGTGTAGTCGGCTGGTGCCACTTAGCAGAGTTTTTCTCACAGGACTTTGACTAGGACTTTACTCCTAAATCTCCTTAATGACCCAATACACTCCCACATTCTGTTTTTCAGGGATAAGCAGAGCAAAAATCAAGGGGCAAGGAAGCCACAAATGCAGGAGTTTCAGCAAGGCACTTCAGGCACTTGACTACAATCCTAAGTAGCAACAATGACTTTTTCTGCTCCTGGATTTGCTATTCTCATAGTTAAAGATTATGGTTGTACTTTTTAGCTAAGAAATTACTGGATTTTCTACAGAGCCACCAGCTGAACTGAGTCTCAGCAGTCCCTGTGAAATGCACTAAACATTAGGTCATCCACTCCCTGGGAGTGTCGGGGTGCTTGATGTTACCAATGGTTCTGAGCACAGAGCTGTGCCCTGCTACCGTGGGCAAAACCAAGAAGAGAGATTGTGCTCAAAGTGTGCATCAGCCTCCACTCGAGTGCTTATCCACATCATTACCACTACACAACAGCAGGATCATTGCAAGCAAAAGGCCTTTGTGACAAGTCCAAAAGAAAAAGAGGTGCTTGTAAGCAGACCAATGAGCCCTCTGAACAGCTGGGAAAATGCCACAAAAATGTTGTCTGAAACACAGAGGCGCTGAACTCCCTTTTGCAGAAAGTCCCTGTGTATGGGAGTAACTTTACCTGTAGAAGTGGAGTTGCTGCCAAGAGGACACACAGCCCTGTGGGGCTCTGCGAGCTGTGGGCTGTGTGAGGCTGAGGGAGGGAGCTGCTCACACGCCCCCAGCAATCTGTCATCCCCGGGTTCAGGCTGCTGTGAACAAGTGCCAGCACCACGCACATTTAATTAACCTTTCTACAAGTTGTAAGATGAGCCATCTCTGTTCGCCACGAGATTTATTTTCAGCCCTGCATGATGGCAATAGAAAATAGATGCTGCAATTCAACAGGAAAGGGAGCAAATATGGGCAACGCAGCTCCATTAGGGAAGTTGTTTTAGCACAATGTAGTGCTCTGATTTTTTTACAGTCTCCTCTAGCAAATGCATTCTGTTTCTCATACATCAAGGCTCCTGGAAAGTCTTTGTGTCATATTCCTTTCTCCTCAGCACACGTGTGAAATGCACTCAGGGCCCGTGAAGCAGAACTGCAGCGTCAGAGATTCACAGATGTTCCGCCTGCACCATATGGCGCGTTCCCCACCGCTCCCCGCAGAGCGGCTTCTTGCGCTGAAAGTCAATGTTTCCCCCACACATGGGAAAACCAAATGGAGAGGCTATAAAAGGAAAAAAGGAAGAACAAAACACCAACAAATCTGAGAAAACTGATCTGAAAAACCAACCCAATAAAGAGAGTAAGCAGACTTGGCTAACTTTGGGCACACCAGTGTAAAAAGCTGGGTGCACACTCGTCGGTGTGCACTATGAATTTAAAGCACGAATTAAGAGTACATTAGATGATATGCTAAGTTGTATCCCAGCCACATACTATTGTCAGCTTGTACTCCAGCATTCAGGCACTTAACCACAGAAGGCTCTGGAGAAATGGCTTTTTATAACTGTGTTTTGTCAGAAATATGGAATATTGTCAGCACAGCTTGCAAATATCATTGCTGGAAAATGTAGAGTATTTCTACAGCATCTTTCATTTAAAGTCACCTAATACATCTTTCATTTCAATCCACCCAGTGCCGTAAGGATTAATGCATTTGAAGTTGTAAAAAAAACCAAAACTAAAAAGAAAACAAATTAAAATAGTATGAGATTTTTCTAAGTCCTCAGCCTTTGTGACCTAACTACGTCTGTCAGTCATATAGACATGTTCAGAAAGATTTTCTAAGACAGCGATGTCAATAAAACATCTATGGTAAATCCTGTTTGACCTTTCTGGGGACAATGTACCCGGCTCCAGCTGGGCAGGCTTTCCCCAGGAGACGCATCCAGCCTTGCTTTGCCCATCGCTTTGGGCCACGCTCTAACAGCTTTTCATAAATGTATTCCTGCTGCTAGAAACAGCCCTCTAGGGCAGGATGCAAAGAGCATCAGCTCCAGTCAGAGCTACAGCCTGAGCACAAAAAGCAGCTCACACCATTTCCTCCAGCTCCTGAGTTTTCCTTTGAGAATGTGCCATCCACAAACTGATCTAATCACGAATCAGCCCAAACTTGCTGAAGCAGAGAAATTTGGCTGGGAGCAGAAGACACAGGCCCATCTTAAAGCCTGTGGAGCTGCAACTGTGCCTTATGACACAGAATTGTGATATGGGATTTTTGGGGGGAGTTGGTAAAACCCTTCAGACCCCAAGGAGCTTTGGACCTGATGAGATCACAGGTTCTTCATACATTTCCTGAAAATATGGCAAAATAACCATTAAGGAAAACACTCCTAATTAAATTCTGCACCTAGACACAGTAGAAGATACATATACATTGTTCTCCAGCCCATGCAAATAGAAACTGCACTGAGGTTCACTGCATATATAGACTCTGATCACCAGATCCTTTATGTGAGGGCACATTTTTTTACAGAGGACATCTCACAGATTTCAGAGGGACAAGTCATGCAGGTTTGAGATGGTTCCCCATCGCTGCCAGTGTGGACAAACCAAAGGCAGCAAATAACATTTTGAGGCCAACTTCTGGGCATCCCAGGCTGAATCGAAATGCCTGAATCATCCCATCTCACATTTTCACAGTCGTCAGCCTCCAGCCTCCACAGCAGAGCCAACAGAGTGACTCTGGTGCAAAAGCAGAGCGATAGCCAAGCTCCCAGGCCCCCCACGCACACACTATCGGAGGGAACTGGTACCAGGCTCTGCTGTGTAAACAACCAGGGCAAAGGAGAAGGAGGTGGTGGTGGGGTTAAATATCTGCTCTCTTTTACGAGACCACCTACAAAATGTTGCAAAGACCCAGCAACAAAAATAATCTGCCACAATTCCAGTGTTAGGCAAAATATAAACAATGTAAGTGGTCTGTTAAGGAGAACATCTGGGGAGTTGGGAGCTGCACAGATGTTTTCACAAGTTGTTTTTTAAGGAAAAGTAACCCTGCTAAGTTTTCTGCCTCTTCCATCTTGTCTCGACTGTGTTTATCAAGCCAAGATATAAACACATTAAAAAACCTTTAGAGGGCCATCTCATGCTGTATTATTAATTTGGAATTGACTGAGGGTTTGCAGCTGGCTTTGGTTTGACCCCTGGTTCTTTTAAAGAACCTCCACACAAATAATTAACCAGTTTGTGTGTTGACTGGATTTTACATGCATAAATATATAGGCAAGCACACACCCACACATATATGTATATATACACACGCACATATATGTATGAAGCAGTTTTCTAGAAATGACCATCAAACTTAGCTGAGATCACACAGGCTGGCCTGGGGCCCTGCCTGGGCATTCAGGGGAGTGGTCAGTTCTGGGTTTCCTTGAAGAAGGCAGGTACTGGATAGAAGAATCTCTGGGTGAGGAAAGTTTATTGCCTGGGAAAGTACAAGGGGCATACTGCTTAAGGCAGTTTTTATTTTAGCTTCAAGCTCCTGTAGAATGGAAAGAAGTTAGGTTTCTTAGATTTAATAAAGTACAATTAGAATGTTTAGAAAAGAATTTGTTTTTTCTTAATTCTGTAACAAAACTCCAAACAACCGGCTGTGATTTAAATATAAAAAGTAAATTAGAAAGGCTAATTGGAGGAGCAAATGTACATATTCCTTGAAGTACATGAGAAAATAAATTTGCCTGCTGGGTCATTAGGAAGCAGAGCAATTCAACAAAGCAGCAATCTTACAGCAGAATAGGTATTTGATCACTTTAAATGCTGCAGTCAGCTAATAAATATAATGCACCAGAAGAACCTGAGGTGTTGAAAGAGGAGATGCTGAAACAAATTAATAGCCTTTCCCTAATATCCAACCTAAACCTCCCCTGATACAGCATTATGCCATTCTCTAGGGTCCTCTCCCTGGTACCCAGAATTTTCTGGGTTTTTTTCTTTTTATATTACTGTTTCAAAAAACAAAGAGTGATCAGACCATCACTGTTGTGCCTCTCTGGTGAAACGTAGGAGGTAGAATGGAGGAAGAAGGAAAAGTGTGCAGGATTATGAATAGTGTAACTTGGAAAAATTCAACAAATAAACTTGCAGTAAGCAAGATAGCAGCTCACTACGTTATCTCTCTGCTCTTCCTTGGCTGAGATATTTCTAGGATATCAGCTTGGTGAGGATTTTTACCTGTCCCTGGGGAAGGGAGAAGCCTCAACTGTGTGGCCAACTTAAATAAATCTGATTTTCTGCCTGTGTTGGATGCTGACTTTGGGATATAAGATGGTACCTCTGGAGAATCAAAGCATTAAAAGAAACATATTAATTATCAAATAATAAAGTTTTATACACTATATAAAAAGAGTATTTTTAACAGGCCCAGCCTGCCTTTCCACGTGACCAGGAGGTGCCCTTTGCAACTTGGGCTCTGTTACAGTCTAAATGAGGTAGCAACAGCCATTAAGCTGTTAACATGCGCTGTGTTATAAAATGGATCTTGAATTCCCTGCTTCTCTGGGTGACCAGTGCCATGGAGAAACCCTTGCTGTGCAGAAGTGCTGCATCCCCAGCCAGCTTTCTACATTTCAGCAAATGACTCCTGGCACTGCAGGATGCAACTTCCAGCCCCTGTTTTTGCTGTGGCTGCCCAGAGACAAGAGGCACATGGGAGCACACAGCTTTATCTGCGAAGTTCCACGTAGCTCTCAGCTCCTTACTGGGCAAGCCCCAGCTGCTGGCAATGCTGTGATGGCAGTGATCAGCCATGGCCTGGGAGGAAGCAGTGCAGAGCAGAGCCAGGAGGTGTGGGAGGGGGCAATGCCGGTGACTGAGCCCCCCATCACCACATGAATGTGTCTCCCACTGGGTGTTGCACAGCCAGGCTGTGCCTGTTGTGTTCTCACCATGGACACCTGGAACAGAAGATACATTGGGACATGGATAGGAGCATCCTTGAACCTTCCCAGCATAAACACAGCCCTCAAAATAAACCCCTTGGTGTTTTATGCCAGAGTGCATGAGGCCTGAGGACTGTACTCCTGCCTGCTGGGCAGGAGAAGGTAAAGGAAACCCCAAACCTGTTTTTCTGCTCTTTGATAAACAATTTGTCAGAGCAGCAAGAACCCCCTAAAACCTGGGTATTTTTCTCTTGCTTTTTTTTCTGTCTCAAAATCCCAGTGCAATCACAGTGGATGGGAGATTGCAGGACACTCCTTAGCTCTGCATGGTATCCTAGTGACAAAGGGATTTGCCCATCTGCACCAGTCTTCTGACATTTTAAAAAGTCACTGCACTTCACTTCTCCCAAAGGAGCAAGCAAGAATCAATTCAATTTGAAATCTGAAAAGAAAATACCCCTTTCTCTCCAATTTAGGCATAACAAGAAAATATTGAATTCTGCTTTGCTGACTGTAGTAGGAAAAAGAACAATCTCAAGCTCTCTCTCCCCTTTGGTATTTTATTCTGAGGTGAGTTAGGCAGTTTTGTATTTACCCTGGTGCATGGCAAAGTAGGATCAGAGGCTAAACCAGAAAGATTTATTTATGGTGGTAGAGATCCTTTATCCCCAGAGACATAGAGAAGTAGGACCTTTGGTTGGTTGAGACCTGTGGCCATCCTGGCTGTATCAGACCACATCCTCACTGTCTCTCAAGTCTCATGTTTGAGTAAACCCCTAAAAGCTCCAAGGCAAATTTAAAGAAATCCACACAATTTGATCAAGTTTCATCAGGCATCTTGGACTTGTTCTGTGAATGTTCAAAGAAGTCACTCAGTGACCCAGCTCTCCTTGTTAGCAGGGTCCTTCACACATTTTATGTGGCTGGGTTTGCTTGCATTCATCTTTCCTGTCAGCCTTGTGTAGAGAGGCCAGGTCTTAGCATCACTGACCATGGAAAGTTACATTCCTTTTGCAGAACCTGGATGGATTCAGTTCAGTTCAGTTTTGCACCAGGGATGGGGACTTTGCAGAAACCCCACTGAACTGACGTTTTGGATCTGGCAATTGAGGGACAGATTGTGCATCCAGTGGAGCCATAGCTTTTCCACCTGAGGGATCATGGTGTGCTTGGTCTAGGCCACATGGTATAATGGTGGCTGATGATTTCTTCTTTCTTGTCCCCCAGCTTTAGGGTGGCTCCAGCCAGCCTGTGAATTTCTGTGTCCCTGGGGCCTGAGGGAAGATGCAGAGAAATGTATTTCTCTCTTTAATTGCAACCATCTACAGAAAGGGACTGTGCATTTGTTTGTGCCATGCCGAGTACAAAAAGGGCCCAGAGCTGAGGGTTGGTGCTGGGGGCTGCTGCCACCACGGGAACAACAACCAGCAAACAATAGCCTTTGTCTGCTGACAACAGCCTGCAATGGGGGCAAGCAGCTCGGATTCTTGCCTCACTTTCATTTTAGGAATGCACAGCAGAAGAGATCCTTCTAAGGGGAGAGGGGAGGAAAAAATAACTTGGGAAATAAAGTGATTCAAAATTCTCAGTGTTGCTCCCTCATTCTACTTTTTAATGGCGTAAGTTAACTGGTGGGAAAAGCTGGTTCCCACTAGAGCCCTCAGCTTATTGTTTTCAGGCAGCTCTGTCCTCCACCTCCCAAAAAAACAGGTGTCTCTTCTAGCCTGGAGCACGCCCATGAACCAATTTGTAGCTCAGCTCAAGGTTAATTCTTCAGGTAACTTTGCCAGTGCAGCAGGCTCTCGAGCCACCAGCTCTGGATGTGTTAGAATGTTAGTGGAAGGTGACAGAAGCTTTGTTAAAAATACTCTTTAAAATCCATTTGCACTCCCAAGTCTATGAGAAATCATGGCTCTGACCTCAGGGAAGCTGCATGATGGGTGAGATGGGAGGCAATAACTAACAGAGGAGAAAGGTGACATTTGCACTAATATCCTACCAGTGCTATTTCGGGCAATGCTGGTAGCACAACGACCTGATTTGCATGATAATCTGTGTGCTCCACACTTCCACCAGAATCATTTACTGCTTAATTGGATGTAGTAAAAATGGAGGTATCAGCATGTCACATCGTTAGTCTTCCAGCCCCCTGTGGTGCCAGTCACAGCCCCCACGGTCCTGCAAGGAGAAAATGCCAGTGTAAAAGGGTTCCATGTAGGGGACTCAAGCTAATCCATTCAGAGTGACTGGGGTTCTGTGGAAGGGGCTAAACAAGAGGGCAACCTGGATCTTTGCTCAAAACCCATCCCTGGTATCAGGTTTGATTTCTCCTCTCCTTTTTATATAGCTTGTTCTTGCACTTTGCCTCTTCTGCACCCTTTGTGGGGCTAACTAGATGGACGCCAGAAAATAGTTTCTCTAACAAGCTTCTTGTCAACTCTTCCCACTCCATTTTCGTGAATATAGGGAGAGAGACAGCTTTCCTCGCAAGCAGACCTCCTAAATCTAGGAGTCAGTTCAGATCCTGGTTGTGCCCAGTACTTTCTCTATAGCCTTAAGAAATCCTTTAAGCCCATCTCTAACCCACAGAAGCTACAATGTTTTACCATTTTCTTTCAAATAAAGAGCCATGAAATCTACAAATGGAAGCTGCTGGGGGTGTATAATTTTGAGGTCAATCCAGCCCTGGATTGGGGGAAAGTTGTCAATCTGTTTCTCCAAATGGAAAGTAATCCATGCTATTGTTTTTTGGATTCATCTTTCTTTTTAAAACACAACCACAAAACTTCATGTGAATTTGAACCTAATCCTCAAAAACCCCACATGTTTGCACAGCTGAGTAGAGACCCCACTGAAGATTAGTGGCATGTTTCAGGCAGGCAACAAGCACTGACCAGGGACTTGTCTCATCCGTGTAAAACACCTGCTCCTTTGAGGTTCCCCTGCCTGCCGTGAGAAAAGGGGTAGGCAGCCACTCCAACATGAAAAGCACAATGCAGGAAAGCTTTTTTCTGCTCTTTAGCTGATTTTCACATGTGTTGTATATTACAAAGGTTGAGAGTTTGGTGTTTTCTTGTTCCTGATATAAAGTGAAATTTAAGTATTATTTTTATTGGACTCAGCAGATCCCCAGTTTTTAGCCAGGGTCCTGTTGTGTTGGTCACAGTACAAGTCAGGGCTCAAGAGCTTATTGTGACCACAAGAGGAATGAATGAAGGACTCCACTTTGATTTCAGCATGGGTTTTAATGCCCTGCTAAGAAGCTCTGTTCAGATTTGTAGCTGAGAAAGCCTTACACATGAGGTTTAGCCCAACTAAAAGGAGAGGTAGTCTGCTGTAGTCCAGGAACTCTTTTCCATGATATTTTTGGAAGGTGTCATGTCAAAGAAAAGCAGCATGTTAAAGAGCCAGGTCTGCGCTCTTTAAATTATTAAAACCATCTTTTGCTGCTGTAACTTCAGAAGCCATCCTGATCTCACAAGCTTGGGCCCTTTGCATGCTCACTCCTCATGGGCTTTAGGGTTTAGGGGGCTGTGAGGGCTGTGCTGCTGGGACAGCAGGGTTTGGCCCCAAAGCAAAGAAGTGGGGTAACTCCGTTGTTTGAGCTAAAAGAGGCGGGAATACTCCCTAATGCTCACAGAAAAAGAGAAAAGTTACAGCTGCTCTTTTCAGTGATAAGTACGTGCTGTTTCCTTCAGCAGAAAATGCCTGCAAAGTGCAGAGGGCAGGTGACTGTTGTGGCTGCCAAACAGGACCAGGGGTTTTAGGGAACCTGCTTGGAAGACACCGTTTTTTTTCGCGTACTGTTTCTTGCTTTTATTTTGGGTGTCCAGGGAGTTTAGTCACTGGCTGTTGCTTCTGTGATCTGCGATCAGCTGGTGCATCTCCAGTCTCCTGGGAAAGGATTTCTAATGAGGATGGAAACCCCGGGGCTATGATGTGAAACAGAGACTGCTGTAGCACAGCAGAGTAGATAAGATCAATAGGAAATGCAGATTTGCAACACGCTGGAAATATGACAGATTCCACACACACCCTGGGGAAAAGATTTTTAAATCTTTTAAAAGAGTGGCAGAAAGACTGTCTCATATAAATAAATATATTCATATATGTAGGTATGTGCACAGGAGTAAGAAGCAATCTGCCACCTCACCTCTAAAGTATTTGCTAAGGATTGTGGAAATCTTTACTGGGCTAGTCCAACTAAATCAACTTTGTTTTACTGCAGAAGACTCACTTGTACTGATCCACACGAAAAAAAGCCATGATAAGGAGTGGGAAACAGTTCCCAGCAGAGCACTGCTGCAGAACCCACCAAGCCAGCACAGCAGGGCTGCATCCCAGCTCGATCCCTGGGCCAGCTGCAGCTGCTGTGGCTCCCAGGGGTGTTGGATCAGCCAGAAAAGAGAGTTTGGGTCTTCCCTGTCACTTTTATTTCCCCAGCATATTATGGAGCACCTGGCAAGCCAGAAGTTGTAGGGTGAAATAGCAAAGAATGAACAAGAAGTGAGGCTTTTATCAGTCAGGATAAATGATTGCTGAAAGCATTCACTGAAGGGTGCCATAAAGCTGCCACCTGTAAAACTCAGATCACTAGATCTTCTAAATCATCCCTAAAATTCAGCCACACATTACTCAAGCTGGTGGAATAAAAACTGAAGTGAAAATCCTGTTTTACAGAAATGGACTGACTACGTCATTGTGATGGTCTCTCCTGGGCTGTTAGATTTGAAGTCTAATGCTATAATGTACCAGAAACACCATGAGGAGTAATTCAGGTGTTGGCCTCATCACCTGGGCTATCAGCATCTGCTTTCTGGCTGCCTGCTGTGTTAAAGCTGCAAGAAACACCACTACTTGATCTGCTTGAAATGTATTTAAAGTAATGTTCATGCATTTTGTCACCTCCTGCAATGAGTTAATTCCTGCTGGTAGGGAAGCTGCTTTCTGCCCAAATGCTGAGTGCAAGAAATAACTATTACCCATAAATGCCTCATTAGAAAGGTGTCCGCTTCTCACCAAAGTCCCACAGGAGGAGGGCCTGATGTTCTCTGACTTCCACCTGACTGCACCTCCAGCCCATTGTCGTGTGAATCAGGAGGGGTGATTATCAGTTTGGAGACACTCCTCTGGAAAACGTGTTTCAGGGAAAGTCACTGTCATTGACTTTGACTCACTGAGATCAGAGCATGCCCCTACAGAAGTGCTGGTTTTGGTGAGAGGGTGGAGCAAATGACTTTGCATCTTTCCTGATGTGAGCTGCAGATAACCTGGTACAAGGTCCCAAGTCAGGGACCTTTCACTCCCTCACCAAGTGGGTACCTCCGTGGTGACACACCCAGTCACCACATTGCTGGGTGCATCATCCATACTGCCCTCGCTCTAGCTGAGGTCAGACTGTTAGCCTGGACACCCTATGGGAAAGATATGAACTGTACATCACAGCCACCTTTGCCTGCAAGGAAAGGCTGGAGCAGCTCAGCTCTGTCAGCAGCCCAACCCCCTTCAGTGTTTGGTTTGGGGTTGGAAAGGTTGGTTCTGCAATTAACAGCATGACGTAA
This sequence comes from Hylia prasina, assembly GCA_013397195.1. Taxonomy (NCBI): domain Eukaryota; kingdom Metazoa; phylum Chordata; class Aves; order Passeriformes; family Sylviidae; genus Hylia; species Hylia prasina. The sequence goes on along the minus strand of VYXD01004795.1, from coordinate 43,580 downwards.
TTGTCATGATTGTGTTATTACTAGCAAAGGAACTAATGACTCGTCCTGTAAGGCACATAACCAGCTCCAGCCTGGGGAGAAGTGCTGCCAGCTCGCCTGGCCTGGCTCTGTGCTCCCGGAACTGAAACCGGCATTCCCGGCAATGCCGGGCTCCTCTTGGGCTCCCAGCCAGCCCCCCGAGCAGGGCGCTCACACTCGGCGAGCGCTCCACACACGTCTGTCACATTTCCTAGCAGGAGCTGCAGGGACGTGTCCTGCAGCCCTGCAAGGCGAACACTGACTGCATCAGACAGCGCATTTGTAGCTAAAAATACCACTGAGCAATTTGCCTGAGAAAGGAGCCTGTTTTCCCTGGCTGGCAGCCAGGTGACTTTGCCTCGATCACCACAGCTCAAGCTGTTGTGTGCAATCCTTATGTAAAACCATCTCAAGTATCCGAGCGCGATAACATTGCCGGAAGAGTTCAAACTCCTGAAAAACGGAAGCTCTGGATGCTAAATTCTGGCACAGTGAAAAAAGGCCAAAACACATTCCTTCATTGAGATGATGAAAGTGTGACCACCAGCCCAGCTTTGCACATTTATGGTGCAATCTCATGCTGCAATCTCTGTTCTTTGAGGATGTCCATGACGAAGGAAATTGCAAGTGAAATCTCCATTCTTCCATCAGATGAGTGAATGATCGTCGCTGGTCTCCTATATGGGTAATAATTACAATACATGGCACTTTGGCAGAACTTTGTATCCTGGAATCTCAAAGCATATCAATTAAGCTTCCTAACACAGCTGAGAAGCAGGACCAGGAATACACTCTCTCAGTTAATCATTGATGAGTTTGGAGCACACCATATACAGAGGTTAAAAATACCCTTTTGTGAATATAATACATGATAATACAATTCTTGAATAACACAAGCAGAAACACAGAATAACACAGAATAACACACACAAGCAGAAACAATCTTATTCACTGCTGAGCAAAGACCAAACATTAGAACAAGTGTGAGGCTATCTCCTAGAACCCCTCTGTTTCCCATCTCTCCAAAGCAATGGAACAGTAGCTGCATTAGCACCTAAGAAGAGCTAGGGAAAACTTGCTACTTATATCACCTTTGAGGCACACAGAGAGGGAGTGCTTTTTACCTGTTTTTTTTCAATCTGCTTTTTACCTTCAAGCCACCTCCAGTGAGTCCCACTGACTGTTGCTCCCCTGTTCTTCCATGCCTGCTTGGCCCATCAGGAATGGGCAGTGCTGGGCCAAGAAAGAGCAGCCCAGAAAGTCGGACGGCCCAAGCTCCTTTGAGACTTTCTGACTCTCAGAAGATTTCAGCTAATGTGTGAAGGCAAAGAAGGAGGGACAGACTGTACTGCCAGTGCAGTGCTGCCAGCTTGCACCATTTTCCTACAAGCCCATTTTCCTGCAAGCTCTGTTTTCCCCAGAGAGTGGGTTATCCAAGTCTCTCCTCACTTGTAAAAACAGCAGCACAGATCTAACTCACCCTGAAAAATAAGAAGCACGGAAATCACACCTTCCTGATACCTCCAGGACCAGAAAGGCAATTAAAAGGACACCTCTACTGTGGGATTTTCAAGCTAGTCTTAGAAGTGTGACTTATGTTGTTTTAAATACATGGCATTGGCAGTCCAGCTTTCATTACCAAGACGAAGGCAGATTTAATGTACAAATTGATTCACAGATGCACTGAAACTATTTTTCTTTATCCTGACCTCAGTCCCTATGCAGATATAAATCCCAACTGTGAATCTATGGTACTTAATGTTCTTCCTTGATTGGGCTGGAGCTTATCTCCTTCTGCAAGAGCAGCAGCATCCAGGATGCAGTGGTTTTCATTCGTCTCAAGAAGAATTACCAGCACAGGAGGCAGTGAGCTGAGGGACTGGGTAAGTGTACTGTTGGTGGAGTGAGTTAATGTTTGATGGACAAGTGATGGAGTAGGCTAATATTTGAACATCTGGAGATTTAACTTCAAACACCCGCTGGGATTTGAGTCTGCTCTGATCTGCTGTGGCCATTTGCCACGTCAAAGGATTTCTACACAACTAAGCAGACTCCAGCCAGGCTGCCAGTCCTCTAGCCATCCCCACCTGGCTTGTACAGGGCAGCGTGTACTTGGTGACCTCACAGTCCTGTCCCAAACCCCAGGAGACTGAACCAGGGCTGCTGTGACAGAAAATGTGCAAGTGAATTGACTCCAACACATGAGAAAGGGGCAGATCCCAGCAATGCTGGGAATGAGTTGGGGAGGGCCTGGAGGTTCTGCTTCAGTGCCCTATTTCTAAATTGCTGGGTTTCTCTGGTTGGAGAAGGCAGTTTGAAATAACAGTTCAGACGCATCCTCCAAGGAAGGAATTAGCAGAGCTGCATGGGGAAGCCTGCAAAGTGCTAGGCAGTGTTGGTCAGAGCAGAAAGGACTTTGGGCAGGCAGTACTCTGTTTTTCTCTTTGTTTTTTGAGAAAAAAAAATACGTTTTTATACAAAGATTCATAGGTGTACAATGTTTCTCCCTGAATTTGCATTTGTTTGATCTATATTTCTTGGCTTCAGCACAAAGCCAATCTAGTTTATTCCACTTTCTGCACTCCATCTCTCTAGCTTTGATAAGCTTCAGTCAGAATTAGCAACCAAAGATCCAGCTCACAGATATCTGCTTTCTCAGCCCACATGATCATAAAAACAGGGACATGCCTTCCAGGCTTTAGCCTCTTCTGGCCAATCTGTACTAGGAGAGCATGCCAGCTCACCAGCTCCTTACTCCTTGTATGGAGAGAGCCCCAGGACATGCAGAGATTTACTGGAGAAACCTCCAGTGCAGCTTTCAGCACGGAACACTGATGGAAAAGAGTCCATAAAAAAAACATAATGGAGGGCAGTTTGCACTGGGGTGAAGAAGATGGGGTTGGGGTTTATTCTGTTTTATGGTGATGATGCACTTAAATGTAGCTTACTTATAGAGCAGCATATGACCCATGTGTACCTTGTCACATCCAATAGATCTCACGTGAAAAGCTGAAAGCTCTCAGCAGCAGCTGGGCCCCAGGGACCTGCTGAATTAAATGACCAAGAGCAAAGCTCACAACTCCTCTGACAGAGCCAGAACTCTGCCAAGAGTGTGGGGTTGCCATAACCCTGCCCTCCTCTTTCAGCACGCTGGGGACCAGCCTGATACAACTTTCAATGCTCCAGCAACTCCAGAGAAACTACAATAGTTTAAACCAACACCATGTCTGGCCCTTTGTCTTAAATCTCCCATCCAGACTTGATTTTATAAACTTTCTGGGTCATGACAGAGTCCCCATCTATCACAGTCAGGTTACTTCCCTCCTAACCTAAATGAAACAAGCCAAACCGAGGGCAGCTCCTTTGTGGAAGGCTTTCTCGACTGGTTTTCCCCTCTTCCCTCCCTAATTGTTCGTTAATGTACGTAAATGATTTAACCAAATAGAGGCTAGAGTTTCCCTTAGGAAAGGAAGTTTGTTGGAGGAGGGGACAATCCACAGATGGATTTACCTATATCAGATTCTGGGTAAATATTTATCCTCCTTTCTCTTTTGTACACCCTTCTCAGCCACAGGAACAAGGACAGATCCTTGCCAGCCGCAGGGCAGCAGGGAAATATTATTACTCCCACTGTACAAGTACACAAGTAGGGCAAAGGTGACTTAATCTCAATCTCAGGAAAGTCAGTGGTGCTTTTACCACTGGTTCTGGAGGACTTTGGACAGGAGCAGCTGGAGTGAGCAGCTGGAGTAAACAGCCAGCGCCAGCCTGGCGGTGGGCAGGAGCTGAGCTCCGAGGCTGCACCAGCAGCCATCCAGGGAGTGCCACTGCCCTCCCTCAGAGGGCTCAGTCACCACTGCCCTGAGTCCTGGTTCCCCTCTGGAGACTGACTTACCTTGTGGAGGTGCTGGGAATATTCATTAATTCCCATTTGTGATGCGGATTCAGAGTGCTGCCTGCAATGAATGCTTTGTAGCAAGAGCTGTGGCATTTAGCAAGATGAAGAGGGCACAACACTCCCATGCCTTATTTTTTTTCTGGCCTTTTTTTCTGGGTATTTTTGCAAAATAGAAAAATTAACGTTAGATTTTATTATGAAACAACAGACTACAGCCACCCTTATTTCCCGGAATAATAATAGTCACAATGCATTACATTAGGTTAGTCAGTAGTTTTCACTAATCCACAAGACATGCACTGTTGACCTCTGAGGTAATTCTGGATCATGCTCAAGCCAAATAAAGGCAGATTTGTGGTTGCAGGTGAGAGATCCTCTGAAAAAACATAAATGTAACCACAACGTCCTCTGGTTTGATCTGAACTCAGCCTGGCCTTCATTGGTTTTTCTGGCACCAGCCCAGAAGTAAGGCAGATTAATGATTTAAAGGCATTACACTATGATATGATGTAACCCAGCACAGGGTGGTGGCTTTGGGAAGATAGTTTACAGTAAGTACCCAAGGCAGCAAACCATGGACCACTCCTCCTGGATGGCACCTTTCTCCTTGGAGGATGTTACAGGCTTGACTGGAATAACTCATGGCCTGAATGTGTCCAGTGATTGCCGGGGTAGAGGAATGTGCCCTTCTACAGGGCAGAAAATACCTGTATGAAATGATACCTATATGAAATAACTGAAATGTTACACCTCATCTTCTGCCTCCTGAATGGCAGAAAAATGGTTTGTGTCTAGTGGATGATAAAAAAGTCAAGGGAAAGAGAGGTGAACCGTGAGGGTGGTACCAGTGCCCATGCCTGTGCCATGACATGGAATGCTGCATACCCTCAGAGCTGCTTGAATCTCAGGCATCAGTGACCCCAATGGCCTGGGCTCTGAGCAGGGTCTTCTGTCATCTCCCCAGCCACTGCTTTTTGGGCTCATTACATCTATATGTACCAGGGGTCTACTTAACATAATCCCTTCTCTGAGTGAGGTCTGAACCCCCGTGTTAATCCTGAACCTAGAGAGAAAATTCCCCAGCCTGTTATGACTACAGGTCTGCCTGAGCTCTAATAAATCAGTGAGGCTCCAGTGGAGTAACACAAAGCTTGAGGGAGTGCTGGGTGGGTAAATGTATATTTTATATACAGCCCTGATCTTCTTTTTGCAGCCATTAATTACGGCCAGTGATGGGAATAGGAAACAGCAGTCATTCTGGGATACTGCTGTCTGCAACTCAGCCAGGGGCAGGCTGCAACCTGAAGACAGAGGGGACTGGGGAGACACATGAAGCTTAAAGACAACCTCCCCTTGAAATTAAGGGCTAATGCTTTGCTTGTTTATGCATTTGGTCCATGAAGTGACATCAGTGTGGTGAAGCACAAGTCCCATTATTGCACAGGGAAGACACAGGGAGAGAACACACAGGGGCACAGCAGTAAACAGTGCCAGCCCTGAGGGGCAGCAGATTGGCACCAGCCCAGCAGCACCTCACTGCCTCAACTTGAAGAGGCACTTGTGTTAAACAGCAGTCACAGGGACTTTGTTATGGAAAACAAGTTTCCTGGCACTGCAGTTATCTGGAGTGGACTATCCTGGTGCTGAGCTGAGGCAACTGTTGGGTCAGGCACCAGGGGGGCAGCAAGGACTCAGGCTGCTCTGCAGCTGATTGTTTGAAAAAAAAAAAGCTTGGGAAATCTCAGGAAAGGTCTGTTTCTATTTATTAAACAGCTTGCAAAGAAGCTTAGTCAGTGCTTCTATAGCAACTTGACACCAGCAGCACTGTACTATAATTATTAATAGGGAAGGAGAGGTGAGGAGTGTGGTGGGTTTGAAAAGTCCTTGTACAAAACTGCTTTCCAATCAGTGGTCAAACCATAGCCCCTGCTTCTTTTAAGCAACACCTGCTGGTGTATTTCCTCCCTCAACCAATAATTTCTTCTCGATGTGGACTAAGCCGAAGAACCTTCACAGCCCAGTGGGAGCAAATCAGGAGCAGAGGTACAGCCTGTCCTGATGTCTGGGTGGCAGCTCCTTGCTGTGCCATGATGCCCTCTTGGCACATTGCCTTCCTCCACTGGGGTCACTGTGCTCCTGCCGGTGCTGAAACAAAGCTCTGCAATGGCAGAGGCAGACATCCGGCTCCAAACCCCTGGTGTTATCCTGTGATTACTTTTCCTGACGTTCATTCAGGCACTTTTGTACTGGGAGATTTGTTATCAATTCAAGATGACTTGGTACTTTTTCTGGCATGGAGGATTTGGCTCTTCCACTCTGCTCACTTAATTTTCACACTGGCGTCATTTGGTGTGACTCTGCCATGGCTGGAGTGGTTCCACTGCCTCTGGACCTCCTTCATGACCATTTCTGCATTTGCACAGCATGGGACACCAGAGCTGAGTCAGTTGCTTGGGAGAATTTGGAGCCTGAAACCTCCTGAGGTCTTCTAGCAGATTTATGCTTAAAATATCTCTGGGCTAAGAAGGTGTTAGGCCCTCTCAGAAGTGCTCTCTCTCCCATCTGCTTTTTCATGTAAAAACTAGAGGTGCCAGAATCTGCTGAGAGGACTGAAGAGGAAGGCCAGGAAAGATGCTTGCAGCCATCCCTCAGGCTCCAGCACAGATGATGTTTCACAGATGTGAAGTCATGAGTACGGTCATAAACATTTTAAGACACACCTGCCAGATAGTTCTGGAGTTTTCTAGTGAGAACAAACCTTCTGTAAATGCCAAGGGAAAAAAAGATCAGGAAGATCCTGATTTTATGGGTGGATAGAGCAAATTTTCTTTCTCTCTCTGTGATAAGCACAGACTGTCATCTCCACCCCCTCCAACAAAATCACTAACATTTAGTTTAGTTACGTTAGTTATAAAGCATGAATTACAAGACTATTAAAAGGCATGTTTCTGTCACACACATGTTCTTTTTTTTCAAGACTCATCCTATCATGCAAATAGGAGTTAAACAGACTTCCATGCTCTAATTTCCCGCTTTTAAGTCTCATTATGGCACCCACACACCTTTTTCTGTGAGTTATGCTGGATTTTCCTTCCACTCTGTGGTAAGACTGTCAGCATGAGTGGCTCAGCCCAGCATCCCCCCACCCCCCACACACAGACACACTTCTCATTTATTCCTGCAAAGAGGAAGAGCAGTCAGGGGGCTGCCAACAGGCCATGGGATGGCTCCCATCTCCTTGCAGTGCCAGAGACCCCATCCCAACAAGGTTCCCACGTGCACACTTCACATCTCCACCTGTGCAAGTCCCTCTCTAATGGTTTTACCCTGGTGCCTCCCTTCCCTGGAGCTGTACACTCAGCTGTGTGAGTGTTTGGGTCCAGTGACCTAGGGTTGTAAGGAGGCAGAGGTCTGGCATAGCTCTCCCTGTCATATTGTGATGGAGACATCCTCCCTGGCATAATCCCCAAGAGCTCAGTCCACCTGTGCTTTTAATCACAGCAGAGTAACCATCACACCAGTGGTGGCTGCAGGGAACAGGACTCCTTAATCTTCCTGGGTTTTGGTTTGCTCATCCATGAAACAGGGACAGGCCGTGCCAGGAGCATCCTCCTGGAGCCCTTCCCCTGGGCAAGCTCGTAGTGTGCTGAGGGCCAGCACGGGGCTCAGGGTTGGGGGGATTTAAGAGTCACTGAGGCCTTCTGACAACTAAATGCCTTCCATGATAACATCAGCAAAAAAGCCCAGAGATGCTTTAACCACAGCTGAAGTGGCTTACAACCTGCTAGGCAGAGAAATGGGAAAATATAAAGTATAATGGGAAAATGCATGGTTTGCTGCAGTAGGGCAATGCCAGCACTGTGATTAAAAATAGTTTGGTACGCTGTACATCACTTATGGGAATAAATGAAAAATCTTTTATCTCCCTAAACTACGTTCTTCCTAGTGTTAGTGTAGCTACATGGGAAACTATGTGCTGCTGCTGATACAATTTTTCTCAATCAAGGACACTATACTAGAAGGACAATCTGGATTTTATTTGCTTAGGATGGAGCTGTATTTTCATTGGGATAGACCAACAAGTTCTTTTCACCACAGACAAGCCCTAAAACTCCTGTCTCTCACATTGTAAAAGTGAATAGTCTTAACATATATCCTCCCCCTTCTCATGTGCAAGTCTGTGCTGCAAGGAGGAGGATGAGGAAAAAAGGGATTGTGAACTGTTTCCAGCACCAAGCTGAGGTTTGAGGTTAAAGACTTTCCCTTCTACAGTAGAGGGTTAGTTTGTTCACCTTTTTACTGTGTCCTGGCAAGTACTTAATGCTCTGTTCTCCAAGCGGTGCCCTTCAGGGAGGCTTAGAGATCATCCAGCCTTGGCTGTCAGCCCGACCTGCTGCAGTCCTGCCAGCTGTGCCCATCCAGGCTACACCTCCCTTCCCGGGGGGGCTTGGAGACCCAAAGAGTGAGTGCCCAGTTGCTCCTCACCTCATTCTGGGGGAGAGGAGCCAACTCAGGAGCTGCTGCCCCAAAGCCCTGGGCCAAGGGGGGCAGAGTGCCTAAGGGCAACATGTGCCGTGCTGGAGGTGCCAAAAGTGGGTCTGCACTCCTCTGAGCAGCATCCCCCTGTGCCACCTCCCACCGCTCCACGTGCTCTCAGGCAGAGGCTGAATCCCTTTCAGTCACGTCTCCTTTCTCCACCCATGGTGACCTCGGGGTGCCCTGGTGCTGCGGAGGGGCACTCCTGCCACTGCTCCCCCTCGGAGGGGCACTCCTGCCCCTGCTCACCCTCGGTCAGAGCCGGGGGCAGCCCCCACAGCAGCCCTGCTCTGGCAAGGAAGCAGCGTCTAGACACAGATTAGGCAAACAGCTAAAGCACAAGACCAGACGCTGCAAAAAATCAAAAAGAGCTCCCCAGCTCTGTCCACCGCTGATTCCTGTGAGATTTGGAGCAAGGAACTTCTTTAGGTCTTTGTCTTCCTCACCTGTCTAGTATGGGATAATATTTCCCTTTCTGGCAAGGTTGTGGTCAGAGTTAATTAGCATTTGAAAAGTGCTTTGAAATGGAAGATGCATTTGGAAAAGTGAAGTATCATTACTGTGATTGAGTGAGTGGCTCTCAGGATAGGGAAGGATTTCACTTCTTTTTCCCGGTGGGTGGAATAGCCTGGATAATACTGGGATTTCTTGAGATGTATTAATTATCCAAGCATCTACTATGTATCAGGTATCTAAAACAGAACTTGGTTTAGATATTTATTCCATTAAATATTGGATTGCAAATTCATGAAATCCAAGCTACATTGTTCAGACAAATAAATCACATGACACTGGGACTCTTCCCCTACTGGCACCAGATCTCCTGGCACAACTGCTCCAGGACAGGCATTTAAAATGTGTTTTCCATGACTCCCCACACAGGGTTTTAAAATATACTGCAGGTTTGCCAGTAAAACAAGCTCTTGCAAGACTTTCCAGCAAGCAAAGTGTGGGTCCTGAAACGCTTACATGTTAAAAAAAAAAAAAAAAAGTTAATGAGCTTTGTTTGCTCAGGCCATGATTCTGCAGGATACTTTAAAGTATTCATTTGTAGTCCTGTGATTAATCCTAGTGAAATGAATGGAAATGTTTCTGGGCAGAATCAGTCAGATACTTAAATACCCTGATGAATAGAGCTTCCAATTATTATTTCATCAACTCACGTGCTCTTGTCCTGTATTTTAATCACTTCCTGTGTGTTGCCTTCCCCTGTGCTCTAACATGAATTAAGTCTAAAACACCACCTCTGCTATCCATGAAGCACATATTAGTCTATAAAAAAATGTCACCATTCCAAGAAACCTCCAGTAACTT
>VYXD01004795.1:5857-24895 GCA_013397195.1 Hylia prasina | reverse complement strand
TCCTTTCCTTTCCTTTCCTTTCCTTTCCTTTCCTTTCCTTTCCTTTCCTTTCCTTTCCTTTCCTTTCCTTTCCTTTCCTTTCCTCTCAAATGCTACCATTTTATTCTCTTCATTGCTGTGCATGCTCCAAACTAGTGGCTTACTTTCCTCCGGAGGCACCAAAGCCCTGCCCCAGCACAAAGTACATACTGTGCTGCCCCTGAATGTCTCAATTCAAGAAGCTTTGAGCTCCCATTGTTTGCAGTTCACAGAGTTCACCTGCATTTTATTCTGCTCATCTATTAAAGAAAACAAAGTGGGGATGAGGGAGAAGGAGAAGTCCGGCTGTAAAAGCAGCAGTTGGTCAGAGAGCCCTCATGTTCCTGGTACCAGTTGTGGGCCAATCAATCAGTCTCAAGCAGCTTGCTGGAGAATAACTGCCCAACTCACCCAAATTTATTTTCTTTAATAACAGAATCCTCCAGTGACCCTGTGGTTATTGCTGACACAAAGCGAGGCCGGCGTGAGCCTGATATCTGCTCCCTTGCTCCCTGCTGTGCGCAGAGCAATGGAGCCATGTCCCCTTGTTTTCTGCAGACAGCAGCTTTAAATCACTGACACCACTTCTGTCTCTGAGGCCCGGGAGAGGCTTTCCTGCACAGGTCACCCACTTGTGACTCGTGTGTGCTCACCCGTGTGTGCTCAGGCTTGGTGAAATAAAGATCACAAAGCCTGGGGATGTCTGCTTGGTGTTGGAGTGCCTGGCTCTGCAAGGACTATGAACACTGTCCAGGTGATGGAGGAATGGATGAGCACACAGACACTCAGCTGCAAAGACAAGATTGCTGTAAAATCTCTGAGATCACGGTCCAGCCAAGTGGCACTGCTAGCCAGGAAACTGGTGTGCCCCAAGCAGGCAGACATTGGGATGACACAAAGGGAAATGGACACTTTGGGATTACAGGCCAGGTCTGCATTGTGGGCAGAGTCTCAGGGCACGATATCCTATATAATGCATTTATTGGAGGCTGTGATCCTTCTTTGGGGGTGTTCAAAATCCTTGTGAGAAACAGGGAAGAATGTTTTTTGGAATTGTGAGAGAGGAATCCTGCTCAGCCTTCCAGGTTCAACTATAGGGCAGGATTTTAGAAGGTAAATAAAAGTTTTTTAAAGGGTAAATGAAGGTTTCTTAGAGCTGACATAAAACCCACACTGGTCTTTTTGTTTAAAACTAAAAACTCATCAAACGAAACCAGCCTTTTTCAAAGAAAAGCTGTATTTTTTCTAAAGCTCAAGGACTAGTTACAAGAGGAAATTTCTTCACTGTGCTTGTACTGGAGAGCAGATTCTTGGAAAGGAAATCCACTCCAAAACCGTAGGAATGGCCCCACAAGGCAAAGTTTCAATCCAAACCCAAACCCTTGCATGGTCCAAGAGAGGACGTGCTTTCCCTGGGAGGGAAGAACAGGGCGAACCCTTGCCCTGCCAAGGTTAGGCAGGACCAGGAGTGAGGAGGCAGAGAGGAAAAGCTGCAGTATAGGGAAGGAAGGAAGGTGCTGGGTAAGCCTGTAGTGAGGGAGCACCTGTTGTCTACAGGTATTTCAGGTATTTCCAGGTGAGGCAGTGCCCTCCTGTTCTCCTGGCCTGTTTGGGCAGGGTGTGTGCAGCACAACGTGGGGATTCCTGGACCACTTAGTGCTGCTGGCGCAGCCCTCAGAGCAGGGAGCTTAGAACTGGTGGGTGTCCTTTGTGCAGCTGTAACCCAGGGATCCAGGAAATTTGGGCTTGGCACGTGCTGCTGATAGCCTTTCCTGAACAGGATGGAGCAGGATGGGGGTCTTTTTGCAGGACACACGAGCATGCAGGGCTGCAGGCATCTCACTCACCCAGAGGGGCTGCTGCTGCTCACCCAGCACTCTGTGAGCAGAGACCTGTGGGTCTGTCCATGGGGTTGTCCTATCAGTCTGTCACATATGGAACAATTCACGGACTTCAAACTAAAAGTTGGCACAGGGCATGGACAAATGTGTTTTTTTCCAGCCATTATCATGTTTGTGCTTGGATGCAAGCCAAAATGCATAAACCTTCCTGAGGACATTAATTGTCCTCTGATTGCTTGTCCCTCAATATGGGGAGGAGGGCTGTTTGGCTCTTCATAGGTTTGCTTAGTCCTCTAATCTTACACAAAAATTATCTGGCATGAATTCTGCAAGTCAGAATGGCAAAAGTATAATTAATTCCCTGTGTGAAGTGAAAATAGCCAATTTTCCACAGCGTCAGCTTGAATATCAACAAGTCATGGATATAATATGCAAAAGAAGCAGACAAAATTTGCACACACACACTCCAGATACAGGGATTGTTTTAATGGGGCAGCAGTGCTTTATATGCTACTGGATAAATATGTCAATATACACCTGAAGAGCTCTTCATTCCTGGTATGTATTCAGCTGAAAGACTGGAACAGCCTTTAAAGACAACTTCCTTTTCTGATCAATACAAGGAATTAGTTGAAAATTTATGCTCATTTTTTTTCCCTGGACACTATTATTTTGCAGGCAAAGTCCCTCACAGATATCTCAGCATAAAGTGGAAATGAGTTTTCTCTAACCAGGGATAGGAATTTAAAAGTAAAACATTTCTGAAGCCCAAGCCCACCCCTTTCCCTGCCTAAGGTTTCTCTCCTACAGCAGACTCTGTGCTTATGTGCTGTTTTTCTTCCCACCTCATGCTGGCTCGTCAAGAGCTGAGACCCTGGACTATTACAAAGTTATTTCCAAAATCTTCACCTGACTTAAACTCTGACAATCCTAACAGAAGCCTTCATTCTTCTTTGATGCCTCAAAACACATAGTGGTCACCACAGTCTGTCTGGCCTGGAAACTTGCTGGATAATGGGAACATCTTCAAGCCTGTTGAAACAGTCCCTAAGGGTTAATCATGACCCTCTGACCACTGGTTGCTCTGCATGGCTGATAACTTGATTTGAAGAGGATCCAAGGGAAAAGCTGAGCAGCTGGCATGCCGGGGCAGCCACGCTACATAGCTTCTCATAAGGTGTTGAAAAACACCTCTCAAGGCTCCATCCGTTGTTTTGCTACAGGTGAACTGCAGAGCAAAGAAGAAAAGCAAGTTATGCTCAGATAGAGTCAAATACAACTTGTTAGCTGGGCCCTGGTGAATATCTGGAACAGATGTTGCAGATAAGTGTATCACCTCTCCGGAACCCTCTTGACACTTCCTGTTACATTCTAGCACAGTGGGGAAATTAAATATCACCACTGATGTCACAAAAGTTAGCATGTGCAAACAGTAAACTGACATTATGTCTTCCCCCCTTCCCCCCCTTACTTAGAATAATGGCTGCATATTGCTGGTGTAGGGTATATGTTGGCAAATAAGAATTCTTGGATGCAACCACCCCACTATGTATGTGTTTTGGTGATCACAATGTCATTTTCTGTGCAAACCAACAATTTCTAATGAAAAGATCTATAAAAGAATTTGTGTACTCACTAACCATTTTTCTTTCCTTTACCTGTATATAGGCTTATTAGTGGGAATAACAGCAGGAGAAATCCAGCTTCTTCTTTCACCTATTTCTACTTTACACTTCACTCACCCCACAGTTTCCTCACAATCACAGGGACTACTTCACATCTCTCCTTGCCAAACAACTCTTAGCAAAAGGCCATGATAGCTCTTTGTGTATGTAAAACGTAGCAGAAATATTAAACCAAAGATCAAAGGCAGTTCTGTTCCTCAGATATTTTCCCTGACCCTTTAAACTGGCTGGGTGCAGAATGAATAATAAGGACCAGACTCTGCCATCAATTACGCTGAGTTAAATCCAGAGCAGGCTGTTGTAAATCAAGTTATTTTAGAGTTACACAATGTAACCGGGAGCAGATCTGGGACCTGAGTCTGCAGGCCAAAGCATCAGACTGCAAAGGCAAAACCCCACCTCTCTCCCTCTTGGTTTCACCTAAACTCTCCTCTTCAGTAAGCAGCCCCATTTGCCTGCTTAGAAAAGCACACAAAGCTAAGGACTTTCTAAGCCATCCAGAAAGAGCAATCCCACCTCTAAGCACTGCCAAATGGATCACAGATAAACCAGGTCTTTATTTGTGTCAAAATGCAACCCAAAAGGACCAAACATCTAATTTTTATTAGCAGCTATAAAAAGGTAGAGGCATGAATTGCCTGGGCGCAAAGCTTGCTGGAGGAGAAGTAAAACAAAAAGACTTAAAGTGTTGAGTAAAACTGTCTGGAAGCACATTTATACAATAAATTCTGTCTCTTCTTTTTCTCCTCACGATATGATGCTTCTCCCCCTCACACAAGCCTAAATGCTTTAATCCTGCTAAATATTTGCAAATTGGCACCACATTGGATCAAGAAAAAGAGGGGAAAAAGCAAAATGATGCAAGTCATGATATACTTCTTATTACAGAGATAGCATTTCACAAGATTAAAAGGGGATTTTCTAGGCAATGGAGATAAATCCAGCACCAGCTTTATTGAGCAAACTTTGCAGATGCTTCACCCGTTAACACGTGGTAGTGCAAACAAAGGAGATTATCTCCTTTTCCAAATGAGCACCACCAATGTTACCATTCCATTTATTACACATTTTCCCACTCAAGTGTTCACTTTTGAGAGGTGTTTCATCTGTGGAGACCTGTGGGAGGCAAAGGAAAAGTCTTTGAAGCAGAAGTTCCAGCCTGGTTGCAGCATGCAGGGAAATTATCAGTTGGGAATATTGCTCTAGGGAATCAAACCACCATCCAGAACAGGAAAAGAGAAACTGGGAAAAAAAGAGCAATGCCAAGCCCCTCCATTACGAGGATTTTACGGACAATATGTCCTGAGAATTTCCACTCCAGTCAACCCAGGGAGACAAAGCTGTATGTAAACACCGGAATGTGCTATATTTTTGCCACCTTTATTCCTAATCATCAGAAACAGAAGTGCCTGAGTGAGAAATACAGACTGTTAAGAGAAAATGAATAGGAACCTGTTGTATGAATAGGAAATTAATAGGAACTGCTGTTCTCCAGTGGAAACACGCTTCTGACGCCAATAGGTTGGACTACACAGCAAATGGGAGCATGTGTTAAACCAGGACCCAGGATCTAGCACCTCCTAGCCTCAAACACCTTTTTATGCTGTTCATTACAGAAATGACAATGTCAGGACTGTGAAGAGCCCCAGCAATCCCAGGGCACTTCTTGGCTGCAGCCCAGACCCTGCCCAGTGCCACTTGCATGTCTTCCACTGTGGTGTTCTGTGTCCAAACCACAGGTCAATATTTCAAGCGTCATAAATGTTAAGACCTCAGCTGTACAGAAAAGTGACACAAAGGACCCATAAGAAAGCTGCTGGGACATGTGGATTCACTTTGAACTGTGGCAGATCAATGAGGATCCAGGGCTGCTTCCTGGTCAGTCAGTCCTGGCTCACGCCACAAAACTTTACCGGCAAATGCAGCCTCCAGTCAGAACCACCTGGTCTCAATTAGGATGGATTTGTGGCACTTTAAAGGGGTTTAGTGACTGCTTTAGCTGACCCTTCAGATGAAGAACTCCAAAAATCTGGCCTGGATCCCTAACACTAACGGTGCTTATCAAGGCATCCTTCCATCATCAGGCTTGCCAAATGCCTCCTGACCATTTCTCATCAGTATTTTGATGGGTTTGCTCAGAAAAGCATTGAATGTAACAGTTGCTTCTCCAGATTCACAGAGGTAAAATGCCTGATCACATCCACAGGCTGCTGTCTGCATACTGACAGTAAGCTCCCCATGCAACAAGGGGAAGTATCACCTCTTTAAAAATCAGGTTAGAATCCAACTTGTTCCTTTTGCATTTCCCTGATAAAGGCAGCAGCTATAATAATATAATTCTCCATTGTTTCCTGGCCTAGAGCAACAGTTTACCAAGTGTCTCCATTGCTTGAAGTCAAGCCACAGCAGTGCTACGTTGCTGAAAATCTGGGATCACAATTTCCCAGAAACTTAGGACTATTTTGAAATTACTAGGCCAAATCTACTCTCTGGATTGCCACCATAAATGCTGTATTTGCACAACTGCCAAATTTATGATGGGAACATTCTCAATACAATTTTTACAAAACGTAACGAGTATCCATTCTAACTGGGCAAATGACACGTCCTGCACAAAGTATTTGTCCAATAAGTCAAAATAAGTTTGTTATCCTTTGAAGGAGGACATGCAGACCTCTTTCTCAAAGAACTTCAGCAGCAGAACATTATTTTGTACTGCTGCTCTGCCTTCCACCTCAGGCACCACAAAAAATTTGTGGCCTCTTAAAGGCAAAATGCAACTGGAGATTAATGCAATCAGACTTGGAATAATGATAAAGGGACTTGATTTCTGTAGGGTCAGTGATCAGCAAAACTATTCAACAATCCTTGGTGAGCTACTCGCCACAGTGGCAAACATTTGTGTCACACCTGAAAATCTTGGCCAAGGGCACTAGAGCCTCACAGTATTGTGGTGCAGTAGGAAATTTTCACTATCTGTGTCCTCCTGATGGAGGAGATTATGCAGACAGCAGTCATTTGACTTTCATATTTGTCAAGATCATAGATCCATTAAAATTCTAGATCAGAAGCATCCCTGGGCAGTTTCCTCTTCCTGGTAGCATGCTCACAACAGACTGTTTCCCATATGTTCACATGGAGGGTAGACACTGAAATAAAGAGTGACATAATGGACCACATGGACAATTATGATCTGTTGGGAAAGTGCCAGTCTGTCTTCTCTGAAGGGAAATGCTTCTGGAGAGCTGCTGCTGTTCTACGGGGTAAAGGCATTTCTGGGGAAAGGGAGGTCTCAGGGACAGGATGACTGGATTTCCAGAAAATTTTGGATAAGGTTCAACGCCAAAACTTGTTGAAACAGCGCCAGTAAAATGTTGGGCAGTAACAGGAAGAGTGCTGAAGAACAAAACATGGGATTATAGACTTTGCCTGCAGCTCTGCTCTCTGCCCTTCAGGAGTGGGATGGTGGGGCTTGGGTAGACCCAAAGCTACAGCAGACTACATGATTGAGAAGATGGAGAAACTCTTCTATGAGGAGACATTGCATAAAAGCTGGGACTCTTCAGCTGAGGAGGAAAAAAGCAAATACAGTGATGGTTTACAAAACAGAGAAAGCAGTCAGTCGAGTCACTGGGACATTTTCCTGGTTATCTGGCCACCTATTTACCTGTAACCTGCTCTTCACCACCTCCTACAATGCTGGAGCTACAGATGATGTGATGGAATGAATGGGAGCTCTGTTTACAACAAATAAAAGCAAATATGTTATTACATAATACTTCTCTACACCCAGAGGTGTGGGACCACTGGGGCTGGCTGTCCTGGGCAACCACACGAGCAGCAACAGCCACATCTGTGAGGGAGAAGGCAAATCCATGAGTAACAGCTCCACGCAAATCCTGAAAGGATGAGGGAGGCGTGTACCCTTATTCAATTGCTGGCTTGAGTCAGATGCTAGAAAATTGATTAATTTAAGCTTTGGTGCCCCGAGGTTTGGCATTACTTTGCATTTTCTGCCTAAATCCCTGGATATCTTCTCAGGTGTCAGCAGCCCAGGTTTTTGCCTCCTTCTGGGTTACTCAGCCTAGATAAACATACGTGCTGTTAAAGCTGTTTCCAGGAACGCCTTCCTCTCCCTGCAATCTCTTATCTCCCAGAGGAGATTGTCAGAGGGTACTTCAAAGCCCTTTGAAAATGGCCAGGGCTCTGCCTGTAGCCCAGCACATACAGGCGCCCTCACCCCAAGAAGTCAACAGCCGCCCCTGCCTTCGGAGCAGCCTTATCACCACCACAGCAGCAAGCAGCAGGAGAGACTTTACCCCTCACTATCACGACCCAACCTTCTTCAGTCTTTGCTCTGCAACATGCTGCCCATCATCTCCCCAGATTCACCCAGGTGGGTTGTAGAAGATTACGCGAAAACAAACAGAAAATAAAAGGGGGGGGTTTGCTCAGCCCTGAGAAACAGGGAAACCCGAAGCCTGCTGAGCTTGTAATTAAAATCTGGAAAGGCCATGACAGAGCTCAAAAGATGGAAGAATGGCAAGAAAAATGCTGAGCACCAGGCGTTGGGCAACATGCCGTTTTGAATTAAAAATAAATAAGAAAATTGCCTAGGGGAATGCAGGGGAGGGGCGGCTGTGGAAAGAGAGGGCGATGGAGCAGGGGCTATAGTCCCAGCACTGCTCTCAGATAAATCTTGTTCAGCGTTCCTCTAGTGAAAGACTATGAAGTGTAGTGAGGCAGAGGAAAATGGTACAGCTGTTTTATGGTGTTGCTATCCCTGCTGAGCCATGGAAGACCAAGTGCCTGCCAGGACAATTGGCAGGACACCATGCATGCAGTTCTCACTCCATCAGCAACATGAAAATGGAAATGCCAAATATAAAAGTCACATTTTCACTTAGAACTTGTTTTCCGCTATTGTTAACAAGTGTCTCGGGCTGGCACCACTGGAACAGTCACCATCCCTGGAGGTATGTAAAAAACGTGCAGATGTGGCACTTAGGGACATGGTTTAGTGGTGGATGTAGTGCTGAGTTAATGGTTAGACTTGATCTTAAAGGTCTTTTCCAATCTAAGTGATTCTACGACCAGCACACACGTCAGGTAGCCACAGAGAGCCTGGGGCACACACATGGCCAGGGACGTTCCACCATGATAGGAAAAGTAGCAGCTGTCTGGACAAGGACCATGATTTATCCCATGCCATATTTATTCCATCTATATTAACCCAAAGTGGCTATTGCTGCTAAAATTACCCTCCCAGAGAGAAGGGCTTTAGAAAAATGTTTGGAGTTAACTGAATGAGTTGTGGACCAGGAATGAGAAACATCAGATAGGTACACGGGAATTCATCCCAGAGCACCACAGAGACCAGCAAAAGTCCAAGCAGCAGGAGAGGATCAATATTCTTCCCTCTCAGTGAAGTCAGGGAGAAAGTGCCACAGAGAGGCAATGCCCTTATAAGTGTACTTGCAGTGCCAGAAACTTGACAGAGATCCCTGCCTGAGTCTTTTTCAGGCCACATAAAGTTTTACCAGCTCTGCTGACCTGGATGAAATGATTCCTCCTTTGCCCCCAAATAATATTAGGATCCAACCGAAATGCACACACCTAGGGAACAAGGGATGCCTGGCGACACTCTTCACCACTAGAGTCTGAATCAGTGTCTAATTTCTCTTTGTCTTTCTAATGTCTCTTTCAGCCAGGAGAACTCCTCAGATTGGTGCAGTCCTTTGCAGATCAACAGGGCTGCTCCTCATACTTCCTTCTCTAGACACATTTCCCTTGCTGAATAAGAAGTTGTTCCAAGCTGAGGTTTTATGCCTTTTTTCACACACATCACTGATCTATTCATCCTGTTACAACTGTGGGGAAATAAATCAGCAGTGCTGAAGAATACTCTGCTTTCAGATGGTAAAATTCAATGGATTGCACAACTGCTTGTTCCCCAGGTTATACAGAGGACTACACTAACTGGGTAATGAACAAGCCTCAACCATTATATCTTCCTGCTGGCGGCCAGCAATGTGGGAAGCTCAGACTTCAGAAGGTCTTATTGGATCTTCTGGCCCTGCTGTTGGCCCGAAACCCATCCTGCTCTTTCAAAAACATTAAATAGACTGGGACAGTCAGGCCAATCGGTGCCAAAAGTCCACCTCATCCCACATCCTGTCTCCAGTCAGCACAGATGCTTAAGGAGAGAATGTAAGAACCAAGCAAATGGTGAGTGATTTTTCCCTATTGTGTACAGTGATTTTTCCTCCCAGCTTCCAGCTATCCACAGCTTTGAGACTTCCTAAAGAAAAGACTGTATTTTAATACCTAGCAGCTCTCCTTGGAGCTGTTCATTTCCTCATGCATTACTGTAATTGTGCTTTTAATCTGCTTATGACTAAAGTAGGTAAAAGTAGTGTCTATCACTCCTCATTGCCCCATAGTCCCTTTGCCAATTCTCCTGAACTTTATAATGTGTCACTCTTTCCTGAGCAGTTGTTTTTCCTCTCTCCTCACCTTACTGCATGCCAGGGCAACACTAAAGACAGAATTGAGATCTCTTCTGTACAAACCCTTGAGCACATCGATTACTAGAGCTCAGAAAGGTTGCTCAATTGTAGGGGCACTCACATGCTTCAGCAAGGTTCAGTGTTTAAACGTAATACACATGACAATATTAGGTGAGCTCCATGTAGCCATACAAAAACTGTCTCCTGCAGCAGTGCTCCCCTCTCTGTGGTCAGTAACTGGTGTCTAGAAAGAAAATCAGGAGCAAAGTAACACTGTGGTGAAGTGTCATTATAGACACCTCATAAGGACAAACTATCACATTTGTCAGTGTCTCAGCTCTAGTCAACTTTCAGTCATATCCTACAAGTATGTCCAATCCACTAAACATGGGGGGAAATGGTAAAAGTGACTTTTTTTTTCTCCATTTAAAAAAAATTGTATTTTTCCTAGCAGTTTAATTTCATACGAAAGAAAACAAAGTCCTCCCTTAGGAACTTCCATCCATCACAAACCATCAGCTATTTCAACACTTCTGGGAAACCTTATGTACTTACTTAGGTACTTATGTGGGTTTACTTCAGTATGCCCTTATCAGCCTCAGCTGCCAGCCCATCCAGTATCTGTAGCAGGGCAGCTGAGGGAGCCTTTTGATCACAGCAGCACACCCAGGCACAAAGTCACCGTGGGGTAAAGGATGACCTGAACTGCCTTAGCCTTGTCCAGCTGCTGGAATGCACAAGACAGCAGCCTGCCTCAGCAGGAAAGCAATGCCCCACAGATAGTAGAGGGATTTTGGTGCCAGTATTTAGCAACAGCAGGTTCTGGACTCCAAGCTAGCTCAGCCCCTTTTCCTGCAAAATCAGCATGCAAAGGTGGGATGCCTAGGTCTCCAGCCAGCACATCCCGACTCCACTCCCTGCAGCAGAGAAGCCCTGTGGAAGTGATTCTCTGAAGGCACCAGCAAGGCCAATGGCGACTCAACACCAGATATCACCAGAAAGGAGCCTGCTGGCAAGCTGGGCTCTTGGGCAGGGTCACTGTGCTGCAGGCATCACCAGGTGAACCAGCCTCCTAGCAGTGCCCGGCCTGGCACTTAACAAAGAGCAGAAAAAGTCAAGGCTTTATTCCAGTGAGGAACCAACCATGAGAAAGAGGAACTGTGCATTGATCTCCTTCCTATGCTTTGTGCAGGTTGTGTGCATTCCCATGGTTCAAAGCGCCTGGGTCTTATGACTCAAGAGATGGGTTGCATGAGAGGGCAACCTGGTATCCCAACCCCAGCATGCCTGCTCCTCTCAGCTCCCAGAAAAACAAACACAAAGGGGACAGTTTACCAACCTTGGCTGGTCCAGAGCAAAGCTCCTTCTCTGGAGCAGTTTTGCAGCAGGACACTGCATCCGTGGGAATGCCTGGAAGGTCTAGATGCTGCTCCCCACTCAGCTAACACAATGGCACCGAAGGGTGGAAGGCTTCTGTGCCACAGCCATCCAGCTCCTGGGCACAAACAACCTCAAACTTCACTCACCTCGGCCCTGGCATGAGGGACAGGACCCAGAAAGGAGTGGCAAGACCTATAGTAGCAAAAGGGAACATGCTCTGCTCTTCCAAAAATGCTCTCTGGCTCCCCCAGGACACATGTGGCACAACATGCAGCAGGGAAAACACCCAGTTGTGCTGTGCTCCCTGATGCTCACCCCACTTTCAGGGCCAGGCACAAGGAGCCTGTCCATGCCTCACAGGGCCACAGTAAGATGCTACTGTCTGGGCAGGGAGACAGAAAGCTGGCCATTGTACCCTTCCCACCCAGCCCAGCCCCCTGGGGATGGGGCAGTGCAGGGCAAAGGCAGTATTTTCTGCACAGACCACTTTTGCTGGGGCACCGAGAGCGCAGTCCCAGTATTTTGCTGGGTACTGGCACAGTGCACAGCCAAGGGACTGCCCTCCAGCCTCCTCGAGCAGGCAGAAGAGGCAGACACATACACAGGTCAGAATTTATTTCCAAATACCTCATTTATATCATTCTCACATGAAATATTTCTTTTGGAATATAGCCTACACTTAGAAAACAGAAGAGTTTTTTTTATAAGGCACATCAGATTATAGACTACATAGAGACATCTCCCGCTCATTTATGCTCATAAAATACTGAATTTTAAAAGTAAGATTTCTAAAACCTAGACCCTGTGTAGCCCCATGTAGAGCAGTATCCATAGAGTTATTAGACCTCAGTTTACACACACCTAATAAAGGGCTATAACAAGTTGTATATAAATCACATCTTCAGAAACAGTCACAGCTGGCTACATTCAAAAGTAATGCTACTCCAGACTATGAAACAGGCTGCTTATAAAGTACAACCTACTGCTTCCAGTTCAACATGATACCAAGCAGTACGATCTTGCAGAGGAAATTTTGTTATTTTTGTAAATGGAAGCTGCTCAAGTTCAAGCCTGTCTCCTGCTCAAACTCAGGTTTTTGAGTGACTGACACTGGTCTTTACAGAGATGCAAAGCACCCAGGAGAAATCTAGCTTTGTTTTTCTCCCAGATGTCAGCCTGACTGCATATCTGAAATCCTGTCAAAGCATTTGAGTAAGAAATATAAAGGCTCAGATGTTAACTTCAGGACCAATAAACATTGAACCATTACCAACCAGATGCAACTAAGTCAAATGCATCCAGATTCTGTGCTATGGAAACTGTTTTTCCAGGCTCTTCCAGTGCAGAAGCCAACATATTTTTATTGAATTAGGCCCTACGTAAGGATTTCCATCCCGTTTTCAAGTTTTCAGTGATGGAACATTACCCATTCTGCTCTCATTCTTCTGTAGAGAAGGAAAAAATACTTTCTGTGGAGCCTATGCCAATAGTCCAGAATCCATTTACATAGTGTCATTTTCCTTAATGGGCCAGGAGGTAAACTGTGATCAGCTTTATCAACTCAAATGGCCTCCACAGTTCTTTATATCAGACATTGATATTTCTGATGAAAAAAGGTTTTGGCCTTCTGTCACTACAGTTTAGTTTAAGAATAAGGAAAAGGTCACTTCAAGGCTAGGGCCAAAGGGGAAAAAAAAAATAAATTTGATCTTGAACTACCTAGGGGAGAGAAAAAAAATTAATTGTGGCCATACAAAGGCAGATGGACAGCACAAACTAAATGTTCTCTGCAGAACAGGCTTAAATACTGATTCATGCAGAGTCACATTATCATTCGCGTCTCTCGAACTCACTAGAACTGCAATTAGGCTTAGAGTTCAGTAGGAACCAGATTCAGTCAGAGAACAGGTCACACTCAGCTCTATGTTGATCCCTCAGCTACATTTTAGGCAAATTTCTATCTGCCGGACTGATCTGGGAAAAAAAAAAAGAATTTACATTTTGGGGATGGCCTCAGACAATTTCACAACTATGAGCTTGGACAAGATTCAACCACAAGTGACTGTTGCCTTTAGAAGGGAAATATTAACTTCGTTGGAAACAGCATCATGAAGAGGATGTAGCAGCCTCAGTTTCTAGAGTCCAGTTTGTTATGAATCTCAATCTGCCTGATTTGTTATTTGTTTAGCAGCCTTAAAAGGTAAAGTGGGGCATCCTGAAATTCTTGGCTGTAGACTTAAAACCAGATGCAGTTTATATGGTGCTGCACAGGTATTTGTTACATCGCTTAGAAAAAAAAATTAAAAAACCCAAAACAACAGTATTTACATTCCTTTGAGCTGAAATAGATGAACTGTCATCACGTCTGCAAAAACAGAGGAAATCGCCACTGCTCGAGGTAGCGAGTTAAAGCTTGGTCATGTTCTCGGGCTTCCACTCGGCTTCCTGGGAAAGGCAGGGGAAGGAGGACAGTAAGGACTTTCTGAAAGTCAGGAGGTGACAAATGAGATGTCAGCTCCATAAGGGATTAGGTTCCCTCACCACAAGCTGAAGGTATATTCATGACCTTTTTAACCATGGCATTTGCGTATAGATTACACCTCTTGCATACCCTTTTAAAAGTGATCCCTAAGAGCATTGGCTCGGGAAGACACAAAGAGAGCAGGAGTGGGGTTTTAAAGCTACAAACGTCAGTTAAGGAGGCACAGTGTTATTTTTCCCTTTGATCGTCCATGTACAGAGCTCTACATTTCCACCGTTGCTTGTGCGTTCCTCCTGCAAAGCCCTGGCAGTGAAGGCCTCTGTTGTGCTCCTCCCCATCACATACACCTTACAACAGAAGAAGCTGAATCCTTTGGGCAAATCCTTCTACGCTCACAGACACATGTGGTGCTTTTTTTTCCTTTATGAGAAGTTCTGGTCACAAAACCGGATGCCAGACCTGATATATAGCAATCATTTAACTAAGAATCCTTCTGCAACCCTTGAAAGGGCAACCGAGTTATCCAGTAGCAACATATACACATACATACAGATCTACACTATACACTCAAGACGACACAAATTGAGATTTCAGCTAATATAGCCTCTATTGATTTCCTCAGAGCAGCCCTCAGGTCCTCACAGCCCCTATACAAAGCAGCAGTATTTTTTCCACCAGGATTTAGAGAGGTTTTTCATCTTGTCTGGAGTCCTACATTTGGATTTCTTTGGTTGCTGCTGGGTATCCGAGTACTGAATACCAGCCACGATGGCTGCATCAAAGACCTCCTTGAGGTTTTTCTGAGTCAAAGCGGAGCACTCGATGTAGGACGCGGCTTTTATTTCCTCAGCACAGAGCTTTGCAGCCTCCTCTGAGACTGGCTTTTCTTTGCACTTGTCCAGCTCGATGAGGACTTTGACATCCTCCCGGAGGTCTGACTGTGTCCCGACCAGGATAATGGGCGCCTTGGGGCAGTGGCAGCGAATTTCGGGAACCCACTTCTCACTCACGTTCTGGAAGGACGAAGGGCTCACCACGCTGAAGCACAGCAAGAAGATGTCTGTGTTGGTGTAGCACAGAGGCCTGAGCTTGTCGAATTCATCCTGCACAGAACAAAACTGTGTTAGCACTCCACAGAAAGAGCAGCTCTAGCCTGCCCTGAGCCTTGGTGAAGCTGAGGATCACCTGCCACCACCACCTTGACAGGGACCCCAAAATGAGCACCCAGACCACTCAGCAAGGTGTGATACAAGCAGAAGGCATCTGTACCCAGCCTGAGGTCTCGTGGCTGCCAGCCAGCGCACACCCTGCCGCCATTGGGCACACAGGACAAAGGTGGTGGCTTCCCCGTGTACCTGATATTTTCCAACTAATGCTGCAGGTTATTTCAAGTGCTTAAATATTTCCTTTGCTCTTGGTACACAGGCCCTATGCCCTACTTCAGCAAAGAAGCAAAGCTATGGGAAGCAGGTTACAGCACACAGAGCCACAAACTGAAGAGGGAGAGAGCACTTTCTCCAGGCCCACCTCTTGTAGGGTGAGTCAGTGAGCAGCTCTGAGGAGGAGCACTTTGTACCTCAGAGCTGTCCTGCCGACAGACCCGGGCAAGGGCAAACCAGATAAGCAGCAGCATGTGTACCTTCCTGGGTACCTTTCCTGGAGTCTGCTTTTAAACTGGTAACTACTTAGCAACATCCTACAGGATATGGGAATAATTTCCCTGCCATTGTGCCCAGGGATTTAAATCTGATGGGAGCAATAATGACTTACAATGTGCAGGCTTAACATGCCAATGGCATAGAGTAAGAGCTTTACCTTTCCCTCCCACCCATGCCACATCAAACAAACTGCACAAGGGCCTCCCAGCACTACCCTTCTGGATTTTTTTTTTTTTTTTTCCTTTAATGCGAACTCCAGCAAAGCAAGGCCCTTTTGGACCTTTGTCAGCTTCAGGAGAAGCCACAAGGAAGTCAAACACCTCATGGTAACAAAGGTGTGCTGATCCTCAGGGAAGAATGCAGCTAGAAGCAAGGGTTACTCGAGGCAGGCTGCTTTTATGCTGACAGCAGGATAAAACCAGGGTAACACTAGCAGCCTGAACAGGTAGGATTTGCCTCATCGGCAGTGAAATTTTAATTAAAATGGACCATGTTCTCAAATGTTTGGAATTGAAAATACACAGAAACATAATGCTGAATACATCTCTCAGTATACTGATGAATTGCAAGTTGCATGATAATTTTTGAGATGTGAAATTTTGCTTTAAAACCTCTGGAGGCCCAGGATATGCAGTTTAAAGCCCCCCAGAAGCCTCAGAAATCTTGTTCTGCTCCAATGACTTTTTTGCAGCAGTATCTCAGAGAGACAGACATTTATAAAACACCAGTCAAGAAAGCAAGATTCATTAGCTCTCTTGATTCTCAGATTAAGCCTCAGAGGAAACCAGGCTCTCACCACTCAGCTCAAGAAAAACCTCACATTTATTGAGAGATGCTGCTCTTAACAGGGCTGTTT
Organism: Hylia prasina; assembly: GCA_013397195.1. Taxonomy (NCBI): domain Eukaryota; kingdom Metazoa; phylum Chordata; class Aves; order Passeriformes; family Sylviidae; genus Hylia; species Hylia prasina. The sequence continues at coordinate 8,466 of VYXD01004795.1, read as the reverse complement.
GCAGAAAGGCACCTTGCCATGTAATTGCCTCTCCTTGCTACATGAGAAACCACATAAGGGTTCAATTCAGTGGGTTTGGAAGCAAACTCCAGATCTAAAGGGTTTTTACTGATATGAAATAATTCCCTTTATATCCTAAGTACACTCCTGCCTTTTCAATGGTAGGTACGTGGCCTGCAGGGACTCTACACCTCTTTGGGCTAGTGATGCTGAAATAGAATTTCTCACTGCCTGGAGTGCTTTTTTTAGCTGCAGATTTCAGCAGCCATCTCCCAGCAGCAGATTTATCAAAGTATCCAGCCAGGAATCTTTTACTCAGGACAATTTCTGTCAGTTTAGATACCCCCTTCATTTTAAAGGCAGTAACTTTACCCATTCCAGCTGCACTTGGGCAGCTAGAGCAAACACCTGAACCATCAAGGGTAGGGAAGGCAAGGGGTGACAGGGCCTGTTCATACCTCCTCTAGCTTGCAGCTGCATTTCCACAGGCACTGCATGTCCACAGGCTGTCACCCAATGCAGGCAATTTCACCTGCCATGCTCTGCATATGAACATGCACAGCCAAGACTGTTGCAGTACCACCCATCTCTTCACTAGGACACAAAATCATGGGACAGTTCTGCTGTTTGACTTCATATCACTACCTGCAGAAGGCTGTTTGTAGGATTTTAGCTCTGGTTTGTAGGGCACACTGCTGTCTACTACTGCATAGCCCTTAAAACCCCGTTCCTAAGTAGGGCATCAAGTTACTACTCATCTAAATAGGTTTGTGTGTTAAGACCACTGAGATTTTTCAGGTGGTTTTGGTGAAGGCATAGACCTAGATCCACAAAGCTGCACAGGACCCTAGCTCCCACTGCCTTCAAACGCAGCAAGGTAGCAAAATATTTTCTGCTAATTTTGGTTATCCAGCCTTGGCAAGCAGTACTGCACACTGCTCAGGGTGGTACAAGCCTGGGTCTTCCAGAAGATCTGAGGCGGTAAGAAGTGGGCTCTTTTTATGTACCAGGCAAATTAGGAGATGAGAGGCATCAGCCACCCTCATCTCTTCAGGTTGTAGATTACACCAAACCTCAGCTCTGAGGCAGCAGCAGTTTCAAAACGGGTGGGAATGGCAAATATGAAGCCTCCACGGACAACATCCAAGAGTACTTTTTTCTCCCTCCAGCTTCTGTCCTTTCGAAAACACAGTCTCTATCTCTGGACACCTACAGCTTTGGCTGCTTTGCATGCGTACATGCCAAACACCCTAATTCTTAAACCTGCAGTTATTTAGCAAAAATAAAGACAGTGACAACCGGTCAAAGAGAAAACCAGGTGGCTGCTGATTCCCCAATATGTTCAGCCTTTCTAGTCAGGCTAATCAGAGCTGCAGCTTGAGCCCAGCCCTTCAACAGACAGGCAAAGCAGTGAGTTAAGCACCAGTGAAAATGACAGCAGATAATGACATGATCAAACACTGGTAATATTTTCAAATCCATGAAGTCACTGCAGGACTACTTTGCGCAACAGCAATAACTTCTCCCCTCCCGCTGTCATTTAAATCAAGTAAGTGGCTCCACTGACCTGACCAGCTGTGTCACAGAGCTGAAGTCTCACCGGCTTGCCATCGACAGACACAACAGCTTTTGGAGAGAAAAGAGGGAGGGGGGGAAACTATGGTGAATTCAACTTTACATGTTTTCTGTAAAAGAAAAAAAATTAAAGAAGGAAGATTTACAATCTCTCAGCTCTTACAGCCGTTTCTTCAATTATTTTAGATTTAACAACTTAGCAGAGCTGGAAGGCAGTCCGTCACTAACACATGGGCGCACACAAGCCCTTCAGGGCTTTCCGATTCATTTTACTACATGAGATGAGTTAGGCAGTGACGGCACAAGTCCTCCTCAGGCAGCGCGGAGATGGAGCCCGGCCGTCTGGGATATTGTTATGCTGGAGAGGTTTAGCTCTTTATTTCCTCGTACACATTCAGCACTCCCGGGACACGAAAAGCCCCCGCTGAATCGCAGAGAAACCCTTGGTCTCCTCTCTTTGTAAGGGCGAGACAAGGCGAGTATTTAAACCTGCCCTTTAGGCGCTTCCGATGTCCCCGAGAGCGGTAAGCTTTCCACCGGAGGGTTCCCAATTAAAGCCCGGCTCTGGCAGCGCGGCCGGCCACGACACCCGCTGCCAGCCTGGCTCCGTTACACCGGAGGCCAGCCGGTGCTGCTGGCTGCGATGGCAGCCTGACAAGCTCGGTCCCACTTTGTAGAGTCCTGCTCCCCATAAAAACATAATGAAATCACCGAACCTGGACACCGCGCCCCCTCCGCGCAGCCCAGCACAGCCGCGGCCCCGGGTGCGGCACGGGCGAGACGCGCGGCTCCCCAGGACGGCAGAACCCCCTCCCGCCGCCCCGGTCACTTACCGGAGAAGTTGTCGAAGGCGGTGGGGATGTACTCGGTGGGGTACCCGTTCGTGGTGTAGCTCACCACCAGGCTGGTCTTCCCCACTGCGCCGTCCCCCACCAGAACGCACTTGATGCTGCGCCGCGGCTCGGACCCCGCTCCGGCTCCAGCCCCGGCTCCGGTCGCGGCCCCGGACCCCGCCGCCCGGCAGCGGCCGCCCA